>CM060251.1:83547649-84027649 GCA_030684275.1 Acipenser oxyrinchus oxyrinchus | reverse complement strand
GGTTAGTCTGACCACAAGAGTCATGCTGACAACAGCAGGGGGCACCAAAGGAACAGTGATCAAGTAAGAGACCTCCCATTGATTTTCCTTAAACAGATGTAGAAACCTACAGGCCTGAGTCATTAAAACCAGCTCTGTTTGCAAGAAAAAGACGGATGGATTTTTTGTTTTTGTTTCTTTGTTTATATGAAAGAAAATGTTTTGGATTGAGACAAAGTATAGTAATATTCTTCTTTCTTTTGTCATTGTATTACAAAGAAAACTTCCTATTCAACAGAAATAGGATTTTCTGTAAAAATAAATAAATAAATAAACCGACAGGTAATATAGTTCTTAAGGAATTGTGAGTCTTGCAGATCTGTTATTCTGCCCATTTCACATGTAAAGTGCCAGGCCAGGGTAATTGGACATGTCTTTCCACCAGCCTTTCAAAGAGAGGTCTAGTGCTCCTAATGAGGAACAGTAGCCATGGAAACCTTACGACTGCAGAGTGCAATAGGGTCCTCTAGAGAGGAACACGTCTCTCTTTCTGAACGGTTGACAGTGCTGCTCTTGTCTGCCACTGCATTACCTCAGTGTAGGGGTGCTAGTCAGTTATGATAGGTTCGCGTTTTTATTAACTCCTTCAGCTGTTTTTGACGTCCAATCATTTTTTCTGAAAAATCTAAATGAAAGTTTCAAACCGAACCGGAACGGGGCAGCATTATTATACACATGTTCCTTTTTGTAACTGTGACAAATAAGCTGAATACAGTGTTATCGCATCACTCGCACCAATGTACAGTTAGACACAATGCAAAAAGAATACATGAATGTATTAATAGACATTACACTTTATTTATTATTGTACCCCCCATTGTCACCATGGTCAGTTGTAAGTGGCAAATCACGTCCAAATCATGATTGAGTAGAACTGCAAGTGAACCTATGTGATTATATATATATATATATATATATATATATATATATATATATATATATATATATATATATATATATATATATATACAGTACTGTGCAAAAGTTTTAGGCAGGTGTGAAAAAATGCTGTAAAGTAAGAATGCTTTCAAAAATAGACATGTTAATAGATTATATTTATCAATTAACTAAATGCAAAGTGAGTGAACAAAAGAAAAATCTAAATCAAATCCATATTTGGTGTGACCACCCTTTGCCTTCAAAACAGTATCAAGCATCAATTCTTCTAGGTACACTTGCACACAGTTTTGAAGGAACTCGGCAGGTAGGTTGGCCCAAACATCTTGGAGAACTAACCACAGTTCTTCTGTGGATTTAGGCAGCCTCAGTTGCTTCTCTCTCTTCATGTAATCCCAGACAGACTCGATGGTGTTGAGATCAGGGCTCTGTGGGGGCCATACCATCACTTCCAGGACTCCTTGTTCTTCTTTACGCTGAAGATAGTTCTTAATGACTTTCGCTGTATGTTTGGGGTCGTTGTCATGCTGCAGAATAAATTTGGGGCCAATCAGATGCCTCCTGATGGTATTGCATGATGGATAAGTATCTGCCTGTACTTCTCAGCATTGAGGAGACCATTAATTCTGACCAAATCCCCAACTCCATTTGCAGAAATGCAGCCCCAAACTTGCAAGGAACCTCCAGCATGCTTCACTGTTGCCTGCAGACACTCATTCGTGTATGCTCTCCAGCCCTTCGCGAACAAACTGCCTTCTGCTACAGCCAAATATTTCAAATTTTGACTCATCAGTCCAGAGCACCTGCTGCCATTTTTCTGCACCCCAGTTCCTGTGTTTTCATGCATAGTTGAGTCACTTGGCCTTGTTTCCACGTCGGAGGTATGGCTTTTTGGCCGCAAGTCTTCCATGAAGGCCACTTCTGACCAGACTTCTCCGACAGTAGATGGGTGTACCAGGGTCCCACTGTTTTCTGCCAGTTCTGAGCTGATGGCACTGCTGGACATCTTCTGATTGCGAAGGAAGTAAGCATGATGTGTCTTTCATCTGCTGCAGTAAGTTTCCTTGGCCGACCACTGCGCTCACGGTCCTCAACGTTGCCCGTTTCTTTGTGCTTCTTCAAAAGAGCTTGGACAGCACATCTGGAAACCCCTGTCTGCCTTGAAATTTCTGCCTGGGAGAGACCTTGCTGATGCAGTATAACTACCTTGTGTCTTGTTGCTGTGCTCAGTCTTGCCTTGGTGTATGACTTTTGACAGTAAACTGTCTTCAGCAACCTCACCTTGTTAGCTAAGTTTGGCTGTTCCTCACCCAGTTTTATTCCTCCTACACTGCTGTTTCTGTTTCAGTTAATGATTGTGTTTCAACCTACATATTGAATTGATGATCATTAGCACATGTTTGGTATAATTGTTTAATCATACACCTGACTATATGCCTACAAAATCCCTGACTTTGTGCAAGTGTACCTAGAAGAATTGATGCTGTTTTGAAGGCAAAGGGTGGTCACACCAAATATGGATTTGATTTAGATTTTTCTTCTGTTCACTCACTTTGCATTTAGTTAATTGAATCTATTAACATGTCTATTTTTGAAAGCATTCTTACTTTACAGCATTTTTTCACACCTGCCTAAAACTTTTGCACAGTAATATATATATATATATATATATATATATATATATATATATATATATATATATATATATATATATATTACACCTATGACTGTATGGAAAAGACCCTTCCACTTGAATTCAATCAGTATACTGATAGAATGCAGCACCAAGGTAATCAAACTAAACTAATGTCAATACATGCACAGTAAATAAAGCTACCTTAATACAAATGAACTGCCCAGCTGACAGAAGCATCTCATTTAAAGCAGCTTCCAGGTATTTGTCTGCAGCATCCCTTTTGCTTGTTTCACCAAGTTTACTGCGTACTCCAGTTTCACAGTGGTTCACAACCTCAACTAACATTGCATTTTCTTTCTTTCTTTCTTTCTTTCTTTCTTTCTTTCTTTCTTTCTTTCTTTCTTTTTTTTCTGTCAGTTTAGCATCAATATTAAATTTGGATTAGATTTACACAGAGTAATTTAACAGCCACAACAGACTCCACTTTTAAATAGATATTGATGCACAAAAGAAATGCAACACTCAGGTCTAATGGATTTAATCAATTATTTTAAACAGAGATATCACACAAAATCACAGAACATGTGAACAAAAATACAGATCAAAGAATCATGACAGGTTTTCAGTATGAAAAGTGACACACTGTCAAAATGAAAACATTACAAAGTTAGTATCGGGTATGACTTCCCTGAGCATTAACACAATCTTGGCAGTGATGATGCAGAGACCTGATCAGCCTCTGGATATACTGCTATGGGATGTTCCGCCACTCTTCCTGTGCAGCTGCAGCTAGCTGGTGAAGGTTGGCTGTTCGCGGTTGTCTCCTGTGGATGGCACTGGCGATTTGGTCCGACCAATGTTCTATCAGACTCAGGTCAGGAGAAAAAGCTGGCCGTGACAAGACCTTGACATTGTTTTCGTGAAGTTGTGCAATTGTAATCCTAGCACTGTGTGGTCTTGCATTGTCCTGCTGGAAAATCGACACTTCCGGATTGGCTTGCAGGAACAGAAAACTGTTGCCTCAAGAACTTCATCAATGTATCGCTGAGCAGTAAGGTTGCCCTCAATCTGCACCAAAGGTGTTCTTGTGTTAAAGGAGATTCCTCCCCACATCATCACACTTCCACTGCCCCACCGGTTGGCTTGAACAACGCAACAGTCAGCATGTCTCCACACATGTTGTCTTCTGTCAGGTCTGTTAAGGGCAAAACGGCATTTATCTGTGAATAAAACACTCCACCACTCTCTCTGCTGCCACCTCAGATGTTCTCTGGCCCACAGAAGACGGCGATTTCGTCTCTCAGCTGTCAACATGTTACCCCTGAACAGCCTCCGAGCATGCAAATGATTTTCATGCAGACAGCAATCTACAGGTCATTCTGCTGATGCGCAGGTTACTTCTTCCTGGAATTTCTCGTGCTGTAGCCACTGCAGTCTGAAAACGATTATGCAGATGGATCCAGTCGGATGTGACGGTCCTGGGCCGGTGTGGTGACCCTCTGCCTTCCAGGACGTGGCCTGTCCCTCACAGAGCCGGTTTCCTGGTTTCTCTGGACTAGTCTGCTGATTATTGAAGCAGAAGATCTCATTCTTCGGGCAACTTCTCTCGCAGACAGGCCGCCTTCAATCATGCCAATAGCAACCAGGCGATCTTCATTACTCAAGCGGGGCATGGTTGTATCTTTCAATGTTCTTGCGTTAATTAGAATCATGTCTTTTCAAATGACTATTTATACAGATTCTTAATCAACTCATTTTGGCAATTTTAACTCAACTCAAATACCAAACACTGAGCACCTGGCGTTTTTATGAAATCACATGACTTGAGCTCAGTATTATGTTATCCCAAGGAACAATACTACTCAAACAATCAACAAACCTATCTGCTCACTATTTGAGATGTAAATAACATTATATATGTGCCCAATGAGCTGTTGATATAAAACTTAGACTGTTGTGTTTTCACTGTGCATCAGTATATATACACTGCTGTGCAAATGTCTTAAACCCCGCCGCACCCAGCCCGACTCAAGCCATCCCGACTCATCTCATCTCAACTGGCCGTACAGAGTCTGGATGAATCGTAGCAGTGTGCGTGCCCTTAAAACCAAGATTATGCAGATTTCAGTCAGGATGTCTTCAGATTTGAAGATTGAACATGTTGAATCTTTTTCAGATGCAGTTTCGTTCAGATGTGATCAGTCTGTTTGGGTGCGGTGGTTGCCGATCAAGACTGACTGAGACCGATTAGTCAGAAGGGTGTCAACCAATGGTGAAACAGGTTTAAGTGACGTAGCTTGTCATGTAACTTGTCATACAAGATAGAGGAATATTGACAGCTTTAGTTCCACAGGTAAAAATACATTAGTCCCGAATTCAAAAATACCAGATATGTTCAAATTTGAATAGTTTTTTTCAGGCGTTTACTAATCAAAGGTAAATTATGAAATAACCTTTTTATTATCAATCTACTGGCAGCCTATATTTTCTTACTGCGCTAAAACAGAATTAACTGATGTGTCGATCTCCAATAGGTCACAAATCACAAGCCCCTAGATACACAAGCTGAGAAAAAAACGCTAAAGTCAAATAAAAATCAACAGGTTGGATTTTATTTACAACAGGCTAAAGTGCAGTAGACAAACTGTACAAAAAGTCAAACACTTCCTGAAACGTTCGCATGGTGTAAATGGTCAATAGCTAAATTAATAGGCTAAGCGCTTCTTTTGGTTGCCTCGCAGCGCTGTCTCCGCCATCTAATCAGCATACGATGCCATGCATAATATGAGGGTGGCTATGTTGGGGTAAGTTAATACAAAAATGTGTACAGGGCAGTATTAATTAAATGTGCATACATAGCAATCACCAGTATCTAGTTGTCGTCAGTAATTTAGTCTCAGCAGTGTGCGACACCCAGTCGGGAAAAACTCGATTGTGACAAACCAAAACTGAGCACAACTGATCGCAGAATCTGTGCATACTCAGATGAGATGAGTCAGGACGGCTTGAGTCAGGCTGTGTGCGGTGGGCTTTAGGCATGTTGCATTTTTTTGCTCTGATGCATTATGAGCATCAACAATTTACTCAAAGCCTCCACTAGTTTTTTCTACTATTATAACAACCTTGACTTGCATAAAGAAGGAAAAACATTGAGTGAAATAGCTCGCATCACTCGATTTTCAAGCTGTGGTATCCGAAGCATAATCAACAAGTACAGAGAAACATCATCTGTAATTGACAAACCTAGGACTGGAAGACCCAAAAAGCTGTCTAACATAGATGAGCAATACTTGAAGATAATATCCTTAAGGAACAGAAAGAAGACGGGTGTTGAATTGACAACAGAACTGGCACAGGTGTCGTCGTCCATCCATCAACAGTCCAAAGCACCTTTGACCATTGTTCCATAGTCCAATTTCTGTGTTCTTGTGCATATTTTAGCCTTTTAGTCTTGTTCCGCTTTCTTAACAGAGGTATTCTTACTGCAACACATCCTTTAAGTCCTGATTTCAAGAGTGACCGTCATACTGTTGATTTGACAACGACCGACACCTGTACCTTCTGCCAGTTTTTTTTTAAATTAATTTTAATTTAATATAAATTAATACATTTTTATCATTTTAAACAACCAGTGGTGCTTTTTGTCATCCTGAGAAGATGTGCATTGAAGATAAGACTGTATAAACCTCTGATCTTTTATTCATTATTAATACTGCACATGTTCTACCCAGGGGTGATTTGTTGATCTACTTATCAATATTAATACAAATGCAGGTTTATCCATTTTAGGGTTTCCCAATTAGAATCTGCCACTGTTTATATCATTAAAAGCACCCTGTTGTAATTTCAGTGATAACTGTTGGTGTGAGGCTGAGTGGTCCAGTGGTTAAAGAAAAGGACTTGTAACCAGGAGGTCCCCGGTTCAAATACCGGCTGACTCACTGTGTGACCTTGAGCAAGTCACTTAACCTCCTTGTGCTCCGTCTTTCGGGTGAGACATTGTTATGAGTGACTCTGCAGCTGATGCATAGTTCACACACCCTAGTCTCTGTAAGTCACCTTGGATAAAGGCATCTGCTAAATAAACAAATAATAATAATAATTAGAATGGGCACTGTAGCTGAAGATTTATTATGTTGTATAAATACACAATTGTATGAGGAGAGAATTCTGCATTTAGAATGGGCTCTTTGCTTATCCTGATAAGAAGTGAAATGTGTCTTGGAATAACAACATAGCCAATGAGACAAGACTCTTCTTGCTCACCCGTGTTGTATAATCAGCCGAAAATTGTTCATTAAAAACATTGTAACTGGTCTAAAGTTATACAGAGAATTTGTATCGATTTGACAACCTTGTTATGAAAGCACTATGAGGCGCCCGGCTGATTTCTCTACACATCTACAAGTATTTCCTTGATGGTTGATTCAGTGTGATTTGATATTTAAAATGCCATCAACAAAGCATGCCGTATGGTTTTAGAATGGAATTCAATCTGTCATCGTTGATTAAAACTCAAATGTATCGCTGTATGGGAGCAGAAAAAAAAGGTCTACATTTTATTTAGTTTTTATGGAGCCTTTACAATATATTTGGTTTAATTGCTTTTGTATTGTTTGACCTGTCAGTGCTCCATACAGATGACAGCCTGTTCATACAATCCTGTAATTCAAGGTTGTCCCTTCTTGTTGTCTTGCATTATCACTTGGGTTGTATTGACAATACCCAGAGGTGAGGTTAAAGACAGTGCTGTGTATCTGAAGCTTGCATGTCATTCCACTGGGTCTGTTGTTTTGTATTCCTGCTGACATGAGGTCCCCCAAGGTTTTTTATAACCAGGCAGTTTATCAACTGATTTTTCCAAGCTGCCACATATTAAAGACCCAGTGCTAAAGGTTCCATGGTTACTAGGAGCCTTGCCCTACAATTCACAAGGGTCAGTGCTTAGGTAAAGCTAGCTGGGTGTGTGTTACGCAGTTTCCAATGACTAAAGTATGGAATGTGGCTTATTTAAGGCCAGGGAGATGGCCCTTAAATATGATTAGATATGTAAGATAGTTAAAATAATAGATATGTATATGTAAAAGGGCTGCAAAAAGTTACCTGGCATGGTTTAATGGAGCTTTCGTCTCATAAACGCAGCACAGGCTTTATGGAAGAGCATCTAACATGTATATTCCAAATAAAAGCAAAGCTGCTTCAAACAATTTATTTATAAACTGATACTAACGTTGTAGTTTGTTCCAGTCACACACACTTAACAAATCAACATGAACAAGTCAACCTTTTAGGCTCTGCCCAATGTTAAATATCCTGCTGACGACCTGGCCCATTTAAATCTTTTTACTCAGGCACTGTGAGAGACAGCCCTGCTTGCGTCATTGGAAAGACGGTAGATGACCATATTAGGAGATAGCCTTGAATGCAAGTGTTTTGGAATGTTGCTGCTGGGCTGAAGCCAGACCTACCTCAGTGCAGCAAACAACCATTTTCACACAAAATCTTTAAAAAATAAGAGAAATGGTGACATCGAAGGTACAAGGACCTATTTTCTGATAAATAAATATATTTTTTTCTTGTTTGTGGATCAGATGCACGAGACCAGAACTGTTTAGGATTATGTTGCCCTGGTCACCACTTTGCTAGATTTTCAAGCCACAGTGAACAGCCCCTTCTTGTGCCACATGAAACAGGGTGCCTGGGACAAATAATTTGAATTTGTTTTCTTTTTTTTCTTTTGCACATTTTCAATCAATCAGTTTTTTGGTTGTTTTTGGTCCCATTTGTATATATGGCCATAATTCCTTTATTTCTTATCCAATTTGTTAAATTAGTTTTTTCCTTATTCCCTACATGTTGAAGTTTCGTTGTGCATGGTCAGATTTGAGTTGGCCATGTTAAAATATTTTTTACAAACAATAAATAATGTATTTTTTCTAAAGTGGCTCTCTTTTTCTTTGGTTTTTGTTATCTGTATTGAACAGGGTGAGTTTTAGACTATTTCCCTTTTTTATGAAAGCCTAGGCATTTCATGTATGACATGTACATGTAACCTTTATAGTTAAAGAGTTACAGCTGCAAATCTAACAGTAAAAAACAGGCAAAAATAGCTTGGACCCTAAAGGGTTTTAATAAACATACAGGTATGTAATAATGTAACTCGTCTTAACTCGTTATTGAACTGAAGTTGTATAAAAGTCTTTTCAGTTTCTCCTCTGTTGAAGTGTTTTCTGTGATAAGGGCACTGACAGGCATAACATTTGGAAAACCTGGAACAGCATAGCCAGGGAGAGCACCTGTCAAACGGTTAACTAGAGAAAGAAAGCTGACATATTTGGTGCTGGAGCAACGAAGAGCAAACTACTGCATCACTGCTAAGTCTGTTCCTCTCTCTTCCTCAGAGTCCCTTTGAAGGTGGAACAGGCCAACAATGCTCGTGACGCCTTGGCCAAGGCAGTCTACGGCCGTCTCTTCGATCACGTGGTGAAGAGAGTGAACCAGTGCTTCCCCTTCGAGAGCTCCTCCTTCTTCATCGGTGTCCTGGATATTGCTGGGTTTGGTGAGTGGCAGCAGCATTGTGTTTTTGGTCTAAATGACTGCTTTTAATGTTCATCAAAGCATGGGCCAAAATGCCTCAGAAAGGGAATGCAAGAGAGGGCACGATTCATCAGAACACAGAAAGATTGTTCTCCTCTTCTTTTTTTTAAGCTTAAAGCTGGATCTCATTCAAATTTTTGATTAAATCAGAATGACAATACTGCTATTTTGCTGTTCTTCACATAGATTTTGGTATGTTAAAATTATGCCAGTCGTCTTTTCGGTCAATTGAATATGTCTGTAGTGAAATAATAATTTTATTTGTGTGTGTGTGTATGTGTGTGTGTGTTTTTTTCAGAATATTTTGAGCACAACAGCTTCGAGCAGTTCTGCATCAACTATTGTAATGAAAAGCTACAGCAGTTTTTCAACGAGCGAATTCTGAAAGAGGTAAGGGGGACGTGGGAGATGCCTGATGGGACTGTTTAAGGCCAGTATAAAAATGACAACAAGGGGTGCACCAGGGGTTTGAAGGCTATTCTTTCCCCTTCCGACTGAATGTGTTAAAGATTTACCATGGATAATCTCACACAAACTCCATTTCTGGGGGGAAAAAGTTACTGGTACACACATCAGGTTCTGTTTTGATGAAGCCTTTATGTTCGCTTTCATCTTCCAGTTACATTTTTAGTGTTCAATAGCTTTTTTTATTATTTTGACTCGTCAGTGTTACACACAGATGATAAACAGCAGCCTATTTTATAACAGCCTGTAATACTGACCTCAGCCTCGGGTTTGCTCAGAGACAGCTCGAACAGTCAAATCTGTGGGTGACTTTATTAAACTTGTATTAAAGATGCAGTTTTACACACAAAAACATGTAAAAAATAATGATAAGCAATAGCACGCTATTGGAGGTGGTTTTCAGTATTCACAGTAGGGTTGATTTTTTTTAACACGTTTAACCTGACTTGTCCTAATGCCTAGACAGCTGGCTGTGGGCCTTGCAGGGCTTCACATTCACAAATCTGCTCTGACAGTCTCAAAGTGCTAGCTGGAGCGCCTCACTGTACGTTTAGTTGGAACCATCGAAGCAGCCCTTCACTTATTAAAATGTCAAAGCCCCAGCAAAGAAATGACAGATCGTTGCAGGCAGGGTTGTGACTGCAAAAAGGAAGACGGGACTTTTATCCCAATAACAGTTTCCTTCAATAAGTAATTTAAATGACATCGGGTAATTATCCACTGGGATTACCAATAAAACTCTCCAATTAACTTGTGACCTGATTTAGCAATGCGATCTGAATACGGCAAAGTTATCAACAGGTGGTGGCGTGCTTAAATCTCACATATTTTTGTCATTGTTTATAAGAAATTGAGGTATAGCAGTGCCTTTTAGTAAAATGTTTTTCACATTAATGGCCTTTCTCAAAGTAGACCATTTCATTTGCTAGAGTTGTTAAATGACCCAAGTGCATGTTGAGACTATTACACTGCCTATGTGAATTACTATTTTAGTAGTTTAATCAAACAGGTTATTTTATTGAGTTGGACAATAATGTAACCGAGGGGTTTACTTAGTTTCTCTGAAACCCACAGTACAATATAAGGAATGCATGGCTGAACACATTACCAGCTAGCTATTGCATGCATCTAGTAGATGCCCTGTGCCATCTTGTTTTTTGTGCTTCCTGATTGGTCATTGTTTGTCCAAGATTAGGAAGACATTATGGTACACTGGGAAATGCATGGCAGCAGTATTCTGACCTCCATCATTGCCAATACCATCATCACATCGTGGGCTACAGTCATTAATGTGAACCAGTGAAAGCACCTTTTCATCTGCAGTCCCTTCATTGTGTTTATTTGAATAATAAAAAAACAACATCTGAGAATATAGATTTAACAATGTTTCATAGCATTCTTTACTTAAGCAGTAATTGATTTGAGATTAATAGATTTTATCAGGCAGGGGTCAGCAACCTTTTTGGGCAAGAGATCCAAACTGAATGGAAATTCAAGCAAGTGGTTTGCAAAGAGCCAATCATAAATACACAATATATTGTTGTACTTGCAGTGCACTTCTTTGTGCTGCAGTATTGTTTTGCTCATTTCTTTGAAGTCGGGTTCATAACTGGTCAAGTTTAGCTTCATGCAAGGATTCAGGCCGCCTTCTGTTAGTCTTGAACACAAATTGTTTTTGATGTGCAAAATATATTCTGATATTCTGCATTGTTCTGTATGTAAGTGGAACTTCATTCCCAGTTTGCAGAATAAGGTTATCTTTGCGCTCCAATTTCTCCAAATCAGTCCATCCGAGCAAGGATTTTCCAGATTTGAATTTAGAGTGCGAAACTTTTCAACCAAAATGTTGAAAAATGTCGGCAAAGATCAGATCAGATCAGATGTAAACGCCACAAGCTGCTGCAGATCTAGATTGTTGCTAGGATTCTCTACCATGCATGAATCTCGAAACATTCGTAACACCTCAAAGCGAGTCAGTCCGCCAGTCTCGATGTCTCTGATGAACAGATTCAATTTGGATTAAAATGCAAAGACTGCCTGCTGTAGAGACAGGACGGTGTTTCCTTGCCCTTTAAGTTTAACATTAAGTTGATTCAAATGACCTGTAATGTCCACAAGATAATAAAACTTGAGAAGCCAGTCACAGTCTGAGAGTTCAGGATGTGTAACATCTTTTATTTCTAGGAATGTCTTTTTACTTATTTTAAGCAGGCAGCAAAGCAAGCTAGAACTTTCCCACGGGTCAGCCAGCGTACATTGTTGTTCATCAAAAGTTCTGGATACTCGCAATCCACTTCTTCCAGCAGGGACTGGAATTGACAGTGATTGAGGGCTCGCTCGACAAGAATCCAATTGATAATATGTACTACCAATGCCATTACATCACGGAATTCTACTCCATGTGACTGGGCACAAAGTGCTTCCTGGTGCGTAATACAATGAAAGCTTCAAATGGGACATTTCTGTTGTTCTGACAAAAGAGCAACGAATCTCTTGTGTTTACCGATCAGAACACACCGAAACAAGCTTCCCTAACTCTATCTGCTTCTCGCTAACAAAATCCAGCACAGTCTTCGCCTCTTGTTTGATTTTTCATTAGCAGAATTGCAGGAATTTCATTTCGTACTAAGTTGCCATATATATATCGCCCAAGAATATATAGTTGTGCAACATCAGACATCTGTTGACTTATCCAAAGCAAACGAAAAATATGTAGCAGTACTGATGTTTTCTATTTGCTGCTTGACAGCCTGATCCACCATTTTCACAGCGTGATCGTACTTGCTGAATTTAAACTTCTACCTTTGTTCGACCATGCCAGTAGTTTATTTCCTTTTTCCGCGTCTCACTTTCTGGGTATTTCGCTGCAAATGCAGCATGTTTTGTCATGAGATGTCATTTTAAATTAGTTTTTTTGTTTGAAACCAGTCGCTTACTGCATATGAGACAAAGTGGAAATCCTGACTTCTCCACAAAGGCGTACATATGAGTCCATTCCGGCTGAAAAGAACAGTGATCCTCATCCGACTTCTTTCTTTTTGCCATTTTTTAAACGAAACTAAAGAGCTCTACACTACACTTCGAATCTGAAAAAATGTAGTAAAAGCGGGATTACAGATTGTGACTTGTGTGCATGTTGCTTGTGGACAGATCTCTCGACCAATCAAAACACGATGAAACAGACTCCAGGAATACAAGCACCAATAAGAGCAGTGTGTAGGTGGATGTAAAAATAAATAAAGCGCGATATCACATTATTGGTTGGTCATTTATTTATGTGCGATGATGCTAATAGTACGTTTTAATTAATTATTTTTATTTATTTCTTTATTTATTTTGTGTGTGTGTTTGTGAATGACTTAGACTCGAGAGCTGCATTTGGTTACTTGGAAGAGCCAAGTATAGCTCGCGAGCCTTAGGTTGCCAACCCCTGTTATAGGCTGATCAATGTGTTAATTTAAAGGACCAAGGCATTTGCAAGTTTGTGAGAAATACTCTGAGAGGATGATTTTTAACTGGTAGACTGGCCTTTATAGAATGCGCTTATGGTACAAAAAAACAATGTTTTCATTACAGGAACAGGAGCTGTATCAGAAGGAAGGCCTGGGTGTGAATGAGGTCCATTATGTTGATAATCAGGACTGTATTGGTATGTATTGTCCTGCATTCATTTCCTTTTACAAATGTGTTTTGCATGAACCTTGCACATCCAATTGATGTGCAGACTCAAATGAGTTTTTTGATTTTCTGGCTTGGGCTAATACAGGCTACCTCTGTGGAAATGTTTGTCACTGATTATTTGAAGCTTTTCAGTTGTACTTTCACATACTTTAAGGTACTGTCACCTTATTGACTATCATGGAACTGTTTCTCATATTTTTGTAGGCATAAGCATTTTCAATGAGATGCTGTTCATTTGTGGGTGTCATTGTGATCTACCTTTTCCTGGTACAGGTGTCTGTATTTGTTATTTACTGTACTGTATGTATTTGACGGTGATTACAATATGTATTTTACCTTAATACCTTATTGGTTTTTACCTTATTTTAAGGTTCTATCTAAAAGGGATAACCCTGTCTGCAAACCGTCATCTTGCATAGACCAAATGTTATTTTTACTAACCATCGCCAGAGATTATTGGCATAGTTATTCAAATGATCAGAATGTGGAAGTGTATGGAGGCTCCTTGTCTGTCTGTCCTCATCTCGTACTAAGTTCTAACATACATTTGTTTTCAGATCTTGTTGAAGCGAAGCTTGTCGGTATCCTAGATATTCTGGATGAAGAAAACCGTCTACCTCAGACCAGTGATCAACACTTTACAGATACAGTACATCAGAAACACAAGGACCACTTCAGACTCTCAGTGAGTTCACTTTGAACCAACTAATACACACACACCTTTATTACTGATGAGATCTCATTTACCATCTGGGAAAACTGCCCAAGTAAGGAAGAACATTTCTTCTTGCACGTCAGTACCGGTTTACTTTTATCATTTGGTGTCTTGGTCAACTTTGGCTGGCAGATTGTGTTGTGGTGTTTCTAAAGGGAGACGAGTTCATATACTGTATACTGAGACGTAATGTTAGGGCAGAATCAACAAAACTGCATTTGACATGATTGTTTTCAAAATGTAAATGAAAATTCAGATATTCTTTGTCCCAGCATTACTTGGAAGGCTCCAACTCACTATATATTTTTATTTTAGATTCCAAGGAAGTCCAAACTGACCGTTCATAGGAACATCCGAGATGATGAGGGCTTCATTATCAGGCACTTTGCTGGGGCTGTGTGCTATGAAACAGTATGTCAACTTCCACAATACATGTGCTTGTTGTTTAGACAGCCCAGTACTCAGTACACATGACTTTGACATGTTTCAGCCAGCTAGCTCCATGTTCTCATGTTTGTGTAGACAGGAACAAGATGTTTCCTCTCAAGTCCCTGTTAAAAGGCTGCTGTGCACGCTTGATTTCCAGACCCAGTCTGTGTAGACAGGAACAAGACATTTCCTCAGGTCCCTGTTAAAAGGCTGCTGTGCACGCTTGATTTCCAGACCCAATCTGTGTAGACGTTTCCTCTCAGGTCCCTGTTAAAAGGCTGCTGTGCACGCTTGATTTCCAGACCCAGTCTGTGTAGACAGGAATAAGATATTTCCTCAGGTCCCTGTTAAAAGGCTGCTGTGCACGCTTGATTTCCAGACCCAGTTTGTGGAGAAGAACAATGACGCCTTGCACATGTCTCTGGAGTACCTGGTGTGCGAGTCCAAGGATAGATTTGTACGGGAACTGTTTGAGAATTCCAATAACAGCAAGGACTCGAAGCAAAAAGCTGGGAAACTGAGCTTCATTAGTGTTGGCAACAAATTCAAGGTAAGATAAATCATCCATTGTTTTGTGTATTGTTGTGTATCCCGGTAGAGGGGGCTGAGTTATTGTTAGTTTCTTGTCCTTTACAAAGTTTCTAAAGTAAAACAGGTATGGGATGGATTTGTGCATAATTTAATGCAGTCAGATCCAAATGTAACATTGTTTTAAGCTTTGAAAGTCCTGCTGAGCGGTACCAATGTGTTGCTCTGACGATTTTAAATTACAGTCTGTTGTACATTTTTTGTATTTGGTTACTGTACAGAATGTGTCAAATGTGAACCATGCTTTTTTTCAGCAAATTTCATTACAGAATCACAGTCTCTTCGTATACATATTAAAATGCTGGCCGTGAACTTATTACCTGTATTATTGGCAGTGGTGGCCAATACACCAAACACTGCGATCCATTTTGGTGGATCTCAGCGTGCTCTGATCCACCAGTAAGCTACGACCAACAATTATTAGCGGGATTTAATATAATAGTGTACAATACGTAAGAAAGCAATAATAAAACAAAACAACCACAACAACAAAAACATAACAAATGCGCAATCAAAGCATTTTTAATATGAAGCATAGGTAGTTATCTTACCAGCATTTTTCATCTGAGTCTTGAAACCTGGTGTAGGCTGTGCTAACCATTTTTTTTAGGCACATGTGTGCCTATGTCAAATTTAGGCGCACACTGAAATTTAAAGGCACTGTGTTTTAATATATTTTCATGTTTGAACTTCTGGCTCCCTGTTAAAAATGCAGTCAAGGTTAAGCCAGGGAAAAGCTTAGCCACTGTTGGTTGAACTTGTATGTTGTTTTGCTACTTACAACTGTGAACATGCTGCAACTAACAAAGCCCTTCTTGAAGTTCCCTGTTGGCTTTGGCTTCTGACATACTGTAATTGCTTAATTCTGTAAAGACACTGACATATCTGAATTTTGTTCATTGTGGTTTTCTCTTGAAACCTCTCCAATCACATGAAAATAATTTGTTCTTTTCCTCATCTTGGTTTGACAAGTTTTCAAGCTGTTTGGAAAGCAGTGAAATTGGCAGGGTATGGGATTTGTAGTTTTTAATGTGTGATTCACAGTGGCCAGTGGACACCAATAAACTACATTCCCAGAGTACATTACGATTGAGCTTTTAGCTCCAACTGTGTGGTTTTTTTTTGTTTGTTTTATACTTTCACGTTTCTTTTTCTAGTCAACCTTTAGGAATTTCTAGTCGCACACATGTGCCTAAATTTAAAATGTACATTCGACAAGCATTTTTTAGTGTCATGCAGAAACAGTCGGGGTATTTTCATCTGTGTAGACCTTGCTCTTTGTTCTCCTTTGTTTGTAACCTTGATCTCTAATCCCCCTACTTTTGTCCTTTCTTCATTTTCCATTCTCCTAAAGTTGACCTCCACCCGTTTCCTATTCCATTTCCTCAAGACCGCTGAGTTTTGCTTGATAATTCCAGTTCAGGATGGCTAGAGAGATTGAGAGAAAGAGAAAATGAGAGAACTGTAGGGTTTTTTGGCAGGTAACTGCACTGTGTCTGAAATGCACTGCATCTACAACAGAAACCCAGAGCAACTGGAGCTGAGTGGGTTAACCCTTTCAGTGCCCCTCACCCTTCTTTAAAGGATTGTGTCGCTCAGATAGCTTCTAAAGGGCTTGTGTGCTGCTGTATTTGCAATCACTGTAACTTCAAACAAAGAGACTCTCTTGCTGCAGCTGTTTCTAAGGGAGAAATACTTATTTACCATGTAGGCAGATTGATTAAACCAGTACTTATGCTAAATTAAACCCATTAATAATTATACAACTGTAATTAATTTTCCTAAAAGGAACCACATGAATATCAAAGGATTACAGGTTACATTACATTGCATTGGGTATTAACCTCTTTAAGACCTGAAACCTGAATAAATATAAAGCTGCTTGCAGAGCCTGTGATGCAGTCATGGCCCTCCGAGGGCTCCATTTTTCTTTAAGAACAGGAGGAGCCTATTGAGATAAGTACTTGTTACTTTTTCTGTTAAACATGTTCACATTTTATATGTGATATTACAAATAATCGCAGTATTAGTTTTACTAGTTACACACATTTCTGCACAACAACTTGTTTGCTACATCCCACTGCAGCCTTGTGCCCCCATGTGAAGCCAGCGGCTTGAGTCGCACCTTCCCAGGGATCAAGCAACGTAAGTCGGCTGACTTTGTGCTCTCCCCCCAAGCTGCAGTAGCTCCGGCTGGAGTTATTCTATTCTCGTTTTGGCTATTTCAGCTTGCCATGTTAAAATTGACTGTCTCCCCAGGAGCTCACTTCCTGGCGGGGCAGTTTTTGAAAGGAGATCGACAGCTTCAGCCGCCTATGAAGGATATTGTTCCTCGCTGGAGGTTTAACGTGGTGCTTGATGCCCTCATGAAGCCTCCATTTGAGCCCTTGCATTCAGCTGAGCTAAAATGTTTATCGCTTAAAGTGGCTTTCTTGCTTGCAGTCACCTTTGCAAAGTGGGTGAATGAGATACAGGCATTATCCATTGCGAAAGCCTGCTTAATTGTTGCAGAGGCCAGGACAAAGGCTACGCTCCGTACCAATCCTGCCTTTTTGCCGAAGACTATCTCGGCATTCTATGCCAACCAGTCTGTGGATTGGAGGCTTTTCATCCACCTTCTTTCCAATCTGACAGAGAGTGGCAACTCCATGCACTCTGTACAGCGGGCCCTAGCGTATTATGTTGACAGGACGAAAAGTTGGAGGCAGTCTGAAAATTGTTTTGTCTGCTATGAGGCGAAGTTCCATGGTCAAGCCCTGTCTAAACAGAGACTGTCCAAATGAATAGCCGATACAGTCACGACTGCCTATGAGCAAGCCAGCTTGTCCCCTCCAGAGAAGCTCACTGCCCATTCCACCAGGGGCATGGCAACTTCATGGGCTTTATTCCAGGGTGCATCTTTCAAGGACATATGCAATGCAGCAGTGTGGGCTACTCCCCATACTATCACTAGGTTCTACAGACTGAATGTCATGGATCCTCAAAACCCTGGCTTTGGAGCTAGTGTTAAGGGTGGCTTCCGAGTCAGCCCTTACAACACAGGCATAGAGGTGAGTTTCTCCCTCAGTGTTTTAGCCCTAGCTACTTGTTACTGGGATCCCGAATGGTAACGCACCAGACAGCTTCGGTTTAGCCTTGTAGCATTATGGTTGAGGAGCAATCTTGCGCTGCGACGCCTTGGGTATACTGACCCATTCGGTAATGGTTATATTTCGTACTTGAAAGGGAACATTAGGTTATTACCCTGAAATAGAAATGTAACCATTAACCTTCAAAGTCTCTGTGTCCATGATTGCAGCTGGCTTGAAGGAAAAATTACACTAAGATCTTCTCGGGGGCGGGCATGACTGTGTTACAGAGGCTGTGCAAGCAGCTTTGATATATTTATTCAGGTTTCAGGTCTTAAAGGGAACCAGGGTTATGATAATAATAATAATGTTTTCTTTGTAATCAAAGATTCACCCACAGTTTGCACCTCAGAACCATTATATTTAGAATGTATATATCCAACAGCAGCTACCATGCATTTAAGACGACTCTGAAAAACTTAAGCACGCTGCCATTAAAATAGGCACCCTGCATTTTTCACAGGTTTCTGAGACCCTGGTTAGGAGTAATCCTGCACTGCCTAATATTACCTTAGGTAAGCTACAGAATTCCAACAGTAGTGCTATTCGGAGTCTGTGAAGCCAGCGTACAAATCAACCTGCAGTAGATCATCATTGTCACTCCTTTGAGGGAGGAATGTGGAGTCGGGCAACAGAAAAGGGTTAACTGCACTCCATACACTGCATGGCATCCTTTCTGTATCGAGCTTCAAGTGCGGACCAGCATGCATGATGCTGATTGCAACATGTTCCTCTGTGCTGTTTTGCATGTGTGACAGTGCCTTGCACCATACTCTAAACAGGAAAACTTTGCTTTTGTGTTACAGACACAGTTAAATATTCTGCTTGAAAAGCTCCGCAGTACGGTGAGTATTATCATAATCACATTCAGATTACCCAGCAGCCTCGGAGGAGGGAAGGATTATTGTTGTCATCTGAAACTTAATTTCACACTACATGGGTTTGGTTGTGATTAATGATTGAAATCCTGTGATTTGTCTCTCACCATTTATTGTGCATGTTCCTGTGATAGGGATCCAGTTTCATTCGCTGTGTCAAACCCAATCTGAAGATGGTGAGCCACCAGTTTGAAGGGGCCCAGATTCTTTCCCAGCTGCAGTGTTCAGGTTTGTAGAAAAAGTTTTTTGGAGTGACTTATTGTCAGATTCCTCACCCCCAGTCGTGTGTGAATCAAAGTTGCAAAGTATGTCACAAAAAAAAAAACATTTAGGTGAGAAGACATGCCTTTTAGTGTTTGACTATTCAGTGAGTGCTTGAGACGCAGAAGAGGACATGTTTGTAGATGCGCGAGTAGTCATACAGCAGTCATGTTGGTTTTCTCTGCTTCTTTCACAGGTATGGTGTCTGTGTTGGATCTCATGCAGGGTGGGTTCCCATCCCGAGCTCCATTCCACGAGCTTTACAACATGTACAAGAAGTACATGCCAGCCAAGCTGACGCGCTTGGACCCCAGGCTGTTCTGCAAGGTCATTGCTTTCTCTTCCTTTTTATTTAACCCTTTAAGGTACACGGGACACGATTTTAACTTTGTTTGCAGTGAGGTGCACGTAAAAGGGTTTAAAATGTACTGAAAGGTTGGATCTGGTCATCCAAATTGTCAGTTTACTCGTAATACTTGAGTCGCTCTCTAATGTAATTTAAGAAGAAACCATTTTGAACAACCACTCAATTCCTTGTGTACCTTAAGGACTTAAAAGAGAATTTAAGCTAAATGTATTAATTCAATATTTTTATGTTTCAAAATTAACTCTCTTTTTGTTTTGTTTTGTTTCCCTCAGGCTTTGTTCAAAGCACTTGGATTAAATGAAAACGATTACAAGTTTGGTTTAACAAGGGTATTCTTCAGACCTGGCAAGGTAAAATAAACAGTATGTTTTACTTATTGTAAACATATCTAACCTGCAAGTCTATTTTCTGTTTTACGTGTGCACCATGTAGCATATATATCAATATGTTTCACAGGTTATAAGGCTAAGGTAATTTGTTTTTATTTTCTATAATCAATACAATGAGAAATAACAACCTTAAGTCAGTAATCATTGCATAAACTGTCAAAGTGTATCTATATTTCTGCAATGTGTGCCATTTTCATTGCAAGCTATGTTGGTGTGTACAAGTAAAGATGAACGCTTTGTGTTGGACTCTATGTTGAATTATTAAATTGCACCAAATGGCACAAATAACATTCAGATTACCTGGAATTTATTTATTTGGCTTGATATGTGTTGGTAGGTTAAAAAACTTGGAGACATGTTGTTTTTAATTATTATTACTATTATTAGTTATTAAGGGTTATTAAGGGTTATTATGAAATTCAGGGAATGTGCTTATGCACAGATTAGTTACTTTAGTACTTTTTAGGAGTGCCTACTTTTAAACTTCTATCAATTGAGGGCCATCGGATTGGCACAACCCTTGTATAAAGTGCCTGTGTTGCTATTACATTTCTTAGGCTGGCTGCGACATGTTCTGCAATGCTGTTTTGTAAGTGAGACGTGTTTTGTTAAGTTCCCCTCTTTCAGTTTGCAGAGTTCGATCAGATCATGAAGTCCGACCCCGATCACCTGGCAGAATTGGTGAAGCGTGTCAATAAGTGGCTCCTCTGCAGTCGCTGGAAGAAGGTTCAGTGGTGTGCCCTCTCTGTCATCAAGTGTATGTAGTGCTTTGTATTGAAGTGTGTGTGTGGGCAGGGCTTACAAGGCCCCACTGCTTTTCAAATGCTGGTATTTAGTGGAGGAGGCAGGACGTGTTGTACACCACACTCCACATGAACCTGGAGAAGTGACTATCCAATATCCAAATGTCACAAACCTTGCTGAGGACATTCTTCAGCACAGATTTTTGAAGGGGTGGATTTGGGTTATGCTGATAGTTCTGTGGAAAGAAATACATCCTCTCCTAAGCAACAAAGGTGGAAGATACTGGGGTAAAATACATTAGAATTGTGTCTTGTGTAACAATGACACACGTCTCTTAAACTGAACGGAATATGTTTGAACCTTTCATTATTGTGTCATGGCTTCAAAGAAAATAGCGCTCCATGTGACCTGCCTGATGAAACTAAGATGGAATAGGGAGGTAATCTGTGCTGTACAGGCTTGGGTTTGATCCTTCTGAATGGATTTGTTTGTTTTTTATCTCTTTTGCTATAACACCCTTTTCTCTGTAAACTCTTTGTAAATGTTGGCTGCTCTCCAACAGTGAAGAACAAGATGAAATACCGGGCAACTGCCTGCATTAAGATGCAGAAGACTGTTCGCATGTGGCTCTGCAGGAAAAAGCACAAACCACGGTAAAAAAAAAAAAACACAAAAAAAACTTACTAGTATATATTATAGCTATATATCTATATCTAACTAATATGGTTCAAATCTTGACATCAGGGATAGATTGTATTATGGTACATGTTAGTGACACTGGATGGTATAGAGCATTTTACAGCACCCCTGGATTGCATCAACCACCTATCTGTGGCTGTCCTGGGACTTAACCTAAAAATAAGTGATTGCTGCAAAACAGTTGGATTCTCTTTTACTTTAAAATGTTCTCAAAATCTGTGGGGTATGCAAAGGTATCAAATCAAGCCCGTAGTTGCATTTCTTTTTTTAACTGTGGTAATGTCTCTGTCCTCTAGCATTGATGGTCTGGTAAAGGTGCAGACTTTAAAGAAGAGAATAGACAAGTTTACAGAAGTGGTGAGTGCTCTGAAGGAGGGCAAGCAGGAGATGAGCAAACAGGTTCAAGATCTAGAAACATCCATCAATGCCCTGATGGCTAAAATTAAGGTAAACGCTTTTATTTTTTCCTGTACTTATGTACAAAATATTCCCAGCATTGACGTTATTACAGTTCTTGTAGTTAAAGCTACCTGACTTGCACAACAGAAAATGGTGAACTTCTTAAAGCAGTAAATTAGTGAAGGTTTCTTCAATCACAATGTATTGTACGCTGACCGTACACGGTCACTATGATCAAGCCAGTAATTAACCGAATTATTGAATTATCCGATTGGGAAATAATCAAGGGAATTCTGTATTTGAATTTCTAAAGCAGTAGGAGTCCTTAAATGCTGATAATTTGCTCAGGTTTCTTGCAATACATCTCCATTTGAAAATACACAGACATGTCTACTTCTCAGAATGTCTAGCATTTAGCATTTGTGTTGCCATTTTTAAAAAAAAGTTTACTTCTTTTTGAGTATTTTTTTCTTGTTTAAGCCCATAAAACTAATAATTTAGTTAAACCTTTCATATATAAGACGAGAAAGGCTTTTATTGTTTGATATACTACATATGTTTGACTTATAAAACCTGTTAGTTATTGAAGTTACTTTCTATTTAGCCTTATGTTGACTAAGTCGTGACCTGTTTGATAAGTTTATTAAGGCGATTCTGCAAACCTAACAGTTTGTTTATATCACAGACCACTTTGACATTTAAGAAAACAACTCTGGAGACACATTGGGTCACTGTTGATTAACAATGGGGGAGTTTCCATGTGTGGTTATTTACATGTGAAGTGGTGATTCACATGCACGTTTTCTTTTAATTAATAAGTCGTATGATAAGTTAGTTGAAATATTATTCACTACTAATGATATGCCATCCCACCAATGGACATTTGAAAAACAATTTAGGCAAGAGCAGTAAAACATATTATTAAACAGCCAGGCACAAGGCATTTACAAATCCACAGCTTTCTTACATGAGCTTAACACTGTGGTTTAAACAGCTTCACTCAAACAAGACGTCACCTGACAACCATGGATTTCCAGGTGAGATTCTCTCGTGTACCTGTTCTCTTCGACCTCCTCCTGTCCCCTTCAATTGCATGATGTCAGGTGAAAAGAGGGTCTTCTCAAGTAAAATAAACTGAGCCAATAGAAACCCGAAATGTATAGGGTCATTTTTCATTTGGCTCGAGCACAATGTCTCGAGAAAAATTAGAACACACATGTTGACTTCTGGGGGCAATTTACTAGAAAAACAGTGTAACTGCTGTCGTGACTGAATGTCCCGCTGGTCCCTCCCAGGGCACTGTGATGACGAGGCTGGAGATCGAGAAGGAGCACGAGGTGCTGGTGAGGCGCTCGGAGGGGATGCTGGGGGCGCTGCAGAGGAAGAAGCAGGAGGAGGAGGAGGCAGAGCGTCTGCGGCGGATCCAGGAGGAGATGGAACGGGAGAGGCAGAGGGGCGAGGAAGAGGAGCGGCGCCGCAAGCAGGAGGAAGACGACAGGCGCCTGTAAGCAGCAGAGCGTGTGCTGAAGGGTTTCCACTGATCCCCCAGGAGCAGGGTTACAGGGTGGCAGGCGTGATCCTCTCCTGCTTTACAACACAGGAGTGAAAAGGGTTACGCCTGTCACCCAGGAGCAGGGTTACAGGGTGGCAGGCGTGATCCTCTCCTGCTTTACAACACAGGAGTGAAAAGGGTTATGCCTGTCACCCAGGAGTAGGGTTACAGGGTGGCAGGCGTGATCCTCTCCTGCTTTACAACACAGGAGTGAAAAGGGTTACGCCTGTCACCCAGGAGCAGGGTTACAGGGTGGCAGGCGTGATCCTCTCCTGCTTTACAACACAGGAGTGAAAAGGGTTATGCCTGTCACCAAGGAGTAGGGTTACAGGGTGGCAGGCGTGATCCTCTCCTGCTTTACAACACAGGAGTGAAAAGGGTTACGCCTGTCACCCAGGAGCAGGGTTACAGGGTGGCAGGCGTGATCCTCTCCTGCTTTACAACACAGGAGTGAAAAGGGTTAGTGCCAAGTGAATTCACCGTTGAAAAAGATAAATAATAATGTAAGCAACCTTTAACTGGCGAACAGGCAATAACGGTGGATCTCAAAAGGAAGTAAGTGTAAACTTTTTTTAAACCTTTTAACAATACATTAGACTAATTGTAAGATTGACCAGAGAAAAAAAAGCACAGGTTTGTACCTTGATCATCAATCAGAAAGTACCCAGCAGTGCTTGCCAACACAAGGTAAAATTCTCAACAGAAAATAAAATGTTCAAGACCGAATAGATTCAGTTCTTTGAGCCTGTCTGCATATGACTTGCCTTTCAAACCAGGAGTAATTCTGTTTGCTCTTCTTTGCACTCATAATAGAGCAGCAATATGCTTTTTGTACAGCGTACAATACATTATTCCTTCACCCCAGGGGTGGACAATGCAAGTCCTGGATATCCATTCCACTCCAGGTTTATTAGGTAATCATTTAGCTACAGTTCCTTAGGGCCTGGGTGGAGGCTTGCATGGTTCAATTAAACAACTTGGATCATGACAAAGAGCTGGCCTGGAACAATCAGCTTTGTCCACTCCTGCTCTACGCAGTACTATAAACTAACAAGTGTTTCCGACACCCAAAGAACCAGCATGTACACTGCTGGGTGTCTGTGTGTCTCATTCACTGCATCTGTCTACTCTTCAGGAAAGCGGAGATGGAGGCAAAGAGAAAGCAAGAGGAAGAAGCGAGGAAGAAGCGAGAGGAAGAGGAGAAGCGCCTCCAGGTTAGTGCGGTTTATAAAGCACAGCACAGCAGATCTCATTTATAAACGTCCTTGTTTCTGAGGCTTTATGTATGAAACACACTTTCACAATGCTGCTGTCCTCTGCTTGGAATGACCCTGAAGGCCATTTACAAACATTACATCAAACACATGGATTCTATTCACTGTGTTTATCTGTCATTTTAGTTCCCCAGAAAGATTTTACATTAAAATTCAGTTTTCTGGCTTCCCTTACACTGGCCATCATTTGTATTCAAAAAGAGTGCATTTCTAATAGTGGTGCATACTCCAGGACCTTAGGTTCCAATCATACACTGCATGTCCAGTTAACTATTGAATCCATTTTCGTTTTGTTGAAAAACAAATCGTCTTTTGAAGCAGTTCTTTAGAAACCACACTGTCTTTACTGACACACTAACATTGTGTGCCTTTTGTGGAGATACACTTGCAAAGTCGAGGTAATTGAAAGTTATGGTAGTACGAATAATTAGAAGTTATAATAATTTATAGATTTAATGTTTAGGACAATATACTACTGTAGTCCCTATTTTTTTAAATCACGAATTGCATTACATAAACTTTAGGATGCTTAATTTGGCCACCTTTAGATAAAAAAAAAAGATGGTTAATCCGTTTGTTCGGTTTTGAAAGAAATGGTTTTAGTGTGGTTGATTTAAATGTATTTATATGGTCATAGCAAGGCTTTCATACTTCGCACTTACATTTTTATGAGTACTTGCTACAGTGGACATCCCGGTCATGCTGATCTGATTTTCTCATGACACTCATGTTGTAATATTGCCATGCTGTTCCCTGGCCAGGCTGAACTAGAGATGCAGTTGGCTGCTGAGCGTGAGGAGGAGACTCAGAGACAAGCAGTCCTTGAACAGGAGCGCCGGGATCGAGAGCTGGCAATGAGAATCGCCCAAAGTGAGTCTGAGCTCATCACTGAAGAGACACAGCCAGACTCAGCTTTGCGCAGGTAAGCATTCAGGCCACCTGGTCAGTGTCACAAGCCTCCCATCCAGATTCCTGTGTAATGCATCTTGTTTTATTCTTTCCTCCCAGTAACGACACGGCAAGTCTTACTCCGGTTCCTCTCAAAGCCACGTAAGAATACAAAACTAACCTCAACAAAACCACCATTCTGTGAAGCACCCAATGCAATTAATTACACCGCCTGCATGCCCTAAAACCTTTTTAATCTGCCAACTAAATCAATTATTATACTAGGATTAAGAATGGGTCAACAGCGTAACACAATCATTTCAAGCATTTTAATTGTGGCTGGTCCTAATCAATTTGCAGGAAGGAATTTAATTCTACAATACTTTCCCTGCAGGAAAACCAGATACAAAAAAAAATAAAAATCCACAATTTCTCTGTTTGGGAATGACCTTTCCAGACTAACCACATTCTCTTCTGTTTACAGTGCAGGTGGACCCCCAACCAAGATAACCATGTATGTTTTTAAATATTTTAAAATGTATTTATGCCCTTTTTTGAGCAGCTTACAATCAGAGTTGTGTGGAGAATCATTGTTGTCCTGTCTTCTGTTACCATTTATTTGTTTTAAAATGTCACATTTGTACAGTATATGCCAAGGAAAGTCTTCTTTGGTCCACAATTTGAAGATAGGTAGACTGAGACGTGATACCTGATCTCATTTAGTGAGTCAGGTAAGCGTACTCACGGTCCTCAGCTTTCAGTTACAGGTCACTAAACTCAAGAACCGCCGAGTTTATGCTACTACCTAGAACCGCCAGCAGTAGTCATTTTGACAGGTACATTTTAAACAACTCAAAAGATATATTCATGAACATCGTATTTAACATTTGCATAGCAGAAACACTGTATTTAAATGAAAAAATGAACATAAAAGGCTTTATTTTCAAAATCAGCACATATAACGCATGACTTCAATAAATGAAAAACTATAATAAAATAAGATGAAATCTCTCCTACTGATATTTTCCCCCACAGCATTCCTTGTACAAAACAAAGGAACTGATGGCTGCCCTGTCCAGTACATTGTGAAATACAGCAACTGGACACTGGTGATTGCTTTCACTGAGTTCTAAGTTTTGCGCAGATGGTGGAAACTCTCGTCTCGCTTTGTTTACTGTTCCAACCAGGCTGTTTTTTTTTTTCTTCAACTGTTTTGCTAATTGCAGTGAAATAAAAAAATGGTAATTGGTAAAATTCATCCCTTTTCCTAAGCACGGTTACATCAGCCTAAGTACCACATTGTCACCCAGTCTCTGACCAGTTGGGCGAGTTTCATCTTTGCACAGGTAGGGGTAGGGTCCACTTCCGGCCAAACTTGATCCCAAATTTGACAGGTTTGTTTGAAATGTATTGTGTCCAGCGACGCCGTGCTTTTGTCGGAAAACAGCTGCTTGTCCGTGTAATGTTTTATGTTTAGCTTGAAGCAGGCAATGCTGTTTTCAATGAAGTCGTTCCAAATTTCTAATGCCAAGGCAAATGTATCTGTAGTTGCTCTCAAATCAAAATGCAAAAATCTCAAGATTTCTAGAAAAATTCTTGTAATAGTAATATTATAAGACAGCAGACTATATATGCTCACGTAGACAGCCAGACGGCAGTTCTCCAAGGAACTGATAGGATTACAATAGATATTTGAATAACACATATCTAGACTTCAAGCAATATTCCATTCAAATACATACTGCTGTAACCTCAGTGGAGGTAGAGATAACAAACTGTCTTGTATACATGTAAAAAATATCCTATTGTAGGTTATATTAAAAATAATAGCATATATTGTAGTAAGCTGTCAAAATGACGGCTTTTGGCGGTTCTAGGTAGAAGTTCATATAACTTTTATTTTTGCCATTCTTTCAAACGCTGTCAGTATTTAATACATGTATTTAGGAAAAGTCAAGAATGTACAACTGCATAACTTTCATGCACGCAGAGTAATTTAAATTTTAAAAGTGAAAACTGTCAAAATGACTGCTGTGGTGGTTCTGGTGTTAATAGCAGTCTTGTATCTTGTAAAGCGCTTTGTGATGGTGGTCCACTATGAAAGGCGCTATATAAAAATAGATAGATGTTATTATGCATAGCTACAATGTACTTCATGTGTAAATCTTTGTGCACAATATATGTAAGTACACAATTCCATCAGAAAAGGGTTAGGGTTCTAATTAGGTTTAGTGTTATACCATGCAATAAAATGTACACATTAAGTACATTGTAACTATGCATACTAACATTGTAATGATGTGTAACTGCACATGTATTTACTAAGTAACAGTAATTGGAGACACTTAATGTAAAGTGTTACCCAGAAGTGACATGGAGTTGGCACAGCACAAGCTATAGGATTATATATAGGATTGCAATTTAAAGCAAGAGACTGTGTTCTGTGTTCATAAACCACTGTTGACCAAGGACCCTCCTCTTCCACCTCAAATTAGTGTTCTCCTAAAGATACTGAGAGGATGTCACTGAGGTTGCCTGTTTTTAGTAAGGTGGGGGTAAAACCACCTCCTCTAACCTTATACTTAATCCTTTATTATATTGCTTGCAAGTATTCTAGCCATCGAGGCAATAGGATAACAATGGTTTACAACAGCCTACAAAACAAAAATACTTTTTTTATGGGTTATTTGTGAGGGTTTTAGGAATAAATATTTTAATACATGTTTTGTATCTCATGAAGGTGTTTATTTAGGGAACAGACTTTACAAAAATAAGGCCTGTAAAGATTGCCACAAAGCACCCCAACATCATCTCAGCCAGCATCCTAAAAATTGTATTTTAACTTCTTGTGTGCTGTCCTTGCCCTGTCCTTTTAGGGAAGAAATGGTCAAAGAAATGTGTGAGCTGCTGTCTAGGTGGGTAACGAGACTGAGTTTCATTTGTCAAACACAATCCTCATAATCCACAAAAAAATAACTACTTAAAACACAGGGCAGTTGTTGAGATTTAATTCACAGTGCATGCCTATAATTTAGATTTAATTCATGGTGCATGTCTGCAATTAAAATATATATTTTGTTTGTTTGTTTGGATCACTGAATGATGGAATCAGCACATGTTTGTAATTTGGGGGAAGTGTGTATTTAATCAAACTGTGCACCTTTTCATGTTTTCCTTTCTTTGACTTCTCACAAAGGGAAGACCTTCTTGCATTCTTCCCTGTTACGTGTGAAAACACAACTAATGTCATCAAATTGGCACCTGAATGTCCTTAACCGACCTCCCGGTCAGAAAAGCAACCACGACTTGTATACGAAATTGTATTAAATAGCCAGATAGAGTTTTGTTGTTACATTTAAAAAGCTATCTGAAGAAGGCGGAAACCGAAACGTTGTAGCTGATTATTAAAATAGTGAGTTTTCAGTTTAGCAATTGCTTTTCTTCTTCAGTATTTCTAGTGATTGCTACGGATCCTGTTGGATCCTGATTCTCCTTCGTTATAGAGCTGTTTGCTGACAGACACTGCATGCATGTTGTCTTTTGGATCAAAGCTGGTAAATCTTATTAGTTGTGGTCACCTGGGTTATCGGCATTGTGACAAACTAGAGCTTTATCTGTTTTTACTGTAATTGCGACTGAGCGGCAAGTAGGCTGTGGTAGGTAATTGGCTCAAAGCTGGCAGACTCTGTAACTAATTGGCTCTGCTGGGCTTTCTGTATCCTGCCGGCTCACATGAATACCGATGCTGGAGCACAAGATGAGGGCAATGCTCCTGTCCCAAGGTCAGGGTGAGTGCGTGTTCTAGAAAGAATGGGAGCCCAGACGAGAGCCGGGCCTCCTAATGGAAAGGCTACGTCTGCCGATACGGTTAGTGTGGTAGCAGCAAAGTGACTCCTTCCTGTTAGTGTGGTAGCAAGGTGACTCCTTCCTGTTAGTGTGGTAGCAAGGTGACTCCTTCCTGTTAGTGTGGTAGCAAGGTGACTCCTTCCTGTTAGTGTGGTAGCAAGGTGACTCCTTCCTGTTTGTGTGGTAGCAAGGTGACTCCTTCCTGTTTGTGTGGTAGGAGCAAAGTGTCTCCTTCCTATTGATGTGGTAGCAAGCTGTCTTACATGCTGCACAGCATGAACAGGAAATGATGAATGTGAAGATGTTTAAACACGGTAGTTAGACACAGCATAAGAAGTGGGTTAATTGTTTGTTTAGTAAAAACAGCTGCAAGAAGTAAGCATATATGGGAAGTCCCATTTAAATAATAATGATTTGTCTCTTTAATTGTTTAGTATTAGGTGGAAGGGAATACTCATTTTCAAGCCCCACATAAAGCAGACAACATTATTACAGGCTGCTGCAGCACTCGTACTTAATGTTAACTACTAATAGTTATTATTAGGAATAATAATACAACTATTTACTCTTTGATTGCAAGACAAATTTAGAGCTAATTGTACTATGTAAAAGTTAATAACCATGGCCTAAATCTACTGTATGCAAATTAAGTCTGTCACCTGTTGCTAATGTACATCAGCAAACCTGAGTGTTGTATATTGAAATAACTACGTGCACATTCACAAAAATCTGAGGAAGAAGAGTTTCTCCTCATTTTAAATGGGTAAGTTTCACATCACATATACTTAATTACCAATAATGAATAACCAGTATCTACTTGTGTTGCTACATTAGGATGAAGTTATTTCCGGGGACCAGCATACATACCCCAATGGAAATGTATCAAAAACAAATCATTATAAGAAAAATGTTTTGTAGCAAAAGTTTTGCTTTTGTGGATGAGGAAAAAAAGTTGTAAGAATTTATTTTTTGTGCAAAACTCCAAAAATGCTCATTCAAAAGTATTCATACCCTGATAAGGAAAATTAAATTAATAGCTAGTAGAGACACCTTTAGCAAAAATAACCTATTTTAAACGATTAGGATATTTGTCAATGAGCTTTTGGCATGATTCTTTAGTGATTTTTGACCATTCTTCAACACAAAATTGTTCCAGTTCATTCAAATTCCAAGGACTTGTCTTGTGCACAGCCTTCTTCAACTCATACCAAAGATTCTCAATCAGATTTAGTGAGACTTTAACTAGGCCATTCCTGAGCCTTGATTGTATTCTTTTTAACCATTCTGAAGTAGATTTTGATGTGTGCTTTGGATCGTTGTTGTGTTGGAACGTCCAGTTGCGCTTTTAAATCAAGTTTTGTAGCGAAGGGTTTCAGATGATTGGCCGATATCTTTTGGTATGCTATGGATACATTTTACCATATATTGGAACTAAATGTCCTGTGCCATTAGAGGAAAAACAGCCCCATAGAAGGATATTACCACCTCCATGCTTCACAGTAGGTATGTTGTTCTTTTCTTTGAATGCCTCACCAGACTTTCTCCAAACGCAACGACAATCAGATTGACCAAATAGCTTGATTTTTGTTTCATCACTCCACAAAACCTTTGACCAGAACTCATATCCATCATTCAAATGCCGTATTACAAACTTTAAGCGATTGTCCTTGTCACACTTTCCTAACAGTGGCTTTTTCTTTGTCCTGCAACCATTGAGACCTTCACCATGCAATACTCTACCTGTGGTTGAAATGGAAACCCCAGTCCCACTTGCAGCCAGTTCACTTTGAATATCTTTGGCAATTTTTTTCTGAATTGCATACAGGCAGGCCTGCCGGAGCCCATATATAACAGTTTTTGATGCATTTGCCAAGGCAGGTCAGATTTCCAATGATATCAGAGCCAGACCTTAACTCTGTGCACACATGGTGCTGTTGACTACAGCTTCCTGGTCCTGTCATATGTTTAAGATGTAAGCAGCAGTGACCGGACGACAAGATCATACTGTATGTATACCACAGACAACAAACTGAAGAGAGACGCTGCCCTACTCCAGTGTGCTGAGCACATGCTAACCTTCCTTATTAAAAGTGTCAGTGCTTTCTTTCCTGTTTGCAGGGGTCCACAGGTGCAAGCAACCAAAGCTGCTGTTGGCACGAAGAAGTATGAGCTGAGCAAGTGGAAGTACGCAGATCTCCGTGATGCCATCAATACCTCCTGCGGTACAAAGCTTGTTTTGTGGGAATTAACTGCAATGATTTTGCTGAATCTAGTATAGATCTTGTATCGTGGGAGTAAGGCGAGACAAACTAGCCGCAACATAACTTCCTACACATAGAGCAGCATGCTGTAAGATACTGCTTACAAATGCGTGGCCTTGTAATACATCGGCAGGTAACCTTGAGTACAAAAAGCAAGACTTGTACTCCTAAACTACATCTGTTTATCAATGTGGGTTTTCAGTGCTGATGTAGAGTAACGCAAGTGAAGACAGATTGCTCAGTGTACTTTTTTTATGCAATTTGTCTGGCCCGTTTCTGTTTCGTTATAACTAGGTTAGGGTCTGTTCTGATATGCCACAGACCCTTCATTGAAATGCGAAGGGTTCTGAGGTTGAGGTTAGCGGTTACTGGTATATTAAAGATATTTGTGTAACTGTCAGCGACTAAAGTATAGCTCATTTCTTATCAGCTAAGGCAGAAAGCTACAATGCGTCGTGAAGTTTCATTACACAGTTTACAGTTTTATGAAATCCTTAAATGAATCCAACAATAAGGGCATTTAATTGGCAAGCAAATCAAAATGTGATACTACTGTAGTTAATAAAAAACATCAATAAAATAAAGCTAAATGTATTTGTAACAAAGCATACAGTAAGCGCCCAAAATGTTTGCTGTACCGGCAGTACCATTGCATCTGTTTTTTTTATGCTCTGTTTTGCTCCAGGTCTCTATTCCCTCCCTCTATAATAATACACACTTTCCAAGATAGTGTTACTCGGTTACTGGCATTAAGCCCCTTGTCATGTACTTCTGCAGATATCGAGCTGCTGGCAGCCTGCCGAGAGGAGTTCCACCGCAGACTGAAGGTCTACCATGCATGGAAATCAAAGAACAAGAAGCGCAACACTGACACTGACACCGACACCGAGCAGAGAGCTCCCAAATCAGTCACTGACTATGGTAAGGGATGCACGGGGAGGGGGGGGGGGTAATAGAATTACAGAACAATCAAAAAAAATATCTCAACAGTTTTTTATTAGGAGTTGTCAGAAGACTACAGTACCTAGTTGCATTGCCTTTAAATGTGTAACACCAGGGGCTCCCGAGTGGCGCATCCAGTAAAAGCACTCGCTAGAGTGCAGGATGCGCTCTATAGCCTGGACGTCGCCGGTTCGAGTCCAGGCTATTCCACAGCCGACCGTGGACAGGAGCTCCCAGGGGCGGCACTCAATTGGCCGGCGTCGTCCGGGGGGAGGGAGGGTTAGGTCGGCCAGGGTGTACTCGGCTCACCGCGCACCAGTGACCCCTGTAGTCTGGCTGGGCGCCTGGGCTTGCCTGTAAGCTGCCCAGAGCTGCATTGTCCAGAGTGTAAAGAAGCGGGTGGCTGACGGCACACGCTTCGGAGGACAGCGTGTGTTCATCTTCGCCCCTCCCGAGTCAGCGCAGGGGTGGTAGCGGTGAGCTGAGCCTAAAAATAATTGGCCATTTCAAATTGGGGAGAAAATAATAAAAACTAATTGACAACGACTAAATTTATTTAAAAAAAAAAAGTGTAACACCTTTATGCCAAAATATTATTCTGTGGTTTATTTTTATTATATAGACCAGGAGGAAAACTGCACAGTCAATGCAAGTCTCAAACTAATTGCTGATGAAGGTCTTCGATAGCAAAGGGCCCATCATCAATGAGACCCGCAACATTACAAACTGTTTTAAACCCTTGGCTCCCAAGTTTATTTAGGTCTCTTGAAATACAGTATATTTTTAAATATGACCTGCACCCTGTGTGTAATGTGCATGTCTGTATCTCACACACACACACACCTTTTGGGGACATTGCGGTAAACTGCAGGTGAATCTACAATTATAAAAGTTTTTAGTATTCGAAAAAGCACAGCCTGTGTAAAAGTGCTGTAGGCATATTTGAAGACATCTGTTTCACTGCTAAGTAGGAAGTTATTTCTAATCAGAATAGATGCCTCCAAGCAGATCCAGCATGTCAGCAAAACCTCTCTTCTATTTTTTTTCTCTTACTGCAGGGCATAACATTGTTTGCATTTTTAAAATTGTTTTAATTAAAATTGTTTTAATTATAATTGTTTCTTTTGCTATCTTGAAAAAGTGACTCAATCAGCATTGTGCGATATTTGTTTTATCCGTAGCTAGATTACAGGTTTGTAATTCATTTGTGAAACATTTTCCTCTGTCTGTACATTAGAATACTTTTTTAAAAGTGGCTAGTAACATACATTAGCAAGCCTGTATTAGCTTTCTGTAGAGAGAGAGTTCCAGCATTGGTTCAGGGAGAAAGTCCCAGATGATCCCTGAAAAAATCTTCAAACAGGCACCACACCTGTACACATACACCCAGACTATTCATTCTCTTCAGTGAAGGTCATTTTTCCCAGTTAGTTGTAGTTTTAAATGTTACATTGTTTTAACAGCATAAACGTTTTAAAAACAATATATAAAAGTGCAGCTAGCAATGATAAAGTTTTATATTAAATACATATACAGTCCAGTGCTATTCGTGAAGTTTTGGCAAACTGGAAAAGTTCAGTATCCACCTAATTATAAGATGTGGTAAAATGCTGTAAATTCTTGAATAGCAGTGCAAGTGTGTGTCATTTATATGTGAAAAATGTGGTAATCATACTGTCTCCATCCATCCCATGTTTATTTTCAGAATGTGCACCGTTTATGAAAAGCTCATGTAAGTGCGAATCAATGATGTAACATTTCTAAACCCTTTTGTTTACATGGGGGGGATATATGGTGTTTTTGCTGCGGTTTTGTTTATCAGCGCTTGCCGGTGGTGCTCAGATCTTTTAAATCGGCAAAATAAATGAGTATTAAAAAGTGAGATCAATAAAGTGCAACACCATGACTAATTGTTTCGAGCCTCAGTCGTGATGGCGTGCAGTGACGCATCAAACAAATTAACTGCAGGGCAGGAAAAGGCTGTATTTGGGCTCGTAAGGCAAGTCACTAGTTGGGACTATTTCTAGGTTGGCTGTCAACCAGATTTTCTTTTCCTTAAATAACCTGATTATTCACTTTTGCCTGTAAAGCTTACAGAGTTCGTAAATAATCATTTTATGTTGCCTCTGTATCAGAAGGTGCAAGTAAAGAATCCAATGATAAGGCATTTTATCTGCAGCTCTGTGAAGGTAGCTGGGAATATGCTCATCTGCAGGTAGCTTGAGCAAGTTTGGGACTCTTTGCTGTGGTGGAGAGGGGACTGGAACTGGATGGGGATTCATCATACACAGGCACTTGGAAAATGCTTACCAGAACATCTCTTAATATAGCAACCCAAGCACGATATATGTTGCATCTGTGCTTTACTGTGTAATGTGTCAAATCTTAATCCAGTTTTTATCCTGGCATGCAAATATGCAATAGGCTTGGATGGGCAGTCTTTCTTCTCCTTGGGGCCCCTTTATTTGTAGTGGTGCTGGTTCTATAAGGTAAAGGGTTGGGTTGTGCCTACAAGAATGTCATGTTAATCTGGGAGACTTGCAAGGGCTGCCTTTTTCTTGGGTAAAGATCACAATTGACATCATTCTACCCTGGAATAATAAATTACAACAAGTAATCTTCATATAAGAAAAACCAAACCAACTGATGCTCTGTGGTGTGCTGCCTGATAACATCCCACTGTCCAAGCTGAAATCCGATTCCCTGGCCTTTTGAAAATGTGTTGATTTTTAGGAAACCATCTGTCTTGCTGTCCTACATTACAGTACAGTACATAGGGCTACAAATGTCATTTAGGTGGTTTTATCATGACCTTTCAACTATGTGACTACACATGATCCATGAGGAAATATGGAAGCATTTGGAGTCAACAGTTTGAATGGTAGAAATAAAATCCAGGAAGAGACAAAACATGGCAAAATCACACAGTCCTGCCAACGAGATAGATACCAGGTAAACTGAGCAATAGAGAAAATGATAATCTCAGCAGCAAGCATCATGGACAAAGTTTAAGGGAGGGGTACTATATATATATGATCTGGTCATTCTTACTTTACCTTTTTATATTGCTCTCTTTTATTCTGTTATCCCTTTCTTTCTTGCTCTGTGCTGTTGTGGTTGGTGTTGAGCCGGTCAACCATAGAGACTGTGCTTACCTGTCTTTGTTCATGCGCTGCAGCTCAGCAGAACCCAGCTCCAGCGCTCCCAGCCCGGCAGCAGGAGATCTCCATGAACCGGCAGCAGCGGTACTTCCGCATCCCGTTCATCCGCCCTGCCGACCAGTACAAGGACCCTCAGAACAAGAAGAAGGGCTGGTGGTACGCACATTTTGATGGGGCGTGGATTGCCCGTCAGATGGAGCTCCATCCAGACAAACAGCCAATAATGCTTGTGGCAGGTATGCCAGGAACATAATCCAATGTACTTTACACATCCAAAGCAAAGTGTTGCACAAATGCGAGTATCGTGTTACTATTTCTGCTACCGTCTGCCTCCCTCTAAAATCTATACAGTGTGTGTATGTGTGTGTGTGTATATATATATATATATATATATATATATATATATATATAATAAACTGAGCATCAAAAGAAACTTATCACTTATGTTTGGATAAAATTCACTGGACGTGATCGAAAAATGACAAACTCTATTTTAGAGCAGGTGCAGTGACTTTTTATTGTGCTGATAAACAATTGACATCCCAAAATGATCTGTCGATCTTGGGCAGGTGTTGTGACTCTTGGTCTCCCAGTTCATGGCCTTTCATTGAAAGAGTGTGTCTGGTTATACCGTCTCGCCAGGTTTGAAATCGCTGGCTGTGAGCACCCAAGACGGCGAGCCACAGCACGCTGCCCTAGTCCAGCCTCCAACATGCCGATCGCACGAAGGCACTGCTCTCATGACAGACGTGGCAGATTTGTTTTTTTTTTCTGTGATTCTTTATTGATTTTATTCAAGCTTGCAATTCAACAGCTGAAATCACTCCATATCCAGCGTCCAATCAACTGTCTCACTAATTAGGTGATTAAGTGCATCTGCTTCAGTCATAGTCACTCGAGCATGTCATGGTCAAGGATGAATGATTGAATGATTAAAAAGAAACCAAAAACATTTCGTCAATGTCCATCATTTATATACCTTATTTTTTTCAAAAATAAATGTGTTATACTAGTGATAAGTTTCTTTTGACGCTCTGTATATAATATAATGAACATAATTTAGATATTGTATTTAACATCATGTAATCAAAGAAACTACAAATAGTAGTAAAGTATTTCATGTTAGATTTTGAAATGTCACATTTTTCAGTTTGTTTCAGTTTTTTAAGTATATGGAAAACTACAAAGTGGTATATAATTCAATATGTTAACCTAACTTTACTCAGCAGGTTTCATTGGACTGAAACAAAATTAAGTTCTATTGGATGATGCTAAACCTTTGTCCATAGCTGTACACTTTGCTAGCCTTGATGTGCAACAGTAGCAAAACAGATATTATTATTATTATTATTATTATTATTATTAGATATTCGTAACTTTTCCACTTTAATGAACAGTTGTGTCCTCTGCAGTTCAAGGACTGATCTAGAGCGTCCTTAGGTTTAAGAGAATGTTATGAATGTTTTCTTTGCGATTGTGTTCTGGTTCTAGGGAAGGACGACATGGAGATGTGCGAGCTGAGTCTGGAAGAGACTGGTCTTGCCCGAAAACGGGGAGCTGAAATCTTGCCAAGGCAATTTGAAGAAATCTGGGAGCGTTGTGGGGGAATCCAGTACCTCCGAAATGCAATAGAAAGCAAGCAAGCCAGACCAACATACGCTACAGCAATGCTACAGAATCTCCTCCAGTAAACAGCACATTACTTGAGCTCTAATATTACTTTGTGGTACACATGACCCTTTTCATTGGGTTAAAGGGAACAGTGTATTCCCCATTAAAAAGGGCATTTAGACATACTATAATCAGGCTGGAGACTTCCACGTTTTATGTTAACTGATTTTGTTAATTATTGGGGGGTTGTGCTGGGTTTTTGTTTGTTATTTTGTTCTTTGTGCAGTGAACTTCTACAATAACTGACCAGCTGGACCTGACCTATGCTATTCATAATGTCTTACAACTCTTTTTGTGTGTTTATTTTTTATTTGTATTATTACTGATAAAAACTGGAACCCAATAGGCCACTATCCTGGATACAAACACAGAACCTGATATTGAAAGAAAGGAGGGCATTTACTTGATAAAGCACATCCTCAAATCTGGGATACTGTACCTGTTCATCCTGAAGTTATGCTGGTACACCGAGAGTGTACATTAGATAGCCCGCACTGGATAGTTCACTGTTTATAGATTAGATTACATTTGATTTAATCAAGAAGATGCCCATCTTGATTACTTTAACATATTTGGGCAGTGCATTGATTTTTCTAGAGCTGTCTGCTTGAGTCCTTGTATCACAGTTAGTGGATTTGTTCTTCAAATCAGCCTATATATTACTTACTCCTACTTACACAAAGAATGTGCTTTCACTGAAATGGCACTTTTACTGTACTCTTGCCTAATATGTTGTCAATCCATCAATCAATTCAAACGTTTATATGGTGCCCAAAGTTGTCCTGGCTTTGCAGTGTTATATTGAATTGAAATAGAATTTCAGAGGCCTTTTCTGGTGGCTTGCATCGTATACCACGTACCCTAGCATGTATATACTGGAACACACTTTGTTACTGTTACTTATAACTAGGGCTTGGAGTTTCCAAAATGTATTTGTTGCAAGGAAAACAAATCACAGTAGATTCTGAAAGATTAAAGTTCATACAGAATTAAAATCCTATTGATTAAAAAAAAAAAAAAGTTAACATTATCAGGTGGTCTTTTTACGTTTTCTTAATAAACGAGAATAGGTTAAAAGCAACTATGATGATGAATTAAGACCATACGTTAAATCTAAAGCTGCTTAAAAGTTATTGTAGTTTCAGTCTAGACTTTTGGAGATGATAGTGTGTCACTAACCTTTATTTATTTTTGGATATTAAGGAAACAAATATTTATATATACCAAGATAATATAATATTACTGAATATATATATTTCAAATTGAACAACTTCAAAACAATCTATATGAGGAAAAAAGACTGGTACTCTGTTTTCAATATAGTATAGTACATACTACATAGTTATAGCCATTTCTAATGCAATATGTCCTGTCCTCATAGAAAAATATCACCTGAATTGCAGTTTGGGAAGGATAATGACAACAGGGCCTGGTAAGATATATCTGTTCAAAAAAAGCATTTTTTTGAGACAATCTCGCATACAAGATCATAAAAGATGACACATTTCTCTTGAACTGCACAGTTCGTTAACGGTTCACGTCTGATTGTATAAGAGGCTGTGTGGTCCAGTGGTTAAAGAAAAAGGCTTGTAACCAGGTGGTCCCCGGTTCAAATCCCACCTCAGCCACTGACTCATTGTGTGACCCTGAGCAAGTCACTTAACCTCCTTGTGCTCCGTCTTTCAGGTGAGACGTAGTTGTAAGTGACTCTGCAGCTGATGCATAGTTCACACACCCTAGTCTCTGTAAATCGCCTTGGATAAAGGCGTCTGCTAAATAAACAAATAATAATAATAATAACAATAACACCCTCATCCCGTGGTGTGCAAGAAGCTCAGTACAGACCTAGCTATTTATTTATGATTTGAAATACATAAGTGATTACTACTGTCAATCTAAATGATGTCATTTAATGTATAGTCAATTAATAATGTTGATGTGTTCTATATCCATGCATTTACTACAATCATTCCTTTAAAAAAATAAGTCTGCAGTTTGACCTTTTCACTTTTTGAATGTTGATTTCTAACTGATGTACTGATGCAATGCAGAAAATAAATGCTTTCCACGTTTAACTCCACTGATTTATGTTGCTGTTCTACTTTGTGTAAAGAATTGCCAAGTGTCAATACTTTAGTTGTGGGAAAACAAGATTATTGCAGAATTCGCAGTTTTAGCTGACTACAGTGTTGAGAAATTGGCACGCAAAAAGAAAGCAATTCATAGTTAGAATTGGAAATAACAGGGAGTATGAAAATAAAACAAAAGTTGCTGACAAGTTTGAGTGTTGGGCTTTTTGCATTAGTTTAAAGGCCTGCAGAAAGAAAGCAGCAAACTTGTACCTCTGTGGGATAAGCAACAGCTGGATCTGAATGCTTTTGGATTGCATCAGCCACTTATTGTAAGGGGTAATGCTGGGATAACCACAGGCAGGTGGTTCATGAAATCAAGGGGGATTTCCACATTTATTCTGCCAGTCGATCAAGCTGACCTCTGAGCCTGCTCTGGTGTGAGCGACTTCATTTTCAAAATCTTTTTTTTTGTTATTTTGCAGGCTTCCCATACACGGGACATGGTTTGTATTCAGCTTTTACTTTTTTGGCTGTCCATAAGAATAATTCCTTGCCTTAAAGACTTTGCAGGGCTGGTTATTTATTATTTTTTCTACCAAATGTGTTTAATGTAACTGATGTGAGTTTGGCTTTTTTATGAGGTATATATATTGTAAGGGAGTGTACTATCCTAACAAAAATATGGAGGCTTTAGGACCCTGTTAGGACTCCATGTTACTGTGACTGAAGGCAATAGGGGGCCATCTTGGTAAAGACCTCCTAAATTGAATAATGCACTGACTTTTAAAGATAATGGGAAATGCTGATCAGCAGCGTCAGATCTTGGGGGAGATATAAATGAACCTCAGGTGGGTTATTGGGTGTGGGAGTTTGGAGAAAGACAGGAAGCCGATTTTGAGTTGAAACATTGAAGCAAATAAAGTATTTTGATTGCCAGTAAACGGACTAGCCGCCCAGTTATAGTTTGATTCTTGCAATAAAATAGGCAGTACTCTGAAGGGAGGGAGGTTTTTGTTTTTTTTGTTTTGTAAAGAAAATAAATATACGGGCACCATCCTGTTTTCATTTCAGAATTTGTTGAGGTACTTTATTTTGAGGTACTAGTGCCCACTTCATTACAACATATATATATGTAAATATACTGAGTGTACAAAACATTAGGAACACCTTCCTAACATTGAGTTGCACCCCCTTTTGCCCTAAGAACAGCCTCAATTCGTTGGGGCATGGACTCTACAAGATGTCGAAAGCATTCCACAGGGATGCTGGCCCATGTTGACTCCAATGCTTCCCACAGTTGTGTCAAGTTGGCTGGTAGTGGATCTCTACTCCGAATAGCTCATTCCATCTCATCTCACGGATGCTCAATTGGATTGAGATCTGGTGACTGGGCAGTCCACTGCAGTAAGCTGAATTCACTGTCATGTTCGTGGAACCATTCCTGGACAATCCTAGCCTTGTGGCATGGGGCATTATCCTGCTGAAAAAATCCATTAGCAGATGGATACACTGCTGCCATGAAGGGATGCACATCACTGGCAATGATGTTCAGATATCCTGTGGCATTCAAACGTTGCTCCACTTTTTATCAAGGGCCCAATGTGTGCCATGAAAACACACACCACACCATCACACCACCACCACCAGCCTGCAATGTTGACACGCGGCATGATGGATGCATGTACTCATGTGGTTTTCTCCATACCCTAGTCCTCCCATCAGCGTGAAACAGCAGGAACCAGGATTCATCAGACCAGGCAATGTTTTTCCAATCCTCCAGTGTCCAGTGTTTTCATTCCTTAGCCCACTGCAACCGCAGTTTCTTGTGTTTTGCCGAAACAAGTGGAACTCTGTTAGGTCATCGGCTGCCATACCCCATTCGTGTCAAGGTATGACGAGTTGTGCATTCTTTTATGGGTCTTTCAGCACCAATGTTATACTGGACTGTCAGTTGACTAACTGTAGCCCGTCTGTTGCTCTGCACAATTTGTGTCAGCCTCCTTTGGCCTCTTTCATCAATGAGCCGTTTTCGACCACTGGCCTGCCGTTGGCTGGATGTCCTTTGGCTGGTGGACCATCCTTGATACACACGGGAAACTGTTGAGCGTGAAAAACCCAGCAGCGTTGCAGTTCTTGACACACTCAAACCGGCGCGCCTGGCACCTATTACCATACCCCGTACAAAAGCATCTTTTGTCTTGCCCATTTACCCTCTGACTGGCACACAAACAGTACACAATCCATGTCTCAATTGTGTCACGGCTTAAAAATCCTTCTTTAACCTGTCTCCACTTCATCTACACTGATTGAAGTGGATTTAACAGGTAACATCATTAAGGGATCATAGCTTTCACCTGGATTCACCTCGTCATTCTATTTCATGGAAAGAGCAGGTGTTCCTAATGTTTTGTACACTCAGTGCATATATACAGTGCCTATAGAAAGTCTACACCCCCTTGAACTTTTTTCACATTTTGTTGTGTCAGTGGCTCAGAGTTTCATGCATTTAAATTAGGATTTTTTTCCACTTATCTATACACCATACTCCACACTGTTAAGGGGAAAAAGTTTTGATTCAGAAAATAATATATATATATAAAAATAAATATAATAATATATTATATATTAAAAATACAAAACTGAAAGATCATAATTGGATAAGTCTCCACCCCCCTGAGTTAATACTTGGTGGAAGCACCACCTTACAGCTGTAAGTCTGTTGGGATAGGTCTCTACCAACTTTGCACACCTAGATTTGGCAATATTTGACCATTCTTCTTTTCAAGCTCTGTCAAGTTCCTTGGGGAGCATTGATGGACAGCAATCTTCAAGTCATGCCACAAATTTTCGATTGGATTTAGGTCAGGGCTCTGACTGGGCCACTCAAGGACATTTACCTTTTTGTTCCTTAGCCACTCCAGTGTAGCTTTGCTTGTGTGCATTGGGTCGTTGTCATGCTGAAAGGTGAACCTCCGTCCCAGTTTCAGCTTTCTTTCAGAGGGCAGCAGGTTTTACTCAAGGACTTCTCTGTACTTTGCTCCATTCATTTTCTCTTCTATCCTGATAAGTGCCCCAGTCCCTGCCGATGAGAAACATCCCCATAACATGATGCTGCCACCACCATGCTTCACAGTAGGGATGGTGTTCTTTGGATGATGCGCTGTGTTGGGTTTGCGCCAAACATAACGCTTTGCATTTAGGCCAAAAAGTTCCATTTTAGTTTCGTCAGACCACAAAACTTTTTGCCACATGGCTACAGAATCTCCTGTTTTTTTGCATACTTCAAACGGGATTCAAGATGGGCTTTTTTGAGTAATGGCTTCCTTCTTGCCACCCTACCATATAGGCCAGATTTGTGGAGTGCTTGGGATATTGTTGTCACATGCACACTTTGACCAGTCTTGGCCATAAAAGCCTGTAGCTCTTGTAAAGTTGCCAATGGCCTCTTGATAGCCTCTCTGATCGGTCTCCTTCTTGCTCAGTCATCCTGTTTGGAGGGACGGCCTGATCTAGGCAGGGTCTTGGTGGTGCCATACACCTTCCACTTCTTAATAATCATCTTGACCGTGCTCCAAGGGATATTCAAGGCCTTTGATATTTTTTATACCCATCCCCTGATCTGTGCCTTTCAACAACTTTGTCCCGGAGTTCTTTTGAAAGAGTCTTGGTGCTCATGGTTGAGTCTTTGCTTTTGAAATGCACTACCCAGCAGAGGGAACCTACAGGAACTGCTGAATTTATCCAGAAATCATGTGAATCACTATAATTTAACACAGGTGGAGGCCACTTAACTTGGTGTGTGATTTTGAAGGCGATTGGTTACACCTGAGCTAATTTAGGATTGCTATTACAAGGGGGGTGGACACGTATCCAACCAAGCTATTTCAGTTTTTATTTTTAATTAATTTTCTACAAATTTTTAGAATATTTTTTTCACTTGAAAGTTGTGGGGTAGGATGTGTAGATAAATGAAAACAAAAAAACTATTTTAATGCATTTTAATTCCAGGCTATAAGGCAACAAAAGGTGAAAATTTTGAAAAAGGGTTAGACTTTCTATAGGCACTGTATATATCTATCTATATATACTGATGCACAATGAAAATGGCAGTCTAAGTTTTACATCAATAATTCATTGGGCATATACATAATGTTACTTACATTTTAAATAGTGAGCAGATAGGTTTGTTGATTGCTTGAGTAGTGTTGTTCCTTGGGATACCAAAATACTGAGTTCAAGTCATGTGATTTCATAAAAACGCCAAGTGCTCAGTGTTTGGTATTTGAGTTGAGTTAAAATTGACAAAATGAGTTGATTAAGAATCTGTATAAACAGCCATTAGAAAATACATGATTTTAATTGACGCAAGAACAGCGAAAGATATGACCATGCCCCACATGAGTAATGATAAGGTGACCAGATTTTTAAGTCCTTAAAATGTGTTATTTCAATAGAGTGATGCAAAACTTTTGGTCATAGCTGTATTTATATAAATAAATAAATAAAGATTCTGAGTACAACAAAAGAAGGACATTATAATAATATAAGATAATAGGAGCACATAAAACAGATTTATAAAACCTTGGGTAGTGCTTCTTTAAATAAATTAATGAAGAGAATATAACGACCCAAATGTGAGCGTTCTATAATGAGATGGAACTGTCACTGAAACATTTACATGGAATTACATTAGTTATGGGAAAAAAAAAAAAAAAAACATTAGTTGATGCTTTAGCCAAATAATATTATTTCTAATGTATTAAGCTGAATTCATACATTACAATTACTTTCATTTAGTTTTAGCTTAACACGCTGTTCCCCATTAGTGTAGCAGATCAGTGATGCAGATATCTGGTTGCCTATCAATCAACTCATGCTTATGCATTTCAGACCAGTTTGGTGACTATAGCGCTTTTTCCACACTATAGCATTTGTTTTTGGGTCAAGCAGGTTGACAATAGAAATGTATATTAAGTCAAAGGGATACTACAGAAACACCTGTCATAGACTATAAGTACAGTAGGTAACTGTAACATTAAATGTACACAAATATGTTTCATAAATTATATTTAGCTATAAAATGAAGCCTTTAAACACCAACAATATGTTAGGATTTTAAAGTATCTCTGACTTTAGAACAGCATGTCTTCTCCATGTGCAGTTTTGGTGTAAATATTTGTCACCCAGCGTTTAGACTAGGTGTTTAATCGTGATACCATGAACCCTGCTGTTCATGTTATCAGCAGAAAGCCCCATATTGAGACTCCATATGGGCCAGTTCAGGTAATAAATAGGGATTGCTGGTAGTCTGGCAGGTACGAGGCAGGAACATGCTGCTTGAATAATGCTTTCCAGGCACGGGATGTTGTCAGGATCGTTTGAACAGCAGCCCTATGCACTTTGAGGAACTCTAATAAACAACCTCTTTAAATCAAAAACCATCATGTGCTCCTAAGCATTCCTGAATCGTATTTAAAATAGGTTGTTCTGTCTAAAACCTCTCAAAAGAATTGTGCCGTGAAATAACAGAACAACAAATGCAGCAAACTAACTATTTATAATAAAATAAATAAAAAGAAGAATCAATCCGTTCAAAACAGTTCCTTTCATTTCAAGTTTAACATTTAAATAGAAAATGAATCTCACAAACTACACCGTGTCTTTATATGAGGGTAACCTTATTACTAATATATTTTTCGAATTACTCAAACATGATTTTTATGTATAAGGTTTTTCTTACACCATTTATGTACATCAAATACTCAGTCATTTTTGCAGAGCAGAAAGAACAAAAAGACAATTCATGGTAAGAGTTAATTCAATAGTGTTCAGCCATCATTAAGCAAAACTTATTTTTTAAAAATGTTTCCAAAAATCATGAATGAAAACAAATATGTGGCTGATGCATCATTAATACTAAACTATATATTGATCATTACATAGTGTAGAGTAGAATTATATCAGACAGCCACATTCATACTAATACAAGTAAATCCAGATCAATAATGATAAATTCACACCAAGTCATATGAAACCTTTGCCCTCAATTTTATTCTAACCATGATTCAACTGAGCCAAATAATCTGTTGTGCAGCAGTGCAGCAGTTAACACAAATAGACCTAAAGAGAAATCATTCTAGTGAAGCACAGAGATCTCGGAAAAGTGTACCCGTCCATGCTTTCTTTTTGTTCATCTAAAGCGAGATGCTACTGATCTGATCTCACAACACGGTTACTTCATACATATCATCATTTTGGACCCCTCTTGTTGGTCAACAGGACGTTCTGTATTCCCCTGACGTTGGTAATCGTCACATCTGCAAAAGAATGATAAAAATAACATAATGGCCTTAATCAGGAATTACTACTGCAGGTCTCAAGAGCACTTCAGGTCGATAGAGCCTTAATGTGCATGTTGTATGCAAGTGTCCAGTTTGCTTAATTAATATGGTGGCTCGTTGAGGCTGTGAAAAAAATAATAACTATTTGTTCTGTTTCAAGTATGAAATGTAACCATTACAGAATGGGTATTAACCTCCTTAAGACCCGAAACCTGAATAAGATATAACAAAGCTGCTCAGCTGAGCCTGTGTGACGCAGTCATGCCCGCCGTCAAGGGTATAAAGGACTGCACTCACAGAACTCTGCACCATTTTTACTTTCAAGAACTGACCTGACAGGAGAGTCTACTAAGACTTGTAACTTTTTCTGTTATACATTTTCACATTTATTATGTTTTACACAAATTACTGGTATATGTCATATTACAAATAATCGCTGTATTAGTTTTACTAATTACATGTATTTGTGCACTACAGCCTGTTGTTTGTTACATCCTGCTGTGGCCTTGTGCCCCGCGTAAAGCCGGCACTTTGAGTCACCCCTTTCCAGGACTCAAGCAATGTAAGTCGGCTGACTTTGTGCTCTCCCCCAGGCTGCAATAGCTCCGGCTGTTATTTTATTCTCATTTAATATTGCTGTATTATTGTATGAGAGAAATATTTCTCTTTCCTCATTATATTTTTCTGGTTATTTTTACAGACTGCGCGCAGGCTTGTCTGCAGTGTGTGCTGGGGCACACATGTAGTGAGAGAAGCTGCTGGGCTCAGCAGCGCTGTGCAGGACCAAGAGGCTGCTTCGAGAATCCCTCTCACAGCATCTTGGTGCCATTTTGGTGACCGCTTTTGCATCATCTTTACGAGTGCTGTTAGTTTACTAACAAGCAGTCTTTCCTCAGTCTCGTGTGGGTACTGACTGAGTGGTTTTGCCAGTAGCTTGCAAAGGTGGGCATCCCTGTACATTGCTACCCACGGTAACTATGTACCGTATCGGTATGGAGGTCACCGACCCGCTCCGTTCCCAACCTGATACTGTACCAAACCGGGACTGAGGTTACCGCACCTGTACGGTGCCACTATAAACTGTACCATACTGACCCGGTGCTACAGGCACCAAACTGGTACTGGACCGACCCCGATACAGTCCCGGGTCCGACCCATTGCTACAGCACTGAACTGGTACCGGACCGACCCCGATATCGTCCCGGTTCTGACCCGGTGCTAAAGGCACCGAACTGGTACCCGACTGACTCTGATACCGTCCCAGTTCCGACCAACACAGTCTGGTATCAACCAGTTTTTGTTGGGTCTTGGCCAGCCCCGTTGCTGTCTTTTAATGTACTGGGGTCACCCGGCTACAGCTCCTGCTGTTTTCCTGTCTATCGACACCCTATATAGGGTGCACGATGTGGAGAAGCTGGCCCTGGCACAGTTTCCGCCAGTGGAGGCTTCTATGCTGCCTTGGTACAGGCGCTTAATTTAGCGCTCCTGTCCAAGGACATTATCTGCCCCAACAAGCAATGCCAGGTCTCCTTAGGTGTGCCTATTCAGCCAGTGTGTTCACTGCTGGGCAACTTTAACAGCATTCTGGTAGGCAACCAGTCACATTTGCGGAGGACCTTTCTGACAACCACAGGCCATCACCACATCAACTGGATGAGTTGTGCCTGATCAATAGGAACCTGCTCCGCCTGTCTAAAGTGAATGGGCAGGCGGTGGGTAGAAACAAGGCTGTGCTGGTAGCCACACGCAGGCGGCGTTCCCAGGTATGCGTGCCTGATGGGGACCAAGCGCCAGTGTTGGACGCCCCTATTAAACCGAGGCATACAGACATCTGGGTGCTTACTACCGTTTAGACCGGCTGCTCTCTGCAGGCCAAGCACGGTCTCCCTCCCTTTCAGACCCTGGGATAAATGATCTTGTGATCACAAGATAACAGAATAGTAGCATCGAGATCCTGAGATAAATAATCTTGTGATCATGAGATAACGGAATGGTACTATCGAGATCCTAAGATAAATGATCTTGTGATCACGAGATAACGGAATGGTAATATTGAGATGCAGGATCACTGAACAACAAGACAAGGACAGCACATCCGTCCCGCAGAGCTCTCAGGATCTCTGAACAACAAGGCCAGGACAGTACATCTCACCTCACTGTGCAGGAGGCAGCGATGGAAATCCACCATTTCTAAAACTAATTGCTCAGGCCTGGTTGTGTAGAGGTATCTGGGTACCTGTGTGACAATGAGGAAGACAGTTAGCACTTTCAAGCATTTTTTAGAAACATATTTAAAACATCTTTTTTTAAATAAATGAATTGGCACTATACAGTAGAGGTTTGCTGTAAAGAAGATAAATTAGTCAGGAGGTCTAAGTGAGTTCCTTGTTAAAATGAGGGCCCAAGCTACTGTTTTGTGGTGCAGTATCCTCTTTCAAAAGCCTAATGTAAACTACTGTATTCTTATATCAATGGATGACACAGTCTCAGTATTGAGATTTATATAACTGCAACCCTTAATTATTTTGACAGTTCTGTCTGAACAACAGCATACAATTCAGGTATTATAAATATATGATACACACTGCCTTTTGTTCTGCAATATCCTTCAGGTGTTTTCCACCTTTTTCCTGGATATTGAGTGAGAATGAATTAAGTAAGAGGATATTGTTCTATTGGCATGCATTGTCTGTGCTTGGCACACAGTAACGGAATAGAAAAGCTGTTTCAATTGAGGGTTTAGAAAAGAAATGTGTAAGAAAACAGCAGGACAAGCCCATGAATTCAGAAAACACATATTACATCTGGTTAGTATGGCTCTGGTGATTGCCAAAGGGAAGGTGGTTTCAAATAAGAAGACATTAGCTCTGTGCTCTTTACCTCTGTACTGAGGTGCATGTGTTCAATTGTGTCTAAGGCTTGTTGCTCAGCAAGCTGGGAAGGCAATGTGTCCTGGGGACACAGGTTAAGGGAGCATCCTCATTTTCAAAAAACTGGATTAACTCTCACAGTGCTCTCAAATGTATAGGGGCTGTTAATGGGTCTATAATATAGAACAAATTGGGAGTTTCCTTTGAAATTCGTAAAAAAAAAAAATGACTGCTTACACCACTTTCTTTCTGGTCCGTATACATTTTCGGTTTATCAAAATTAAGAAACGTATCACGGCAAAAACAAGGGTCAGGCAACCAAGAACTGAAGCTATAAGAATGCACGGGTTTACTGGCAAAGCCACCAGTTCAGTGCAGCGTGCTCCTCGGTACAGCCAGTGCTTATCTACAGGGCATCTAAAAGGGTCAAACAGAAGGGTTAAAACAGAGAGGCGAGGAGACAACGGGATGAGGGCCTTTTTGTTTTAAAGCAAATGTCAACAGATTAAAGAAAGAAAGTAAATAATCAATATGAAATGCTTACAAGAAAACTGGAAAATGCATTTCAAATCCTTAAGTTAACAATATAAACAAGTTATGCAAGCAATGTTCTAACATAGTCTATACTGTACATAAATAAAGCACCATTAAAATAGAACTCTACCCGTGGTGTCTATATACTGTACATAAATAAAGCACCATTAAAATAGAACTCTACCCGTGGTGTCTATTATACTGTACATAAATAAAGCACCATTAAAATAGAACTCTACCCGTGGTGTCTATATACTGTACATAAATAAAGCACCATTAAAATAGAACTCTACCCGTGGTGTCTATTATACTGTACATAAATAAAGCACCATTAAAATAGAACTCTACCCGTGGTGTCTATATACTGTACATAAATAAAGCACCATTAAAATAGAACTCTACCCGTGGTGTCTATATACTGTACATAAATAAAGCACCATTAAAATAGAACTCTACCCGTGGTGTCTATATACTGTACATAAATAAAGCACCATTAAAATAGAACTCTACCCGTGGTGTCTATATACTGTACATAAATAAAGCACCATTAAAATAGAACTCTGCCCGTGGTGTCTATATACTGTACATAAATAAAGCACCATTAAAATAGAACTCTACCCGTGGTGTCTATTATACTGTACATAAATAAAGCACCATTAAAATAGAACTCTACCCGTGGTGTCTATTATACTGTACATAAATAAAGCACCATTAAAATAGAACTCTACCCGTGGTGTCTATATACTGTACATAAATAAAGCACCATTAAAATAGAACTCTACCCGTGGTGTCTATTATACTGTACATAAATAAAGCACCATTAAAATAGAACTCTACCCGTGGTGTCTATATGCTGTACATAATTAAAGCACCATTAAAATAGAACTCTGCCCGTGGTGTCTATTATTGCCTGTTCGACCTCCTCATTTACCTGCAAGCAGCTCCTTGCCCTGGTATTATTTCACACTGCCCACCATTGAGGCAGTAGTCTGGCTGTAGATTACAGACACTCTGACAGGGCAGTCCATCCTCACTGTGGTAGCCAGGATCACACACACACCCGGCTTCTTTGGTCCATCTGTTTACCACACACCTGGAAAACTCGCTGCATGCCATAAACTTGCAAGGATCTGCCTGATCAGCTGAAAATGCAAAGAGTGCTGTATTAATACTAATGCAAACCTGCGTGCCTCAGTGGGCTGCCTTCCAATTGATCTTTTATGTTTTGTGTTTTTAAACCTTCAGTCAATGCAAGGGACATACCCAAGCGTATGTGATTAATTGAAGAGGGCTCGGTTAGAAGTGTGAGTTGTAAAAAGGTTAAAGCCAACGTGGTTTTTTGGAAGGCATCCCAGCTTTGTTCACTGCACAAGCTTCCGATGCCGTCTGTAAGGTTTATTTTATGTTTTCTTTTTTTTTTAGATACATTTCTCCTTACCAGCCCAGCTTCATAGGATTATATCTGTTGAATGACAGCAGCATGATACCGTAATTATTTAGTTAACGACCAAAACTATAGCCCTGGTTTTGAAGTAATATTTATGAGTCATATTAAGTTGCCTGGTTCATTCAAACAAGCTGTGAGATGCGCTCTCTTTATACAGAAGCAAATTCCATAGCTAATCGTGTGTTTGAACTCGTCAAACTATACTGTATATTCATATGGATCAACAACATGTAGATGAGGTGTGCAAACATGCGTTTTTATCTTTGGAACAAAGACATGACTTTCTGAACAGCAATGGTAGGGCATTCCAGAACATGGCTAGAACAAAGACTTTATGCACTGCTTCTGTACAGTATACTACTAAGCACACAACACATTGCTATTTTTCCTGGGTCAACATCAGGTCAATAGCAAAAAAAAAATACAAACTTGTGTTTCAATATAAGTTCCCCCCGATCCATTCTTACCTGGCTCTATATCCAGTGAGTGACTGTCTATTTCAATGTCACGACGTTTGGATGCAGCATTGCAGAAGTCTTCCAAAACGCAGTGAACGGCCTGTGTGACATTGTATGGCACAGACTTGGCAAATTTCAGCTTGCTATTAACTATTACACTGCCGTTCCTGAAGTTGAGAATCTCCAGCTGTTTAAATCCTGTCAGGTTAGACTGTAGGTAAGGTAGTAACTACGAAAAAAAGAACAAGCTTTTAGCACATGGCAAGAACATCCTTCTACAGTTCTCAATACAATTCAAAATGCATTTCAACACCCTCACTGCTTTACAGATTAGCGATTGAACACAAACCTCGCCGACATACTGTGCGTTGTCATTGGTTCAGCTCTCTGATTGGCCACAACTCATGAGTGTATTCAATCACAATACACAAAGCTTTCAAGTGCTTAAGTTATTAATAATTAAATAGTCATTTAGCAGACGCTTTTATCCAAAGCGACTTACAGAGACTAGGGGGTGAACTATGCATCAACAACTGCTGCTGCTGCAGAGTCACTTACAATAGGACCTCGGTTTTATGTCTCATCCGAAAGATGGAGCACAAGGAGATTAAGTGACTTGCTCAGAGTCACACACACAGTGAGTCAATGGCTGGGACGAGACTTGAACTGGACGCCTCCTGGTAGCAAGCCTGTTTCTTGAACCACTGGACCAGTGGTTAAAGTTATGCATTACATGTCACATGTCACATGTCACATGCACGCACCTACAGCTCATCATATTGCATGCCTTCGTCACGGTTACAACACAAACATACAAGATACTAAGATGGCAGCGTTGGCAATGGAAAATCACTCTGCAATCTTTTATTTTTAAATATAAGTTTATCAGAGGGAAGAGAAGTATATTTTCATTCCCTTGTTTGAGAGTTGGTAATTAATCAAGCTTTACTGTGACGCTGTTTCATAAGCTAAAACCAAGCTTTCATGTTAGTTATATACCTCACAGTACTTCAAGTCTTTGTCAAGAATGGAGGCTCAGCATACTGTAGCTTCTACCACACTGGATGACGTTAAATCCATTACAAACAATATTTTATACTACATGTAAGGACATTTGTTTGGTGTATTCTGGTTGAGATGCCGTTTTCTGAGACAATGTTCCTTGATGTACTTCACACTATTCTGCCAGAATTGGCATTTGTCCAGAGACAACTTTAAACTCTGCTCTCATAAGCAATCCAGCACCTTGAGAAGACATTCCTCGTGTCTCTCGCCTAGTGGGGTGGTAGGTTGTCACACTCAGTAGTATCAGTATAATAGCTTCTCCGGGAAGAGTAGTGTTTTCCAGTTGGTTTCCGATTTCCCACTCGTGCACCTGGAGGGGGTGTGGCGACTGGGTTCTGTCGTGGCTGGACTGCCAGGGAAGATACTTGGTTTCTCACTTCCTTCAGTTTTTCTCTCAGATAATCCAGTTCTACCTTAAAAGTATGTGTAGCTTCTGGAGCACAAACTTGATATGCTTGGGCAGGTACTGTGGGGTTAGGCCACTTAAGGCCTTCCTCCCTCCTAACCTCTCTTACTAGGGCAGAGAAAGAAGGTGGGTCATCCAGCCGCTCTTTCAGTTGGAGCCTCACTAACAAAATGTCACAGAAGATTGCTCCTTTCAAAAACTGAGTAATATGAGCCATTCCCATTAGGGCCGGAACAAGGATTTTTGGCGCCCTTGGCAAATGAAATGTTGCTGTCCTCCCTTTTCACTCTTTTTAAAATTATATATATATACAGTATATATATATATATATATATATATATATATATATATATATATATATATATATATATATATATATATATATATATATGTACAGCGGGTTGCGTGAGACAGCAGGGAGGGGGTTAAAACCTCTCTGCGAGAGAAACATGTGCGGAATGCACGTTTTGTTTAAATTAATTGTTTTGCTTTTTAGTTAATTAGTTGTTGTTAATTGTTTTATTGTTTAATTTAATTGTTTTGTTTATTGATTAATTATTTCTGTTAATTGTTTTATTATGAATCATTCCCTGCACCTGGTGCTTATTATTAAATTAGGGCCAGGTGCAGGGTATTTAAAGAAAGCAGCCAGTCTGTTTGAGGCTGCTGAGTAGAAGGAGGCAGAGCACCTCTTCTGCCTCCTTCTACTCTCGCAGGGAGGTTTTAACCCCCTCCCTGCTGTCTCACACAACCCGCTGTCTTACAATATATATATATATATATATATATATACAGTACTGTGCAAAAGTTTTAGGCAGGTGTGAAAAAATGCTGTAAAGTAAGAATGCTTTCAAAAATAGACATGTTAATAGATTATATTTATCAATTAACTAAATGCAAAGTGAGTGAACAGAAGAAAAATCTAAATCAAATCCATATTTGGTGTGACCACCCTTTGCCTTCAAAACAGCATCAATTCTTCTAGGTACACTTGCACAAAGTCAGGGATTTTGTAGGCATATAGTCAGGTGTATGATTAAACAATTATACCAAACAGGTGCTAATGATCATCAATTCAATATGTAGGTTGAAACACAATCATTAACTGAAACAGAAACAGCTGTGTTGGAGGAATAAAACTGGGTGAGGACCAGCCAAAGTCAGCTAACAAGGTGAGGTTGCTGAAGACAGTTTTCTGTCAAAAGTCATACACCATGGCAAGACTGAGCACAGCAACAAGACACAAGGTAGTTATACTGCATCAGCAAGGTCTCTCCCAGGCAGAAATTTCAAGGCAGACAGGGGTTTCCAGATGTGCTGTCCAAGCTCTTTTGAAGAAGCACAAAGAAACAGGCAACGTTGAGGACCGTGAGCGCAGTGGTCGACCAAGGAAACTTACTGCAGCAGATGAAAGACACATCATGCTTACTTCCCTTCGCAATCGGAAGATGTCCAGCAGTGCCATCAGCTCAGAACTGGCAGAAAACAGTGGGACCCTGGTACACCCATCTACTGTCCGGAGAAGTCTGGTCAGAAGTGGCCTTCATGGAAGACTTGTGGCCAAAAGCCATACCTCCGACATGGAAACAAGGCCAAGCGACTCAACTATGCACGAAAACACAGGAACTGGGTGCAGAAAAATGGCAGCAGGTGCTCTGGACTGATGAGTCAAAATTTTAAATATTTGGCTGAAGCAGAAGGCAGTTTGTTCGCCGAAGGGCTGGAGAGCGTACACAAATGAGTGTCTGCAGGCAACAGTGAAGCATGGTGGAGGTTCCTTGCAAGTTTGGGGCTGCATTTCTGCAAATGGAGTTGGGGATTTGGTCAGAATTAATGGTCTCCTCAATGCTGAGAAGTACAGGCAGATACTTATCCATCATGCAATACCATCAGGGAAGCATCTGATTGGCCCCAAATTTATTCTGCAGCATGACAACGACCCCAAACATACAGCGAAAGTCATTAAGAACTATCTTCAGCGTAAAGAAGAACAAGAGTCCTGGAAGTGATGGTATGGCCCCACAGAGCCCTGATCTCAACATCATCGAGTCTGTCTGGGATTACATGAAGAGAGAGAAGCAACTGAGGCTGCCTAAATCCACAGAAGAACTGTGGTTAATTCTCCAAGATGTTTGGGCCAACCTACCTGCCGAGTTCCTTCAAAAACTTTGTGCAAGTGTACCTAGAAGAATTGATGCTTGATGCTGTTTTGAAGGCAAAGGGTGGTCACACCAAATATGGATTTGATTTAGATTTTTCTTCTGTTCACTCACTTTGCATTTAGTTAATTGATAACTATAATCTATTAACATGTCTATTTTGAAAGCATTCTTACTTTACAGCTATTTTTCACACCTGCCTAAAACTTTTGCACAGTACTGATATATATATATATATATATATATATATATATATATATATATATATATATATATATATATATATATAGTACTGTGCAAAAGTTTTAGGCAGGTGAAAAAATGCTGTAAAGTAAGAATGCTTTCAAAAATAGACATGTTAATAGATTATATTTATCAATTAACAAAATGCAAAGTGAGTGAACACAAGAAAAATCTAAATCAAATCCATATTTGGTGTGACCACCCTTTGCCTTCAAAACAGCATCAAGCATCAATTCTTCTAGGTACACTTGCACACAGTTTTTGAAGGAACTCAGCAGGTAGGTTGGCCCAAACATCTTGGAGAACTAACCACAGTTCTTCTGTGGATTTAGGCAGCCTCAGTTGCTTCTCTCTCTTCATGTAATCCTAGACAGACTCGATGATGTTGAGATCAGGGCTCTGTGGGGCCATACCATCACTTCCAGGACTCCTTGTTCTTCTTTACGCTGAAGATAGTTCTTAATGACTTTCGCTGTATGTTTGGGGTCGTTGTCATGCTGCAGAATAAATTTGGGGCCAATCAGATGCCTCCCTGATGGTATTGCATGATGGATAAGTATCTGCCTGTACTTCTCAGCATTGAGGAGACCATTAATTCTGACCAAATCCCCAACACCATTTGCAGAAATGCAGCCCCAAACTTGCAAGGAACCTCCACCATGCTTCACGTTGCCTGCAGACACTCATTCGTGTACGCTGTCCAGCCCTTCGGCGAACAAACTGCCTTCTGCTACAGCCAAATATTTCAAATTTTGACTCAGCAGTCCAGAGCACCTGCTGCCATTTTTCTGCACCCCAGTTTCTGTGTTTTCGTGCATAGTTGAGTCGCTTGGCCTTGTTTCCACGTCGGAGGTATGGCTTTTGGCCGCAAGTCTTCCATGAAGGCCACTTCTGACCAGACTTCTCCGACAGTAGATGGGTGTACCAGGGTCCCACTGTTTTCTGCCAGTTCTGAGCTGATGGCACTGCTGGACATCTTCCGATTGCGAAGGGAAGTAAGCATGATGTGTCTTTCATCTTCTGCAGTAAGTTTCCTTGGCCGACTGCTGCGTCTACGGTCCTCAACGTTGCCCGTTTCTTTGTGCTTCTTCAAAAGAGCTTGGACAGCACATCTGGAAACCCCTGTCTGCCTTGAAATTTCTGCCTGGGAGAGACCTTGCTGATGCAGTGTAACTACCTTGTGTCTTGTTGCTGTGCTCAGTCTTGCCATGGTGTATGACTTTTGACAGTAAACTGTCTTCAGCAACCTCACCTTGTTAGCTGAGTTTGGCTGTTCCTCACCCAGTTTTATTCCTCCTACACAGCTGTTTCTGTTTCAGTTAATGATTGTGTTTCAACCTACATATTGAATTGATGATCATTAGCACCTGTTTGGTATAATTGTTTAATCATACACCTGACTATATGCCTACAAAATCCCTGACTTTGTGCAAGTGTACCTAGAAGAATTGATGCTGTTTTGAAGGCAAAGGGTGGTCACACCAAATATGGATTTGATTTAGATTTTTCTTCTGTTCACTCACTTTGCATTTAGTTAATTGATAAATATAATCTATTAACATGTCTATTTTTGAAAGCATTCTTACTTTACAGCATTTTTTCACACCTGCCTAAAACTTTTGCACAGTACTATATATATATATATATACACTACCGTTCAAAAGTTTGGGGTCACTTAGAAATTTCCTTGTTTTCCATGAAAACATACATGAAATGAGTTTGAATAGGAAATATAGCAAAATGAATAGGAAATATAGTCATTGACAAGGTTAGAAATAATGATTTTTAATTGAAATAATAATTGTGTCCTTCAAACTTTGCTTTCGTCAAAGAATCCTCCATTTGCAGCAATTACAGCCTTGCAGACCTTTGGCATTCTAGTTGTCAATTTGTTGAGGTAATCTGAAAAGATTTCACCCCATGCTTCCTGAAGCACCTCCCACAAGTTGGATTGGCTTGATGGGCACTTCTTACGTACCATACGGTCAAGCTGCTCCCACAACAGCTCAATAGGGGAGATCCGGTGACTGTGCTGGCCACTCCATTATAGACAGAATACCAGCTGACTGCTTCTTCCCTAAATAGTTCTTGCATAGTTTGGAGCTGTGCTTTGGGTCATTGTCCTGTTGTAGGAGGAAATTGGCTCCAATCAAGCGCCGTCCACAGGGTATGGCATGGTGTTGCAAAATGGAGTGATAGCCTTCCTTCTTCAAGATCCCTTTTACCCTGTACAAATCTCCCACTTTACCACCACCAAAGCACCCCCAGACCATCACATTGCCTCCACCATGCTTGACAGATGGCGTCAAGCACTCCTCCAGCATCTTTTCATTTGGTCTGCGTCTCACGAATGTTCTTCTTTGTGATCCGAACACCTCAAACTTCTCAACAGATTCGTCTGTCCATAACACTTTTTTCCAATCTTCCTCTGTCCAGTGTCTGTGTTCTTTTGCCCATCTTAATCTTTTCTTTTTGTTGGCCAGTCTGAGATATGGCTTTTTCTTTGCAACTCTGCCTAGAAGGCCAGCATCCCGGAGTCGCCTCTTCACTGTTGACGTTGAGACTGGTGTTTTGCGGGTACTATTTAATGAAGCTGCCAGTTGAGGACCTGTGAGGCGTCTGTTTCTCAAACTAGACACTCTAATGTATTTGTCCTCTTGCTCAGTTGTGCACCAGGGCCTCCCACTCCTCTTTCTATTCTGGTTAGAGCCAGTTTGCGCTGTTCTGTGAAGGGAGTAGTACACAGCGTTGTACGAGAGCTTCAGTTTCTTGGCAATTTCTCGCATGGAATAGCCTTCATTTCTCAGAACAAGAGTAGACTGACGAGTTTCAGAAGAAAGTTCTTTGTTTCTGGCCATTTTGAGCCTGTAATCGAACCCACAATTGCTGATGCTCCAGATACTCAACTTGTCTAAAGAAGGCCAGTTTTATTGCTTCTTTAATCAGCACAACAGTTTTCAGCTGTGGTAACATAATTGCAAAAGGGTTTTCTAATGATCAATTAGCCTTTTAAAATGATAAACTTGGATTAGCAAACACAACGTGCCATTGGAACACAGGACTGATGGTTGCTGATAATGGGCCTCTGTACGCCTATGTAGATATTCCATTACAAATCAGCCGTTTCCAGCTACAATAGTCATTTACAACATTAACAATGTCTACACTGTATTTCTGATCAATTTGATGTTATTTTAATGGACAAAAAATTTGCTTTTCTTTCGAAAACAAGGAAATTTCTAAGTGACCCCAAACTTTTGAACGGTAGTGTGTATATATATATATATATATATATATATATATATATATATATATATATATATATATATATTGTGTAAAGGATCCGTAGCACTCACGGGTTCGTGCCCCTTTAAAAATACGACCCAGAAACACAGAAATGAAGTTTTCTGCGCTGATGCGCTATATTTTTAATAAACACAAAAACAAACCAATACAAAACAAAAACCTAACTCCGTTTTGGAGTACTTACTACACAGGTTATTCCCTGACTAACTTGCAGGACGGCTAAGCCGTTTACCTGGCACCAAACAAAAACCACACAGGTTTACACAGCACTTACTTTTTTTAATGACTGCTCGGAAGCAGAGCACCTCTCTTCTGCTTCCTTCTACTCAGCAGCCCCGTGCAGACTGACTGCACATGTTAGATACCCCTGCACCTGGTACTAATTGATAATAACTACCAGGTGTGGGTGATAATTAAACAAATAAAACAATTAATTCAAACAAAACGTGCATTCCACACATGTTTCTCTAGCAGGGAGGTTGTAACCCCCTCCCTGCTGTCTCACACAACCCGCTGTCTTACATATCCCCCCCCTTGTCTTTTCAAGACACAGGCCATTCGACGGCCACCTCCTCCCCTAAAACACAACCACCCACCCTCGAGTCCATAAATGTCCTTTTTCGCCCTCTTCCATGGGCGGACTTGAGGGTGGATCGGTCCACGCCCCGCCCAGCCAGGTAAGGACCGCGCACCGGCGACGAGGGACCCCAACGGTTTGTCAGGGGCGACCGAACGACAACCGGGCACTGGAGGCTGCAGCAGCGGGCAGAGGTCTGCAGCTGGGACCCAGTGCAGCGGCGTCCGGTCACCAAGGGGAGCAAGCAGTGACCAGGGGAGCGTGGCGACGCCTGGGAGCAGTGCAGCGACGTCTTAGTGTCCGGGAGGAGCGGAGCAGGGGACCAGGTGGAGAACTGTGACCGATTCTGCCGACTCCTGGGCTCTAGGTCAAGTGAAGGGAGGTCCAGGCCAACCGACAGGGTGTCCAGGAGCAAGGGGCGAGGGACCGGACGCAGCGACGCCGGACTGGACCGTAGGGGTGGTGGAGGTATGCTCTTACCTCCTCCCTCTGGGCTCCGAAGCGGCTCCTCCCTCTGGGCTCCGGAAGCGGTGGCTCCTCCCCTCTGGGCTCTGGAAGCGGCTCCTCCTCTGGGCTCCGGAAGCGCGGCTTCTCCCTCTGGGCTCCGGAAGCGGCGGCTCCTCCCTCTGGGCTCTGGAAGCGGCTCCTCCCTCTGGGCTCCGGAAGCGGCGGCTCCTCCCCTCTGGGCTCCGGAAGCGGCGGCTCCTCCGCTCTGGGCTCTGGAAGCGGCGGCTTCTCCCATCTGGGCTCCGGAAGCGGCGGTAGCAGCTCCTCCCTCTCTGGTTCGGGAGACTGCGGAGCTGCGCTAGCCTGCTCCCACTCCTGGAGCAACCGCTCCAATTCGGTTGGCTCCCGCTCCTGTCTGTTCGGCGGTGCCAACCCCATCTCGCTCATCTGTCTCTCCCATCTCGCCGTCTGCTCTATCTGCGCAGCAGTATTGCGGTTGATTCACTCAATTAACTGTTCAATACTCTCCATTTCTAGGGTCATAGGGGCGCCCACACACTCTGACACCAAATGTAAATGATCCGTAGCACTCACGGGTTCGTGCCCCTTTAAAAATATGACCCAGAAACACAGAAATGAAGTTTTCTGCGCTGACGCGCCATATTTTTAATAAACACAAAAACAAACCAATACAAAACAAAAACCTAACTCCGTTTTGGAGTACTTACTACACAGGTTATTCCCTGACTAACTTGCAGGACGGCTAAGCCGTTTACCTGGCACCAAACAAAAACCACACAGGTTTACACAGCACTTACTTTTTTTTAATGACTGCTCGGAAGCAGAGCACCTCTCTTCTGCTTCCTTCTACTCAGCAGCCCCGTGCAGACTGACTGCACATGTTAAATACCCCTGCACCTGGTACTAATTGATAATAACTACCAGGTGCAGGTGATAATTAAACAAATAAAACAATTAATTCAAACAAAACGTGCATTCCGCACATGTTTCTCTAGCAGGGAGGTTGTAACCCCCTCCCTGCTGTCTCACACAACCTGCTGTCTTACAATATATATATATATATATATATATATATATATATATATATATATATATATATATATATATATGTACAGTATATATTGTAATGAACCGCTGCGTTGGAAGTGAAACAAGACAAAGGGGACCTTTTCATGACTGCACTAAATAAAATAAAATAACAGTGAATCCCTGTTTGGGCCGGGGTTCATGCCTCGCTCTCTCTGTTCTTCCTCTTCTCTTTCTTTCCTCCAACACTCTCACTTGCTCACGTTTGTTCTCTCTTCTTCCGACTCACTCTGGGCTCTTTCACTGCTTCACAGATAGGCACTCGCTTTCAGCTCTGTCCCTCACAGCCTCACCCCAGCAGAGTCTACACGCGTTCTCCTGCTTGCGGCTCGCCCCACCCCTACTTACAGCCTCGGGGGAGAGGGTCCCGCCACCACAAGCACGCGCACACACACTAACGCACGCACACACATACACACACTAACGCACGCACACACTAACGCACGAACACACATACACACACTAATGGACGCACACACTAAAGTACGCACGCACATACACAGACTAACGGCGTGCCCTGTTATATAAACGTATAAACTAATTATTGTACACCAGATTATGTTTTTTTTTTTACATCGTCACAAAACTAAACTATATACAATCATTACTTTTGGTGACTATTTTCATTGTACCTTATTTGTACTGTACCATATTGCGTTCCTTAACTACTATAAAACTGGTATCTAACATGTAGGTTAGTGATCATATTATCGTGCACAGCAAATCCTCCGTTACTTTTTTTCTATAGGCAGATCCTTGACTTAAATAATTAAAGAATGTTTACCGATTTGTGATGAAAATGCTTAAATGGCACACAACCACTCTAATTTCAGTGCCTGGGCACCAATAAAGTGATCTCTTTCCCTTGTTGTGTAATAAGCCATGGGTAAATCAAATATTTTTTTCTGCGCCTTCAAGCAGTGTTGCCAATTTAGCGAATTTCGTCCAATGTGTCCTTTGCTTAGCAACGGGCTCAACAACCATGAGCTTGTTCCCAGGGGAGACCAGATTTCGTGTGACACCGCATTGGCATGATCACTCCACCCCCCCAGCATTCCTGTACTTCCAGATTTAGGACTACACCACTGCTCATGATATGGTTATGTAACATCAGCAATAAGCTTTGCAGAACAGGAAACACTTGCGCAGTTGCATCCGGGTTTCCCACACGCAGGGGCTTGACCACATCCAAGGCAGAACTACTCAACCTCTCAACCTCTCCACCAATGGTTTCTTCTATCTCCCACTCCGCATTGCCAATGGCAATTGCCATTGCCATTTTTTTACAATTGTAAGTCGCCCTGGATAAGGGCGTCTGCTAAGAAATAAATAATAATAATAATAATAATTCCTGGACCATGTGGGCTGCCTGGTCCATCCACATGTCATAGTCATCTTCATTGTGAGGTGTGGGCTTGATTCCTGAAAATTAATACTTTTGTAAGAGGTGCCTTCTGGGGATGGCTTCAAATCTCTTTCAAGTGCTTTCCCAATAGTAACTAGTAATTCCTGTGAAGTAGTAGTTGATGATGGTACTTCAACCCCAGCTACTTCATGAAGATAATCCAGTGTCTTCCCTTCCCCTTCCAGCCAGACTTGGAACTTCATTCTAAAGTCTGATTGTGGACGAAGCGGTTCAGGTAGTGAAATGACCTTCTGCAGGGTCCACGGGGATAGGTCACTCCCCAGGTCCAACATGTCTGGTATGTTCACTTCAGTTAAATTTCGCTCACTATAGCACAGTGCATACCACTTATCATTATCTGGGGAGTAATGCCTCCCCATACATTTCACGCGTCCCAGCATTCAAGGGTGCTGATTTCTTCTGATAGTGCTTGTGTAGCTATATCTTCTGGGATGCCCCCCACCCACACAGTTTGGCTTGGTGGAACCCCTTCTGCTCTGTCATTTGTCCATTGCGTTAGGTTTAGAATTTGCGAAATAATTTGACTGGTGTGAAAAGACTCTCCCAGCAGAGCCTCCAAATTATGTAAGGGCACTTGCTTTCTATATTCTGGTTAATCTAATGAAGTGCAATGCTGATAATAGGAGCCCCTTACCCGGTGTCCTCACTAATCTAGAATGAAGGTTTCAGTGGCCTCTGGTGCCTCCAGGGAGAATAGGTCTCCCACCTTTAGCTATAATAGAAATATTATTATGGTATTAGCATTCAGTCCATTCACATGAAATACCCATCAGTATATTCCTGTATAATAATAATAGCAAACAAGCAAACACTCACTCACTTATAAATATACTAATATGTATTTAATGGAACAAGAAGCTGATTAACTGCGAAAACATGTAAACAACAGTCAACAGCAATATCTGTGGCAATCTGCAAATATTTAACACAATAACAATCTCCGAATCAGTCAGTTTGTTTTAAAAGTACTTAGAGTGTTCTTGAATAAGTTTTTGTAATCCAACTTCTGTTAAGCAAAAAACACATGTTTTTTTTACTGTTTTGATCCAACCTGTATCCACGCAGTGCCGTCTTGTACCCCTCTGCTCACAGTGACAAGATCCAAGTCCGTTCACGGTCACTCTGACCTGTATCCACACAGTGCCGTCTTGTATCCCTCTGCTCACAGTGACAAGATCCAAGTCCGTTCACGGTCACTCTGACCTGTATCCACGCAGTGCCGTCTTGTATCCCTCTGCACACAGTGACAAGATCCAAGTCCGTTCACGGTCACTCTGACCTGTATCCACGCAGTGCCGTCTTGTACCCCTCTGCACACAGTGACAAGATCCAAGTCCGTTCACGGTCACTCTGACCTGTATCCACGCAGTGCCGTCTTGTACCCCTCTGCACACAGTGACAAGATCCAAGTCCGTTCACGGTCACTCTGACCTGTATCCACGCAGTGCCGTCTTGTACCCCTCTGCACACAGTGACAAGATCCAAGTCCGTTCACGGTCACTCTGACCTGTATCCACACAGTGCCGTCTTGTATCCCTCTGCTCACAGTGACAAGATCCAAGTCCGTTCACGGTCAATCTTCTGCTGGCCAGCGACTTATATTCTTCTCAACACCATTGAAAGGTGAATTATCAATATCTAAACGTGACTATTGAAAAATGGTGTCTTCTCCTCCCTCTCTGGCTTGATGACGACAGTCCCTCTAGGGTGATCTCCTTCTCACTCTGGCATGTACGTCCTGATGGTACTTGTATTCCAAATACATGCAGCTGCAAACAAATGTTACAGTGCCCCCTCTTTACAACCGTAGCTATACATAGAACAGTCTAGCATTCAGCAAGGCCCAGGTTACATACAGTTTAACTTGTATATATGTATTTTTACATGTATAATCAGTCAGTCCTTTCTTGATGGTGTGCTATAACTATTGTAGGTAACTACCTCTAGGGTTAAAGAAACACATGACTTTACCTTTGCTGCATCCCACGTTGTCCGTATCGCAACTTTTTTTTTCAACAAAATTCCTGTTGTTTTGATATTTTTATTTACACATCACAGGTAAATCAACTAGTGTATTCTTTTTTTCAACTTTTACTTTGGATTGTTCGCCAGGAGAAAGATAATATTTCTACTAAACATCACAGTGTGTCCAGTTCATGCTCTGATTATAATGATTGGAGTATTGTGGGAACAGAAAACCATGATCTGGATACTCTGCAATCCTTATGTATGCGAGGTGAACTCAACAATGGCAAACCTCTTTTTATTCTTTTTCACGGGGTCACATGACACACAGCTTCCGCTTCCCCTTACCACATAATACATAACCCTATTAGTCCACTAGATGGCAGCATAAGACCACGAATAGCTAGGGGACTCATTATTTATTCAGTATAGTTTTACAGTATATTTATTCATATACAGAACTATTATAGAAATTGTTCAATCAGTACTCCTTTAAAGAAAGTTTCTGGGATAACCATAATTAAATAATTGAGAATAAATGTTTTAAAGCTGCACAAAACCATTTAAAGATGGGTCATTAGTTAGCCAAACGGCTGTGCGACAGGTGATTGGTGTGTGAGTGTCAACTAAGCTAATTATCTGCCTGAAACAGCCTACTTTTAAACAAAGGTTTGTGACTTTGAGGCCTGTGCTTGGGCATGGCTCATGCCACCTTGTTTGATTAGGGTTATGCATCACAACACAAAATGGATATAAAGCTGTTTACCTCAAAAATCACTGGGCTGAAGAGTAAAACTGGTATGGTACCATTAATCAATGTCATGAGCTTAATTAAATACCAATGGCAGACCACAAGGAGTACTGGCAACAAATTGTATCGTATTCTTAGTGGATATACTGAAGGAATAAGTAATTTGTTTTCACGCTTAGAAGCAAAAACACAGCTTTTAACATTCATGTTATCTACAGTATACATTGAAGAGGTCTAGCAAATCTCAATGACTCTTATATCACAAGAACTATTGCCTATCTTAATCAAAATTCTGTGGCTTCAGCTGAACAAGCAAAAGCCAGACACTCTTGATTTTTTTGTTTTACTGCCTAATATACTAAAGTGATTTTTTATTTGGTGGAATAAAAGTGAGAACTTTTAACATTGCAGCAAAGTGATATTTAAATTTCAGTTGGATTGCTGGGATTTTAACTGCATTTGCTCTGTATGTGCTTGCTTTTTAAAACTAATCTCTAACTTCAGTGATGTATAACCAGTAAGAAAAGCCAACATGAGCGGCCCTCTGTCACTTGATAAGTTACTGCAACTTGCTGTTGTGTATCAGACTACGATAAACACGAAGGAAACAAACGAAACCTTTGAATCTTGGCTAACATTTAAAAATTAAAACTGTAAACTATTAACACCCTGTGATGAGGATGCTCGTGTCATGTGTGTGGGTAACTGCTGATAGGTAAGACAGAGAGACATGGGAGATGGAGTTGAAATGCCGCTCAGACGCGCAGGATTTATTTTTAATTATTTCTTAGCAGACGCCCTTATCCAGTAAACAAAAGTAAACAAACGGGTCATGTGACGCTACCAACGATGGTAGCACACAGAGGACACATACAGCAGGCTGTACAAAAGGCAAAATAAAACACAGTACAAAAACTACAAATAAAAGGTGCCACACAGGGCGAGCGCCAGCCTTACTGAACGAGGTGTCCCACTCCAGGAACCTGCTCCACTACGTAACCCTCGCTATACATTACTTGGGATCACTATCCCCTAAAGTAACCTACTTATGAGCCGGTATTCTTACGACGACTCCTGCTGCTTCATACGGCCTTGGCTGGGCATTGCTTTCACAAGTACCATGTTACAGTTTCAGGACTGTGCGCAGCTGTAGATCCTGCAGAGTGGACGCTCTCCTCCTGTGTGCATGGCGCCCCTCTCTGTAGCATGGTGGTGCAGTAGCCCAGAACGATCCCTGACAGACTAACTGTCGGTGTGAGGCTGTGTGGTCCAGTGGTTAAAGAAAAGGGCTTGAAACCAGGAGGTCCTCGGTTCAAATCCCACCTCAGCCACTGACTCATTGTGTGACCCTGAGCAAGTCACTTAACCTCCTTGTGCTCTGTCTTTTGGGTGAGAAGTAATTGTAAGTGACTCTGCAGCTGATGCATAGTTCACACACCCTAGTGTCTGTAAGTTGCCTTGGATAAAGGCGTCTGCTAAAAAAACAAATAATAATGTAGCTGAGAATAGCAGACAGGTTTCTGTTTTTACACCCTAGCACCCCAACTGAGCAGGAATCCATTTGCTTTACGATTTATGGCTTTATTGCTGTAATCTTGGGCAGCTGGGAGAATCACTCCCCACTGTTAAGGCACAGCTGTTAACCTAATGTGGATTAGAAAACAATTCAGTGTTATCAGCCAATCAGCTTCCAGCTCTGGCGGTCATTAATAGACATTAGAAAATGATTAAGTACCATCAGCCAATCAGCTTCCAGCTCTAGAGGGCTCTAGACGGTAGATGCCCGCTGGAACATCCTGAGCACCAACTGTGAATCACATTTAAAATCAATCCGTGCAATTGCTGGCTTTTTCTTTTGACTTGCGTATTTTTCAATGTAGTTGAATCTATTGGACAGTACTAAACAAAGACACAATTGGTCCAAATTAATTTTATTATCCACCAAAACCAGCCAATCAATACTTTGCATTGACAAAAGCAACAAATCCTGTACCTGCAACTGCCGAGAGCCAATCACAAGACTGTCAACTCGATCTTTCAACAACAACAACAAAGCGAGTTCAGTAATATTGCTCCATTCATATGTAGATTCAGGAGAGAGAGTTTTTGGCTGAAGGTAGAAACATGATGAGTTAGGAGGTATTTTAGAGCGGTGTTTAATGAGCTATTGTATTGGTAGTTCAGACACCATCACACATGGACTGTTCAGTAATTGCTCCGTTCATGTCCTGATTATAAATAGGGGTTATAAATAACTTGTTAAACCCTAACAAGTTAATAAAAAATAATAACCGATTTACTAAATAAAAACTCATTGTTTTCTCTTTATATGATTGCTATCCTTGTTTTTTTATTTAAAAAATATTCAGGACTATTTTCTTAGAACGTCTTTACTCAGCGGAAAGTTACCCGACAAATCAGTACAAGTTCAAGGTAAATCTAGGTTTTTAGGTGTAATTTTTTAAAAAAAAAAAACAATGGTAAAACATAGTTTTCTAATAGCGATAGTTCCCTCTTGATGACGGCGCTACCATGTGATAGTTGACCTTGATTTTCGTTAGCGCCCTCGCCTTCGGCTCGGGACACATAACTCCCATCGCGGTCAGCTATCACACTGTAGAGCCATCATTGAGGGGCACTATCACTTAAGTAGATTCCCGCTGGAACATCGCCGCTTCACTTTTGAATCAAACTTAAAATCAATCCGTGCAAGTGCCAGCTTTTTTATTTTGTATGGACTTAATGAAAGCTCAGTTCATATCTATTAGACAGCAAATACTAACCAAAGACAAAATTGCTCCAAATGTATTTTAGTATCTACCAAAACCATCCAATCAATACTTTGCACTGACAAGGGCAACCAATCATGTACCCGCAACTGCAGAGTCAGCCAATCACAGCCTTTACCTTTAACAACAACAAACCGAGACATGGACAGTTCAGTAATATTGTTACATTCAGATATCTGTCCAGATAAACTAGAAGCAGCTCTGACAATTAAAACAGTTATTTCTTTATTCAAGTTTTTTTCTCTAATTATGTGTGTATGGCATGGCGCCGAGCAGGTGGAGTCTTTATACCTAAAGAAAAAGATTCTACAAGCATCAGTCAGTTTCTCCCTATTTCCCTATTAAACGTAAAACTATATATAAATAGATAGTTTTCGAATAGCTCGACTACCACACAGTAGAGCCTTCATCGACTGGCACTATCGCATAATTAAAACTACGTTTAGGTAGTGTGGTTTCCCTGACTTCCTCAACAAAGAGTTGCAATAACAATGCATGTTTTTTTTCCACAGTATTAATCCTGAAGTAACCCTGAGGTTAATAAAACACAGCAAACTCCAATGAAATAAAACATACTCACTTACCATTCCAAGGAACGTGCCCTCCAAAGATCTGTATTCAGGAGAGCTTTTATTGAAGAGGTCATCTGAAAACATCACATTAGTCACTCGCAAGCTAAAGAACACCACAAGCTCTTTGCCCTGGCTCGTCATGGTCATTGACGGTGTGGTCAAGTATTTCAGGGGGGGAGAAGCTGTGGCTTCAAAGGGATTGTCTCTGGTAAAAGAAGTGTATGCGCTGCCATACTCAAGCTCATCAATAGTTGCTGTGTTCACCACATCAATGTTGTCCAGCCCAGCAGCAATGTCTTTGACTCCTACTTCAAAGTCAAAATCCACATCAGTAATGACAGGTGAAGTGTCTGTCACTGGTTCAGCCATTGTTGGCTGCAGTGCTGGAGACCCGGGATCTGTAAGGATAGGAGCCACCGTGGTTGTGATTACATTTAAGACAGAAGTCTTAAATGTCATTTCTTCAACATCCACTGCGGTTTCAGTTTGGACAATCAAAGGCAAGGCTACTGTTGGTGATCCATTGGATTCAGTGACGGACTCCGATGTGGATTCTGTTATTACTGATTCAGTGGTGGATGGTGTAGTTGACACTTCAATAGTTAATGGGGTAACAGTGACAGATTCTTCAAAAGGTCCTACATTCACCGACAAATGCATGGAAACAGTTTCTGAAGCAGAAGAGAAAAGATGATCCTCTGTTTGAGAAATCATTGTAACTGACTCCTGTACAATATCCAGGTCTGTATCTTCTGACTCCTGTACAATATACAGGTCTGTATCTTCTGACTCTTGTACAATATACAGGTCTGTATCTTCTGACTCCTGTACAATATGGAGGTCTGTCTGTGTTTCAAGACTGGGTGATGCTGCTGGGCTCTCATCAGGCAGAAGCAGAGTTTCTTCACCTTCGTCAGGCAGTATACCCAATGTCTCAGTGTCTCCAGACAGTTCCTTTTCTTCTCCAATCTTAATATCTTTGAAATAAGAAAAAAATGATAAGAAACTCTATAACAGCCTATATCTTCTTCCACACTTCACTGTTCAATGTGCTTGGATTTAATTAGAAGCATTTCCCAGAAAGTGCAGAAAGTTCTAGCCCTTCACGTTCACAGAATCAATGATTCAACCCAAGAGGGCGCTACCAAGTGTAGCTGTAAAAATGGAGTTATTCCAAACAAAGCACCCTGATCTCTTCCTTGAGCGAACACAATAAAACATGGATTGTTTCTGCAATACAGAATACCTAATCTGCAGCACTCCTCTGGACATACACTATTAAATCCCAAAGCATTTCAGTAATTGTTTAAGCTTTTTAAAACTAAATCTGCTTACATTTGCTGTCATGTATTTAATATTAGATTTACCTGGTCCCATAAAAAAACTCAAAAATCATCTTATAAAAGAGAAAAAATGTAATTTTGGAAAGAGTCCTTAATAATAGGTAAGAACGGCATAATTTATACACAGTGAGTTATTTTTACTTAATAAGAATTGTACTGATATAAACATATTGGAATACCACAATAATGTCAGTTTATTAAAAACTAGCTAAACAATAGAAGACCCAATGGATTGCACAGTTGTCCTGATAATGATAACACGTACTGATATGGTATGGTACCATGCAACTGCAATCGACCAGTATGCATTGGGATGTATAATATGGCAAAATATGTTATCACTGTGGCAGTCTTTTACATCATTAACAAAATACTGTAGGATAGAAATCCATTTATTTATATATATATATAAAGAACATTATATATGCTCTGTATAAGTTTTTTTCCCTAAAGGCACTGGGCTTTACTTTAAATAATATGTCAAAGTTCAAGCCACATGTTACACATGGGTAAGAAGGTTTAATAAACAGGTTTAGCTACCCACAGTTCATTTGGATGTACCACTACTTAAACGACTTTCTTGCCAAATTAAAGTATATGCTTTAAAGTTGGAGAGGAGACTGGGAGACCTAGTTTGAAGCAAGCCCCAAGTCTCCCCTGGTGTGCCATGCAGTGTGTTTAAACCAATAATCTAATTGAATTATATTGCTATATTTGCCTGGTGATTGCATCTGATACTGGAGACATTTTAACTTAAAGGAGTTAAAAAACCCAGTGACCTCAATATCTTGCCATGGGCCTTTGAAATAAAAACACTGTTTCAAAAATATTATTAAATATTATTATTAAATGATTAAAGTCCACCTTCAGCTTTGTCTGAACAGAGGCAAACTTTTCAATTAAGCAAAACCTTAGTAAATCCCAAGTTTGAATGTATTGCCTGCTGTACTGGTCTCTGAATATTAAGGATAAGCAGGTAGGTTTTTACACCTGATAAACAAGATGCAGTCCATGACTAATGAGATGTCTTATGTTTTTAAAAGAATAGCATTATCTGTACAGCACAAACAAATAGCTAGCTGCAAAACAAGAATTGATGTGTTTTCGGTATTATACAGTAAACTTATCCAGTTTTTAGTGACATTCCATCTTCTTATTAAATCCCTCCACATTCAGTAGCATTTGTAAAACAGCCCACCTGTTTAGAGTGATACAGTCACGCAGTTATGTAAAACTATATCCAGAGCCCTAATCAGCAGAACCCTAATCAGCAGCTAACATCTAAAATAGAACACATCATTATTACTCTTTTAAAAATAAAATTGGGATCAGTGACGTGTTGATTGATTCTGCTCTATAATCACTACATTGCCAATCTTTTCAAGCATGAACATTTTTTGTTTCAGGCTGCTCTCTACCACATCTTAACAACCACTACCTGCTGTTCATTTAATGAAGAATGCACATCCTAGATCCCCAATGTGATATAAGAATGTCTCACCTGCTATGGTGGTAGCAGACTTTGGTTGCGATGTTGACAATGGAAGCACAGCTACATCGTTTTCAACATCAGCCATTTCCCCCCCAAGACCTATATCTATGTTGCTATTGTTGTCTTCCAATATGACATTGGTATCTTCTTCATCTGGCTGAAAGTTTGTGATGAATTCAGTAGGTGGTTGTTGAGTTAGGGCGGCTGTTACAGGTCTCATGTTCGACATCTCTTTGTGATCACCATCCACTAAAGGATGAGCGGTTGCTGTTTCTTGAGACGGGGGATCCTGGCTGGTAGTGAGAAGGAGCATTTGTGTGCTAGTTTCAGCCGCAGTCTTTTCCATATAATCACTGGTGTCCAAGTCACTTGAAAATGGTTCAGAACTCTCCAGTGTTGAGTCTGTTACTTGTATCAACACAGTTTCAGCTTGGTCCTCCTCTTGGATTGGGGCTGATTGTGTTGTAGTAAGGTCTGGCAGGTTTGTTGGCTCATACTGATAAATGTAAATGAACTCTGATTCGTCAGCTGTTATCAGTGTAGCAGAAGGCATGGCACTGCTGGCAGGCTCTGTAAATACAATTCCAGTGACAGGTTCAACAGTGGCCTCCTGGTCCAGCTGTTCATCCACCAGCTGCTTCACATTAGAAACACCTTCCATAGACTGGTCAGGCTGCTCTGCTTCAACAGCTGGGTCTATCGAAGAACCGGGTAGCTCGTTTAGGAAATGTGGTTCCTGTGGTATTAAAAATGGAGTAATAGTGATTAAGGGCAAAGAAGATATTCCTTCAATAACTATTGAGCCCCCTCCAGTATCTGAATCTTCATGGAGCACACTCTCCATTCCAAAGGGAGCGCTAACACTGTATTCAGTAAATAAACCTTCCAAGGGGTGCTCTGCATTTAGAGCATTATCCTAAAAACTAAAAGATTTATAAATACTCTTTTTTCATTTTACTGATTGCTTGCATGATATGTGTTTACCATTGCATGTTTTTAACCAAAAGAACATGGCTTGCAGCTATGGCCGAAGGTTTTGCATCACACTATAGAATTAACACATTTTGCTTCATAAAGTTCAAAGAAACCTGTTGAATAATGTTACGTTAATGTATTGACTTACCAGAGTCAACTGTTAAAATTGAAAAATGTGACATTTCGAAATCTAACATGAAATACTTTTACAATGTCATTTTGTAGTTTATTTGATTACATTATGTTAAATAAAAGATCCAAATTATGTTCATATAGTTTAAAATTATGTCTCAATCCTAAAATTCTAGGTGATGCAAAACCTTTGGCAATAGCTGTACTTGTATTTGTTTTTTTGTATGTTTGGTTTTCTACCAGTAGATACTTAAATCCATAACTTTAAAAACACTCAATAGTGCTCCATTTGTAAATACTATAATAAACTAAATAAATCCAATAACAAGTGCTTCGACTAGAATGCCTTTAATGCTGAAATATATTTTGAGTCATATACTTAGACTGGGTCAATCAAGATGTTGTGAAGGATCTGTTGTGTAGAAACATTTTATTGAGATTTGTGAACAGATTTTCCTTAATCACACTGATTTTATGGGGCAAAATGATAAAGATCATTGTATACTGTAAAGACAGACAGAATAACAGAAACACTTATAGAATACCCCAGGGGACACAAGCAGGTTCATGAAAACAGTATTCTTTATTTACAGAAAGGATATTGGATGCAGACTATAAGGATAACTTACTATCTCGGTAGTTGCTGATGTTGAAGTGAAAGCTGCTTGGTTCATATTGTCTAAAGCAGAAAACAAGGACATTATGTAAGGAAGATAGGTTGCAGATTAATTATGCTTATATGCAAAACAGTATTCTCTACAACATGTACATGTTTTTGTATGTAATACTAAGGAATGCTGTTGTTTATCATTGTATTAATACTGGTAGCTATACAATGTTATGCTGTGTTACCAGAATGGTATCTAGTGTGGTAGTCTTTAGGACATAGGACAATAACCGTAATAACTGAGTCATTACCAATGGGTGCTGCTGAACATGTGTCACCTGATATAATTACATAGTAACGCCAGGGCACAGGCCACTTACATACAATCATTCAGTTGTAACATTAGAGCAGGAGACATTGGTAGTTATCCGTTTATAACATGGTTGTGTCTGTGTAATCTCAAGTGCAACCAGGCTTTTATATCTCTGAAGCCACTCTTGTGAGAAGGGACTCTGAGAAGCATGAGGATTATTGTAAATGTGAGAAACAGCTCTTCAATGGGGTCAAACAGGCAGGTCAGTGATAAGGACAGGGGTTCTGACAACATGGATGAAGTATACCAATACCAATGCCCATTTCCACCACCACAAAAGACTTGACTTGCAGTGAAAGCAGAGACTTCTTAAAATGAGAAAATCTTGAGATACGAAGGTATTGTCATTGATATTGAAAAAAAAAAACCCTAAAACAATCCATGTCTTACCTTCCTGGAATCTAAGTGAAGCGAAGTCCATCTGAAGTGCTTTCTCATCGCGCAGGGCCTTGGTCACCAGATCCTGAAGGGTGGACACAGTTGGCTTGTCATCCGGCTGCAACTCCGAACCAAAAGGCCCTTTCTCGCTTTCAACTTTATTAGAATCAATGTTCATGTTTTCATTGCCTTTTTCAAAGACCACAGCATAGCGGACTGCAACACTGCTAGATCTGAAAAATGAAAGCACATCCACGACAGGTAAGAAAAACCCCTCCAATGCTGTGAACAGCCAAATCCATGCAAGCAGCACTGCTTAAGTACAGCAGAAAACCCTTAAAGATAAAAGCAGTTTGTAAACGGAAATCTTTGCAGAATAAGCATCCTGTAAAGTACAGGACAGCACTGCAGATTTAAACATATTTATACAAATAATGCAGCTCACAAGCCATGGCTACTTTTTGGAGACCTGTATCTTAGATGCCACATGTTAATTAGCTTAAATAAAAAATTTAAAAAAACGCAATATAAAGGCTTTGGAAATGTTTATTTGGTAATAACAACATCATCATTCGGTGAATCCAATTACTGTTTTTTTATGCCAGTATACAATTCAAACGATTACAGAGAATACACTGAAAACGTGTTAAAGGTAATGCTGTAGTCACTGACTGATGCCACTTTTAAACACACAAAATGTATCTATGGTTTTCTGAGCCATAGATACTGGAATCCCTGCGTCTCAGCAGGCATTCTCACACTGTGTAAACACTACTGGCTTCCATTACGAACACCTGGTAATAACTGTTTTAGCTGAATCAGTGATTATTAAAAAGCATGCATGCCATTTTCTGTTGAGCTCAGAATGGTTGTGTTTTTTATTTACCACTGTAATAGCTTGCCACTGACAACAGTCAATTACCAGGTGCCCCACAGTTAGTTGTTCTTTTGTTTATTATTATAAATCATGTATGGAAATTAACCAATCACTGTTAAAGATTGTCTAGTACAAAAGGAAATAGCAGTGCTATGCTTGAAGAGTAAGTAGCGAGGTTCCAAAAACATAGCGTTATACGTCCCCATACGTTGCTACAACTGTTTAAATAACGTACGTGTAATTTTTATTTTCATTGTTAACATCCTGACAACTTTTTACACTTATAACTTTAAAGTCTGTTTCAAAGCTCTTTTCAAAATGTCAGCTCTAGTGCACTGGGATTTGAGATCTGTCCCCTAAATCACTACAGGAAGTAAAAAAATACACAACTAGAAGTGCTCTGGCTAACATAATCCTTACCCCATCAGTGCACTAGAGCGGCCATTTTGAAAAGAGCTTTGAAACAGACTTTATAAAGTTATAAGTGTAAAAAGTTTTCAGGATGTTAACAATGAAAAGAAAAATTACGGGTATGTTATTTAAATAGTTGTAGCAACACCTGGGGACATTTAACTGTATTCTGAACCCTGCAACTTACTTTTATAGCGGCTCCTGAATCCAGTCTGTATTGTTTGTGATTTATAATAAGTTCATATATCACGTGTAGGGTGTCTCTTATTATAACATAAATCATTTTGCACAGCTTAAGCCCATTCTGCACAAGATGACATCTCTTATAATAATAAGAGGCCCTACACACAACGTATATATATATAAATAAAAGGACAACTGAAGCATTCTTTAGGAAAGGGGTGTTTTTTGTTTTACTGATATTCAACACAATTCTATAATTCTAATCATATTACCCAGCATGGTCTCTTATTCGCCTTTATTTCAGGAAACACAAAGTGAAGAGGAGACACAAACACAGTCAGTTGACAGGAGTTAGTACGCTAATAATTATCAAAACATTTATTTAAAAAATGAATATTAATTACTCCCCGCCAGGAGAGTTTAAGCAATTTTTTCATCTGAATAATCTGAAGAAACTCTCTCCCATGAGGTCATGCCCAGAATGATCTAAAAAGGCTTTTCTCAGTCCTGAGGAGATGAATATAAGAATAGCAGACACAGCACCAAAATAGCTGCACACTTTGGAAAATATATATATATATATATTCTTAACAAGGTTATAGTGGATCATTTTGTTTGACTTTCTAGTCTTTTTGCAATGTGGTACTATATATCTAGAATCAAAGCATACATTCATTAAAAGTGATACAATGCATAGGTCAGAACTAAGATCACCTCTGCTTCCCATAGAAATGACTGTGTCAGGAGCACAGGCATCAAATATGATGACACTGACTGACATCTCGAAGGGAAGTGAGTCACACCTTTTAAAAGCACTTTAAAGTTATATATTTGATACAAGCAGTATAACTCAGAGAGGGAGTCTGAACGTGTTTGTGGATAAGTATTCTCTGTTGGATGTTTAACACATCCAAACAGATCTGAAGAGCCACTGAGAAATCTGTCTTGTTTACCAGCATTGTTTGCTCATTTCCAAAAGCTTGAGAATGACTGATCATTTAGAAAACATAAGGGGCTGCTGCGATTTGCTGAGCTGTTACAGTTGTCGAAATTCCAGATAAAAAATGTAAGCCCCTCGTTTCATTCCTTTTACAGCACTGAACTAAGTGAGAGTGCATGTATTTACCTACCTAAATCTTAACACTCGAATTCCTTTAAATCCAGGAAGTCTGTCAAAAACATGCATCATCTGCAAAACAGAAGACTCAACAAGTTCATTCATAGATGTAAACGGAGCTCTTGTCGTCATAGTGTTACTATGGGGGTTCTAACTTAGAACATCATTCAAATCCCACTGAAATCATGACCCTACCAGAACCCCCAGTAACAGAATGAGAGCCTTTAACACATTCAGCTCATTTATGACCTCATGCCGGGAGCTATTCAATAGCTAGTAGGTCTAATTAAATTCTGCACTGTCTTGCCAATAGAAGGCTGGTTATCTACATCCCACAGCAGATGGATATACCATTTTACAAAGAGTCGTGCACAGCACACAGTATGCAACATATTTAGTTGTGTTATGCATTTCTGTTACCAATACAGCAGACTCCTTTTGGTGCGGTAAGTTACAGTATAAGCTAAGAAAAAGGCATCATAATGACTCCATGTGTCATACGGGTACTGACCTGGTCTTGGAAGCTTCTGGCAAGGTCCTGGTACTGAGGGGTGCTGGGATTGCTGAGTAGCTCACTGTAGTCTTGATCGGTGAGAGTGATACTGAACTCTACCATCTGTTCCACTGCCTCTTCAGGCACCGCGTTAGTAAGGTCCAAGTCCTAAATCACAATGAAAATGGAAATCCCGAAAGAGAAACATGACACTTTGTCTGATGTGCAGCCACCCCTGGCTTGACCTCATCTTTGAATAAAATGATGTTAAAGATGGAAGAAAGGTTTGGGTGTACAATTGAATTCCTTTTCATGTAACCTCTTGTTATTATATTCTTGTGTATAATTCAATGCTACCGAATTCTCTCATTATGGATGCTAACCCTTACTCAGCTCTGTGGTTTGCTTCAGTGATATTCTTTAACAGATGTTTTCCTAGAAGCAGCCCAGGCAAAGAACAGAATGGTCCTGCAAACCTGTCCTGTCAGGACAATTCAAGTGCAGCCTGTTTATTCTGCAGAGGGGACAGGACATCTGAATGGCTACCATCCACAGAGACATTTACTGAAAATCAGAAGCACACAAAAACAAAAACTAGGAAGCACTCAGAATCCCAATGCAGGTCAGTGGAGTAACGGGCTCCCGCTCCACCTGCCACATACCATTACATACTGACACTAAGGTTAGTAGCTGTGTCTAAGGACTGGGCTTCAGACTGGGAGTGCCTTTACATGTATTCCTTGCACTAAATTGCTCTCCTGCAATCTAAACAGATCACTAGAGAGCAAATTAGCTTTAAAGATACTGGGGGATCTCATCTTAAAAGGAGTTGACAGTTAACCGTAGCCAATAATTAAAGCATTGCACAAAGGTCAAAGGAAATTAAGTGGGAAAACACTTCTATACACAGAGAATGCAGAGGGTGGTGAGGGTATGGAATGGGTTGCCAAGCCATGTTAGTGATACTGAATCATTGGGACTTAACAGTTTTAAGATCACGATGACCATAGATGGGCTGATGCACATAATCAAAGGCTAGAAACTGGGTTCTTGTTTCTCATTATTGTTGGCACAAACCGTACACACACATGCTGGACCAATATGATAACTGCAATAGAGTATTTGTAATGCATCTGTCTTCTATTATCTGATTATTTGTACAAGTGAAGCTGGTGTGAGTCAGAAGCCTTACCTCCTCTGAGACCGTTGTGTCGTTCACAATTTCATTTGGCAAGTTATCAGCAGGAGTTGACACTTCTGGAGCTGAAGCAGTAACGGCTTCCACAGAAGCTAAATACAAAATGTATTAAAATCTTCCCTTGTGAACTGTCACAAAGGCTACTATCATGTCACTAACTAATATGAATTAATCTGTGACTTCAATTGAAATGGTTATTAAAATTCTAGCCAACTTGTCTGTAGTGTTTAATTAGCACATAGTTTATTATGCTTACATTGTCTAGCGAATACTTGACCTTTTTGTCCATTTCTCTGTTTTCACTAACCCACAATGCAGCTCTGTTTTTGTCCATTTCTCTGTTTTCACTAACCCATAATGCAGCTCTGTTTTTGTCCATTTCTCTGTATTCACTAACCCATAATGCAGCTCTGTTTTTGTCCATTTCTCTGTATTCACTAACCCATAATGCAGCTCTGTTTTTGTCCATTTCTCTGTATTCACTAACCCATAATGCAGCTCTGCTTTTGTCCATTTCTTTGTATTCACTAACCCATAATGCAGCTCTGTTTTTGTCCATTTCTCTGTTTTCACTAACCCACAATGCAGCTCTGTTTTTGTCCATTTCTCTGTTTTCACTGACCCATAATGCAACTCTGTTTTTGCCCATTTCTCTGTATTCACTAACCCATAATGCAGCTCTGTTTTTGTCCGTTTCTCTGTATTCACTAACCCATAATGCAGCTCTGTTTTTGTCCGTTTCTCTGTATTCACTAATCCATAATGCAGCTCTGTTTCTCTACTCTCCCTCTTACATGGTTCTACAGTGTGTTATGCTATTCACAAAAGTGATAGGAATCAAAACTTCAAAATATTACAGTCAAAATCTTAAATCTATAGTTTTACATTTAACAAATACCTTACAGTCTAACATCATACCTCTCGTGGGTTCTGGAGTTGCTTGTGTCACTGTAGGCTTTTCAGTATTCCTCACCTCCCTAAAGACAAAAGCAGAAGTTTGGAAGGAATATGTTAAGTGACACTATACTGTAGTTATATATCAAATACACACATATTCTCCACCGGGTTTGAATGGAAACAGACAATTAGGTAAATCCATGTCAGTTGAATTTTTTTCTTTCTATTTGAAACCAATACTACTGGCATATGCATTAATCACAAATTACAAAAGGAAATGTTTTAAAAGACAAATATTCAGGCATAGAAGACGTGCACTTTATATACAGTCATATTTTAACTGCAGTCTAAGGCATTTACCCAGAGACTTTTTTATTTTAAAGTTTCACAAATCTCAGTGTTTCTTAGAAACTGCCAAGCTGCACCGTGCTAGAAATGGTTGATTCTATGTTTAGTCCAGGGGGCTGTGCTGTTTCTGTAAACCTTTGTAAAGGTCAGAAAGTTGTGTTTTTTATTTCCTTTGTTCTCAAGAGCTAACCCATATAGATCATTAATGATCATTTCTGGGTTTGCAAGGATGTTTCACCTCACACATAGGTCATTTAAAAGAGGCAGGGAGGAATGGAAAGTCCAAAAACACAAAATGCCATCCTTCAAAATGGGCAAAGTTTCTCCTTAGATCACATGTCCCAGTCTGAATGATGGCACACAACGCTAAACTTTAACTGGAGCCATTAGAGAAAGAAAATGTGTTTTTGTCTACCTTTCTTGGAGATTTTCTTCCCTGAAAGTAACTCTCTGTGAAAAAGAAAACAAAAATCACAGTTCAAAACTTAATTTCAGCAATAAACATTTTATAGAACTCTTGCAATACTAAAATGTATTAATGTGTAACACTGGCTCCAGGGATCAGCCTTTTTTTTAAATGTCCCTTGTAATTTGTCATGACCTGAAAATCTTAAGTACACAGTAAATCATTAAACTATGCATAGTAAAAGCATATAAGGTATCTTTTAGTTAGGTCGTTTCAATAAATAGTTTATTTTTGAATACCTCTAAAAGAAATGGCTCCTAGCCACCAAAACATCTTATTTGCCTTGATTTGGAGTGTAAATTACATTGAATCCCTATCCATTTTCAATGTGGTCAAGATACTTCTACATAACTGTTCTCTGTTAGGAATTCACTCTGCAACTAGCACACATGACAGGGATTGTGGACTAAACGCAAATTTAAAACTTTATATATATATATATATATATATATATATATATATATATATATATATATATATACAGTGCCTGCATAAGTATTCACCCCCCTTGGACTTTTCCACATTTCGTAGTGTTACAACCTGGAATTAAAATGGATTTAATTGGGATTTTTACCATTTGATTTACACAACATACTTAACACTTTGAAGGTGCAAAATATTTTTTATTGTGACACAAAAGTTAATTAAACAAAAAAAAGACATTTGTTGGTTGCATAAGTATTCAGCCCCTGAGTCAATACTTGGTAGAAGCACCTTTGGCAGCAATTACAGCTGTGAATCTTTTTGGGTAAGTCTCTACCAGCTTTGCACATCTGGATCCTGCAATTTTTGCCCATTCTTCTTGGCAAAATTGCTCAAGCTCTGTCAAGTTGGATGGGGACTGTTGGTGAACAGCAATTTTCAAGTCTTGCCACAGATTCTCAATCGGATTGAGGTCTGGGCTTTGACTGGGCCATTCTAAGACATTCCGCCCCAGTCCCAGGTCTCTTGCAGTCTGAAACAGGCTTTCCTCTGGAATTTCCCTGTATTTGGCTCCATCCATCTTGCCCTCAATCCTGACCAGTTTCCCAGTCTCTGCCGATGAAAAGCATCCCCATAACATGATGCTGCCACCACCATGCTTCACCGTGGGGATGGTGTTCTCAGGGTGATGAGCAGTGTTGGCTTTGCGCCACACATAGCGTGCTGCTCTAAGGCCAAAAAGTTGAATTTTGGTCTCATCAGACCAGAGAACCTTTTTCCACATGTTTGCTGTGTCTCCCACATGCCTTTTGGCAAAATCCAAACAGGATTTAATATGGGTTTTTTTCAGCAATGGCTTTCTTCTCGCCACTCTTCCATAAAGCCCAGCTTTGCGGAGCGTCCGGGTTATAGTTGTTCCATGGACGGTTTCTCCCATCTCAGCTGTGGATCTCTCCAGCTCCTTCAGAGTTACATTTGGTCTCTTGGTTGCTGCTCTCCTTACCTGGTCACTGAGTTTTGGTGGACGGCCTTCTCTAGGCAGAGTCACGGTTGTGCCATATTCTTTCCATTTTTTAATAATGGATTTAACGGTGCTCCGGGGGATGTTCAAAGTTTGGGATATTTTTTTATAACCCAACCCTGATTGGTGCTTCTCCAGAACTTTATCCCGGACTTGTTTTGATAGCTCCTTGGTCTTCATGATGCTATTTGTTTAGATATGCTCTCTAACAAAATCTGGGGCCTTCCAGAAACAGGTGTATTTAATCTGAGATCATGTGACACTTTAATTGCACACAGGTGGACTCCATTCAACTAATTATGTGACTTCTGAAGGCAATTGGTTGCACCAGAGCTTATTTAGGGGTGTCAGAGCAAAGGGGGTGAATACTTATGCAATCAAGACTTTTCAGTTTTTTATTTGTAAGTAATTTTGAAAAATATGTAGATTTTTTCCCCCACTTTGACATTATGGACTATTTTGTGTAGATCAGTGACAAAAAATCCTAATTATATCCATTTAATTCCAGGTTGTAACACTACAAAATGTGGAAAAGTCCAAGGGGGGTGAATACTTATGCAAGGCACTGTATATATATATATATATATATATATATATATATATATATATATATATATATATATATAGTGGCAGAGCTCTACCTGTAACTAAAGTGTGGGTGATTTGTGTGTTTTGGTGGTGGTTGGGGACGGGGTTAATTCCTGTCCCTGCCAAAAACGTGAGAATGTGGCTGCTCTCAAACAAGATAATTGCTGTCCATTGGAACAGCCACAGACTATAAAAAGACAGCCTGCAATTTCATTAAGGGGGTAATCACCAGGAAGCTGGTTTAAGAAGTGGTGTTGTGAGAAAGAAAGATATTTGTTCAAAAAGTATGTGTTTTGGGTACCGATAAACAGTTTAGCTGTCTGGTGATAGTTAAGAAACTTGATGAAGTTTTCGTTAGCACTCCTGAAAGGAGTTAGGTTTTGCTTTGTTTATTTAGATTTATTTTGTAAACAAATAAATATACAGGCCTGCCCTGTTTGAAAACCTACCTGTGCTGTTGGAGGGTTAAATGACATAATAGAGAGTCCAAGACCATGCTGACATCACCACGGAGGCCATTACAGTGACTGCCCATAACAGCACTACAACATCACCACGGGGGCCATTACAGAGCTACTACATCAACACGGGGGCCATTACAGATTGCCCATAACAGCGCTACGACATCACCGTGAGGGCCATTACAGCGACTGCCCATAACAGAGCTACTACATCACCGCTGGGGCCATTACAGTGACTGCCCATAACAGCACTACGACATCACCGCTGGGGCCATTACAGTGACTGCCCATAACAGCACTACGACATCACCGCTGGGGCCATTACAGTGACTGCCCATAACAGCACTACGACATCACCGCGGGGGCCATAACAGCGCTACTACATCACCGCGGGGGCCATTACAGAGCTACTACATCACCGCGGGGGCCATTACAGAGCTACTACATCACCGCGGGGGCCATTACAGAGCTACTACATCACCGCGGGGGCCATTACAGAGCTCCTACATCACCGTGGGGGCCATTACAGAGCTCCTACATCACCACAGGGACTGCCCATAACAGCGCTACTACATCACCGCGGGGGCCATTACAGCGACTGCCCATAACAGCGCTACGACATCACTGTGAGGGCCATTACAGCGACTGCCCATAACAGCGCTACGACATCACCGTGAGGGCCATTACAGCGACTGCCCATAACAGCGCTACTACATCACCGCGGGGGCCATTATAGCGACTGCCCATAACAGCGCTACGACATCACCGCGGGGGCCATTACAGCGACTGCCCATAACAGCGCTACGACATCACCGTGAGGGCCATTACAGCGACTGCCCATAACAGCACTATGACATCAACGCGGCTGCCCATAACAGCGCTACTACATCACCGCAGGGGCCATTACAGAGACTGCCCATAACAGCGCTACGACATCACCGTGAGGGCCATTACAGCGACTGCCCATAACAGCACTATGACATCAACGCGGCTGCCCATAACAGCGCTACTACATCACCGCAGGGGCCATTACAGAGACTGCCCATAACAGCGCTACGACATCACCGTGAGGGCCATTACAGCGACTGCCCATAACAGCACTATGACATCAACGCGGCTGCCCATAACAGCGCTACTACATCACCGCAGGGGCCATTACAGAGACTGCCCATAACAGCGCTACGACATCACCGCAGGGGCCATTACAGACACTGCCCATAACAGCGATATGACATCACTGCGGCTGCCCATAACAGCGCTACGACATCACCACAGGGGCCATTACAGAGACTGCTCATAACAGCGCTATGACATCACCGCGACTGCCCATAACAGCGTTACGACATCACCATGGGGGCCATTACAGAGACTGCCCATAACAGAGCTACTACATCACCGCCGGGGCCATTACATCGACTGCCCATAACAGCGCTATGACATCACTGCGGGGGCCATTACAGAGACTGCCCATAACAGCGCTATGACATCACTGCGGAGGCCATTACTGCGACTGCCCATAACAGCGCTATGACATCACCGCGGGGGCCATTACAGTGACTGCCCATAACAGCGCTCTGACATCACTGCGGAGGCCATTACAGAGCTACTACATCACCGCGGGGGCCATTACAGAGCTCCTACATCACCGCGGGGGCCATAACAGCGACTGCCCATAACAGCGCTATGACATCACTGCGGAGGCCATTACTGTGACTGCCCATAACAGCGCTATGACATCACCGCGGGGGCCATTACAGCGACTGCCCATAACAGCGCTATGACATCACCGCGGGGGCCATTTCCGCGCCAACCATTACAGCGCTACAGCAACTACAATTCCCAGAAGACTCTGCGAAGTTCACAAAAGCACCACTTACCAGGAACTCGTACACACGACGCAGTCAGAGCGGGGTTCACCACAGAGTCAACTCCCTAACCTCGTAAAAGGACGCAGCTGTCATGCATTCGTAATGGAGAACTATTCATGGTAAATGGCGATGAGTGCAGTTGTAGGCTGCGTTCGCGTTACTCCTAAAAAGTCTGCGTTGCAGTCAGGAGTCTGCGCCAGACATCACGGTCTGCGTAGACAGAGTTAGGACAGCTTTGGGAGGTTTCCCAGCACAATCAACTGAGCAAATATGGAGACCGACTTGATTGATTTTCTGATTGCACTGTTCCCATATAGCTCCATCATAACTAGACTGGTAAATAAATTATGCAAATACTTATTTCAGTAACCCCAAGACCATCTATTATGAGTCTGTTTAAGCAATTAAAGTTGTGTACATCAGTTTTATATGGAGGATATTCTATGCCAAAATTATAAATAAATAAATACATACAGGAATAAATTAATATTCTCTATCACTCCCCTCCTCAAAAAACCTACCCTTGACCCCACCTCCCTCCAGAGCTACCGTTCTGTCTCCCTCCTACCCTTCCGCTCCAAAACCCTCGAGCGGACTGTACACCGCCAGCTCTCTGCTTTCCTGTCCAACCACTCTCTGCTCGACCCTCTCCAATCTAGCTTCCACTCTGCTCACTCCACTGAAACCGCCCTCCTGTCTGTCACCAACTCACTAAAGTCTGCCCAAGCTGCCTCTCTCTCCTCTGTCCTAATTCTCCTCGACCTCTCTGCTGCCTTTGACACTGTCGATCACTCTTTCCTACTATCCTCTCTCCTCTTCCTGCAACCTCCACACCTCGCCCTCTCTCAACAGGAGTCCCCCAAGGGTCAGTCTTGGGTCCTCTCCTGTTCTCTTTATACACCCGCTCCCTGGGCCCCCTGTTCCTCTGGAATCTACCACACTCTCTCCCTCTTCCTCAGCTAAGAACCTCAGAGTCACCCTGGACCCCTGCCTCTCTTATTCCCAGCACATCTCCACTCTGGCACGCACTTGCCGATTCTTCCTGAGCAACATCCGAAGAATCCGACCCTTCCTCACCAACTACGCCACCCTGGTCCAGGCCTTGGTACACTCCCGCCTAGACTACTGCAACTCCCTCCTGGCTGGCCTTCCTGTGTCCGCCACCCATCCGCTCCAGCTCATCCAGAACTCCACTGCCCGCCTGGTGTTCTCTCTGCCTCACTTCTCCCACGCAACTCCACTACTCCGCTCACTCCACTGGCTCCCAATCACCGCTCGCATCCAGTTCAAGACTCTTGTACTAGCCTACAGATGCCTTGACCAGACTGCACACAGTTACCTCCAGACCCTCATCTCTCCCTACACCCCCACTCGACCTCTCCGCTCCGCCTGCACTAGAAGACTGGCTCTACCTCCTCTACGCTCCCCTGCCTCCAGAGCCCGCTCCTTCTCCACCCTCGCCCCGCAGTGGTGGAATGACCTTCCTACAGATGTCAGGACTGCCCAGTCCCTGACCACATTCCGGTGCCACCTCTTCAGAAAGCAACTGTAAAACTCCTCTGTTCTTCCCCTGGGACACTTATCACCGTTCCTTAAATGTGCTTTACTTGCTCTTATCTGCCCCCTATTTTACTGAATTTAATCCTGTACTTCAGAGTACTGTAATCTGCCAAGTGTTTAATCTGTAGTATTTTGTATTTAATCATATTCTGATGTAACTATCACTAACACTGTTATCTGCTGTATTATTGAATCGTATTTTGTCACACTTGTACTTGCTTGAACCAAAGTCATTGTATTTATCTTGCTCTTAATTGTATTATTACTTGTACTGTGATACTTGAAATGTATTTGCTTACGATTGTAAGTCGCCCTGAATAAGGGCATCTGCTAAGAAATAAATAATAATAATAATAATAATAATAATAATAATAATAATAATAATAATAATAATAATAATAATAATATAGAAATAAATATTAAAATCAATAAATACATGGACAGTTTATTTATTTATTTATTTATTTATTTATCCCTGTATTTATTTAATTTTGGCATGGAATATTCTCCATAGTTTTACTAGTCCGGTTTGAATATTAAATGCAAAAGCATAATATATGTACCGGTATTTGTCATTCACAATACAATAGTTGTAATTTATAAAAGCTCTTTTCGGTGTTATTCACACCCCTATTCTAGGTGGCGCTACCATGATCACTAATCCTGCAGGTGGTTCTGTACGCCCCTCTTGCACTGGTGGTGCTCTTCCATTGTTTTGAAGACAGGTCTACTCCAGCGCAGCACCTTTTATAATCCGCAGAGGATGCGTGACCTTTGTTAGTTCCGGCTACAGTCAAGCAGTTTTCCTTACTCGTACAGGGTATGTGCGCAGACCCACGTAATTTGAAGCAAAGTCTACACAGACTCTCAAATGTCCGCGTGTTGCGAATGCAGCCGATGAAGCCCAGAGAACGAGTGAAAGAGCAGCTAGACAACACAACACAAATAGTTTAAACAATTCATTTGAACAAACAATTTGAACAAGCAATGAAGAAATTGGACCACTGTCAACACTTAACAAAAATGATGTGGTAGAACTGCAGTACAAATGCAGTATTTTTTTTTATCTTAATCTATTTTAAATCTTAATTTCTTTCTTTCTCTCTCTGTCTCTCTCTCTCTCACACACTTCGAAGTTGATGTTGTGAGCGATGCCACGCAGAGATTCGGACAGTGAGCTACAATGGTTCCTATGTTATGGCAGATTGTGAGGTACCGTGCTCTGTCCTTAGGCAGCAGATTTCCAGCAACTAGCTATTCCGCTTTTAATTCATTGAGGGCCTGTTATTTTTTTTATACCCTCGATGAACTTCCAAATGGAGGGGTTTTGGACACCAAGGAGTTCCCTGAACACACGGTGCCATCCTTCCGCAGGGTTGTAGGTGCGTGGGAGGTGCTGCTCCACGGCAGTGTAGCAGTTCCACATTTCTGAAATGTAGTTATTACAGTTATTTACAGTTCTGGCCATCCCAGGCTTGTATTGCAGGGATTCGTAATGTTATTTGGCGTGTGTGTGCGTGCGTGTGGGTGTGTGTGTGCGTGTGTCTGCAGTGTGCGTGTGTGCGTGCGTGCGTGTGTGTGTGTGTCTGCAGTGTGTGGGTGTGTGTGTTTGGGGGTTGCCTGGTCAGAGAGGGGCTGTTTTTTTTTTTGTTTTGCATTTCAAAGGTGGTAACCCTACTAAGAACACACTAACTTTTTGACCTATAAGAAACTGTGGGACTCGCTGATGTCTGTTACGTTGGGGACGCCCAATCCGCACGTCTTCAAAATAATCCAGGATTTAGAGCGAAAAAGGGCATTCTTTGAACCGCTGCACCACTTCACCTGTTGGAACGAAGACAAGGGCAGGAAGCTAGAAAAAACAGCCCTGGCTTCTGCAGGTTGGAACAGCTTTTTGAAGGCATTCAGGGCTGCCTTCTCAAAATCTGTCACGTTTCAGAATCCTCAGAGCCCGGAGAGCACGCTCATACAGTATGTTGACTGACTTATCTGGCAGGAGGATGAAGGCTGTTGGAATGACATTGCTCTGCCGAAGTCCATGTACAGTGTATAACTGCATGAACAGCGGAGGTGAGGTTTTAAAAGTCTCATCCATGTACCAGTTTGGGGACGGAGTCATGTATTCTAAATTTCCTTCTGTTGTGAAAATGAGGATACGGTCAGCTTCTGGAGCACTGTCAAACAGTAGGAAAGGACGACCATTTGTAGTTGTCGTGTACCTTTGTAGAATCACTAGCTCCAGCACATTGGCAGGGACTGGGGGAGCTTGCTCACGGCGATTGTGTTCCCTCTGTATTAGCCGCTTCAGGGCGCGGGCCGAGTGAGTCTTCCACCCTCAAGGGTTCAGCGTATATTGCAATTGGCCAATATCCACAGTTGTTTGTCAAAAGTATCCCAATGTATGCTTCTGTTACACACATTAAATGGTGATTTCTTGTTTCTTTGAAAATATATTTATTCAGAGCACAATACAAACAAAGCAGCGTAACTGTAACAAGCTGAACTGACAGTTTTTTGTTTTGGAACTTATTTTATATTAGAAAACAGAAGAATATGGAGATTTTAGAAATGTACCATCTACATATATTTACCATAAATAAATAGGGGTGTTTATAGGAATGTACTATATACATGTATTCAAGATTAATTGTAGGGTGTTAGACTTCCATAAATTAGGGTTTGTACACTTTGGTCGATACTGTATACGCACACACACACACGGTATAAATCTATTCTTCAGCAGCTTACAGGATTACATTTTTAGGTGTTCTGCCAAACGGGCAAACAAATGTTTCTACCTATTGTGGTGGCGACAGACAAAAGAAATACACCACAGGCAGTTTTGGGGCCAAAACAGCGGTAACAACAACCACTGTTTATTTCTTCCTTGAGAAATGGACACTCTGAGAAATGGGATGGGGGGCTGCTTGTAAAACCTGGAATGCAGCTACTTTGTAATTGTGCAATACGAGTCTTACTGGCACTGCTAGGTAGGTGGGGGGAGTTGCTGGTAAGTGACGCGTTTGCGAACTTCACAGAGTCTTCTGGGAATTGAAGTTTGGCGCGGTGATGTCATAATGCTGTTATGGGCAGTAGCTGTAATAGTCTGCCCTGTAATGTCCGTCACGGTGATGTCGTAACGCTGTTATGGGCAGTCTCTGTAATGGTCTGCGCTGTAATGTCCGTCACGGTGATGTCGTAGAGCTGTTATGGGCAGTTGCTGTAATGGTCTGCGCTGTAATGTCTGTCACAGTGGTGTTGTAACGCTGTTATGGGCAGTCGCTGTAATGGCTGGCGTGCTAATGGCCCCTGTGGTGATATCGGCACGGTCTTGGACTCGCAGTGATGTTGTGATACGCTGTTGGAGTGCTGTTTTTACACAAGAAGACGGTCCTGCATGTGGCAAACTTACCCCACTTTGCCACTATATATATATATATATATATATATACACAGTACCAGTCAAAAGTTTGAGTACACTTGCTTGAAACCAGGTTTTTCATCATTATCTATGCTTTTAACTGTATAAACTGTCTATAAACACTTAATATTTCATTATATGATACGTGTACTTATATAAGCTGATAATCATAAGTGAATTGCATTCAGAAATTTTAATTTTTAAATGAAAATGTAAACCTTGTCAATTTCAATGAAATGGTCACCCAAAGCAAGGGGATTTCAGTCTGAAGCCCAAGTCAGTTAAATGTCTGAAATGTGTATAACACGGTGTTAGAACACTGGCCTAAGTATAAAAGTGTCTTTGTTAGATGTTCTCCCAGTTAACTAGCATGTTACCTAATTAACCTTTTGTCACCAATTATTGTTAACAGGTGAGGGTCCATGATTACTATAAATATAGGTAGCATAGGCACAAGTTTGTCATTCCTGAATGTAAGGGAGCAGAAAATGGCAAAATACGCTCAGTTAAGCAAAGAAAAAAGACTGTAATTAAAAAAAAAAGTCTGTAATTACTTTAAGAAATGAAGGTCAATCTTTAAGACAAATCACAAGAACTTTGCAAGTGTCTGTAACTGCTGTGGCCAAGACCATCAAACGATTTGAAGAAACTGGCACTCATGAGGACCGAACAAGGTCAGGCAGGCCAAGGGTGACCTCAGAATCAGAGAACAAGTTCATTCGAGTCACAAGTCTGCGAAACCGGCCTCTGCCCCTGAAATACAAGCTCAGCTAAATGCTACTAGAAGTACAGATGTTTCAACATCAACTGTTCAGAGGAGATTGCGTGAAGTTGGCCTAACTGGAAGAATTGCTGCAAAGAAACCATTGTTAAGAGTGCAGAATAAGAGGAAGAGACTTGCCTGGGCCAAAAAACACAGAAACTGGACGTTTGAGGAGTGGAAGTCGGTCTTATGGACCAATGAGTCAAAATTTGTAATATTGGGTCCAACCGCCGAGTATTTGTAAGACGCAGAGAGGGTGAGCGCATGAGTTCTGCATGTGTGGTTCCCACTGTCAAGCATGGAGGAGGCAGTGTCGTGGTCTGGGGTTGCTTTGCTGGTGAGTTGGTGATCTTTACCAAGTCCATGGCAAGCTCAACCAGCATGGCTATCATAGCATACTTCAGAGGCATGCCATACCATCAGGATTACGGCTAGTTGGGCAGTCCTTCATTCTTCAGCAAGATAATGACCCGAAACACACCTCAAAGTTGTGCAAGAACTATCTGGTGAAGAAGGAAAGTGAAGGACAACTCAATCTAATGACCTGGCCTGCCCAGTCTCCAGACCTCAATCCCATAGAACTTGTATGGGACGAACTGGACAGAAGAGTCAAAGCAAAACTACCCACAAGTGCCCTACATCTCTGGGAATTGCTGCAGAACAGCTGGGAAGACATGTCGCGTGATTTCCTGTTGAAACTTGTTAACCGAATGCCTCGTGTTTGTGAGGCTGTTAAGGCAAAGGGTGGCTATTTTAAGGAATCCAAGATTTAGAGACAATTTTCAATTTTCTTGAACACTGCTTTGATACTCCTTATGTTTTGTTTTGTATATTGTAACATGTGTTTTCATTTTCAAGTGTTTACAGAAACGTATACGATGTAAAACATTGTCAATTACGAAAAAAACCTAGTTTCCAGCAAGTGTACTCAAACTTTTGACTGGTACTGTATGTATGTGTATAATATATATATATATATATATATATATATATATATATATATATATATATATATATATATATATATATTGTAACAAACTAGTAGAGTAACCCTGCGTGTTACGGGTTTGCTGCTCCCACCAACTGGCACAGACTCGTGGAACTTCCAGGCAAGAATCTTTTATTTACAATATTTACACAAACAAACAGTTTCTGTTATATAATAATGCCCTGTACGGGCCACTGACTGACTTACTTCTTCGACCCTCTCTAAGCTATTTTCAGACTATTGTGTCCTACAGGCCGTGGCCTGTGCAAGACCCACCCAAAAGGAGTCTACTGGGATGAACTTCACTGGTAACTTTGGACGAGGAGACCGGTAAGTATCAGAGAGGTTCCTTCAACCCGAGTGGGTCAGTCCACAGGTAAGTACAGAGCAAGCTCCCTCTGCTGGAGTAGTCCTGTAATGCTGGTAAGCTCAGAGCAGGCCCCCTCTGCTGGAGTAGCCTGGTATTTCAAGTAATCACAGAGGTGGCTCCCCCCCTGCTGGAGTATCTCTGCAACACAGGTAAGTATTGAACAGGCTCCCTCTGCTGGAGTGATTCTGCAACTCAGGTAAGCACAGAGCAAACAATCTCTGCTGGAGTGTTTCTGAAACACAGGTATGCACAGGACAAACACCCTCTGCTGGAGTATTTCTGTAACACAGGTAAGCATAGGCAAGTGTGGAACGGGCCCCCTCCGAAGAAGGGCTCCAGGGACACAACACACGTGACCCCGAACGCCAAGAGAAGTATACAACGGTGATAATAAAATTGTATCCGGGCTGTGGGGAAGGGACCCCTGCAGCCAACTTCCCAGTCATCCACGGAAGCAAATAGTGTCCCAGAGTTGAAGCATGGTATCCACACTTTCCACACAACTTGTATGTAATATTATTTGTGTCTGTCCCACAATAAACAATGTCCTGGAAATACAGTCTGTTGCTTCAGTTCCTTCTGTTACAGCTCGCTGTCCCTGCAGCGCGTGAATGACCAATTTACCTCCGAGTCCCGTGTCAAACACAACACTAAAACAAACGGCAGTTGTGACAGCGCACAACCAACCACCACGGAAACTGCGGGACCGTGTTTAAACTAACTACCGAGAATACACGTTTTATCTACAAACATTTCAGAAAATAAATTAAACTTTACAAAAATAAGAGACTACCTCACCAAGAGGAAAAACGCACTCGGTACAAACTCAATAAAGAACTCTTATTCAAATGTAAGCGTTCACTTTACCTTACAACAATTTACGATACACACTTGACTTTGCAGGCTCTTTTCAGCAGGACAATCCGGCAGTGTTCCCCACAATCACACATCCCCCTACTGTTCTGCCCTACTTCCTTATATACCCAGAAACCCCGCCCTATCCATTAGTGCTCGGGTTCCTGGGTGATGTAGTTTCTCTAATGGCGCCGCCATTTCTTAAAGGCGACGCCACTCTTTCTTACAATATATATATATATATATATACTGTATATAAATATATTGTGAGCAGGGAGAGAGTTAAATTCCTCGTTGCCAAAAAATCAAGTGCGTATGCATGTTTTGTTTAATTATTTTATTGTTAATTATCCCCTGCACCTGGAAGTAATTGTAAAGAACCAGGTGCAGGGTATTTAAGAGGTGCAGTCAGTCTGCACAGGACGGCTGAGTAGAAGGTAGCAGGAGGTGTACCCTGCTGTCGAGTAGTCACTAAAAGGTAACTGTGTTCCTTTTGCTTTGCTTTGTGTTTTGTGTTTTAGCTGGTAAACAGCTTAGTTGTAGGGTTTATCTAGACAAGGTTCCTGACAAGTGTGTAGTCAGTGCTTCGAAGGAGCTAGGTGTTTGTTTTGTTTTGTTTATTTTGTTTATTAAAAAATAGCGCGTCAGCACATAAAAAATCCATTTCTGTGTGCTGGGTCATTTTTATACGGGCAAACGAACGACCGTGAGTGCGGCAGGTTACATATGGTGGCAGCGAGTGTGGGCCCCCTAAAGACCCAAAAATGGATTTGAAAGAATTGATCGCAAGAATCAATAAGAACACAGCTGCTCAAGTGGAGCAGAATAAGAAGTGGAGGCAGGAACTAGGGCTGCTGGAATGGGAGCCAACTGAGCTGTAGCTACTGGTCCAAAAGTGGGAGCAGGTGAGAGAAGCCCCTCTGTCTTCAGTTCCAGAGGGAGGAGCCCCGCTGTCTGCAGCTCCAGAGGGAGAAGCACCGCTGTCTCCAGCTCCAGAGGGAGAAGCACCGCTGTCTCCAGCTCCAGAGGGAGAAGCACCGCTGTCTCCAGCTCCAGAGGGAGAAGCACCGCTGTCTCCAGCTCCAGAGGGAGAAGCACCGCTGTCTCCAGCTCCAGAGGGAGAAGCACCGCTGTCTCCAGCTCCAGAGGGAGAAGCACCGCTGTCTCCAGCTCCAGAGGGAGAAGCCTCACTGTCTCCAGCTCCAGAGGGAGAAGCACCGCTGTCTCCAGCTCCAGAGGGAGAAGCACCGCTGTCTCCAGCTCCAGAGGGAGGAGCCCTGCTGTCTCCAGCTCCAGAGGGAGAAGCACCGCTGTCTCCAGCTCCAGAGGGAGAAGCACCGCTGTCTGCAGCTCCAGAGGGAGAAGCACCGCTGTCTCCAGCTCCAGAGGGAGAAGCACCGCTGTCTCCAGCTCCAGAGAAAGAAGCCCAGCTGTCTCCAGCTCCAGAGGAGGAAGTCTCGATGTCTCCTGGGACAGAGAAGGTGGAGCTGATGCCTACAGAGGAGCAGGATGGGCGGCCTGCGGAGCGAAAAGTACCACAGGCGGCTACAGAGAAGGGGGAGGAGGTGAGGAGCCCACCTCCACTACAACCCCAACCACCACCCCCGCGATCTGGTTCGGCGCTGCTGCAGGTGGTCCTTTGCCCCTTGCTCCTGGACACACTGACGGTCTGCCTGGACCTATCTGCGCTAGACCTGGAGCCCAGGAGTGTGCACCATCGTGTCGCCGGTTCGTGGTCCCGCCCTGGACGCGCCGGAAGAACCAACTAACTCTCAAGTTTGCCCGTGGAAGAGGACGAAAATGAAAGTGGTGGGACTTGAGGGTGGGTGGTCTTTTAACCCTTTGTGGTCCATTTATTAATTCTGCGTCAGGCTCGCCAGGTCTAATTAATTTTTTCACGCGCAGTTAATTTTAGACGCGCTGTTTAAAAGTATTTTTTTTCACAGTCAAATGGGTTTAAATGGCCCCGCATATCAACAAAGCACTCACTAGGGATCTCCAGCCCCGCCCCACCCTTTCATTTGCTATCGCTTTCACATATGCTACCAAATAAAAAATAATAATAATAATAGTCGTACATACCGATCAATCGTCTCCTGATGACTCGTTTTATCACCAAACTCCTCAATAATGCAATCCAAGTCATTATTTTATTGCTATAACATCTCAAAAAGCTCTGCAAATGTCCGTGATAGTCTCTGTGCGCTGATACTGTACTCCCAGCTTGTTTCCATCCGACCGCCCCATCTGATGCCAATGGGGTACTATGACTATTCATGAGATACGCCTTTTTTTTTTTTTTTTTATCGGCTTGTCTCGGCTTCTTTCGTTCCCACTTGGCCATTGAATGGTTTTCTCGGCTTTTTCTGTTGAAAAACCGACTTTTTTGCGTTTTTTGCGTTTTTAAAATGATGTCGGACAGGGTCCGACAAAGGACCTGACGGGAATAATTGCAATGTCGGACCCAGTCCAACAAAGGACCGCAAAGGGTTAAAGGTGGAGGGAGGTGGTCGTTAAATGGCTGGTGTCTTAAAAAGACTTGGGGATGAGGATATGTGAGCAGGGAGAGGGTTAAATTACTCCCTGCCAAAAAAACAAGTGTGTATGCACATTATGTTTGATTATTTTATTGTTAACTATCCCCTGCACCTGGAAGTAATTGTAAATTAGAACCAAGTGCAGGGTATTTAAGAGGTGCAGTCAGTCTGCACAGGACAGCTGAGTAGAAGGAAGCAGGAGGTGTACCCTGCTGTCGAGTCGTCACTAAAAGGTAACTGTGTGTTCCTTTTGCTTTGTTAAACTGTGTGTTTTAGCCGGTAAACAGCTTAGCTATCCGGCTTATCTAGACAAGGTTCCTGACAAGTGTGTAGTCAGTGCTTCGAGGGAGCTAGATGTTTGTTTTGTTTTGTTTATTGTTTATTAAAAAAATAGCGTGTCAGGCATAAAAATCAATTTCTGTGTGCTGGGTCATTTTTATAGGGGCAAACGAACGACACGAGTGCGTCCAGTTACTATATATATATACAGTACTGTGCAAAAGTTTTAGGCAGGTGTGAAAAAATGCTGTAAAGTAAGAATGCTTTCAAAAATAGACATGTTAATAGATTATATTTATCAATTAACTAAATGCAAAGTGAGTGAACAGAAGAAAAATCTAAATCAAATCCATATTTGGTGTGACAACCCTTTGCCTTCAAAACAGCATCAATTCTTCTAGGTACACTTGCACAAAGTCAGGGATTTTGTAGGCATATAGTCAGGTGTATGATTAAACAATTATACCAAACAGGTGCTAATGATCATCAATTCAATATGTAGGTTGAAACACAATCATTAACTGAAACAGAAACAGCTGTGTAGGAGGAATAAAACTGGGTGAGGAACAGCCAAACTCAGCTAACAAGGTGAGGTTGCTGAAGACAGTTTACTGTCAAAAGTCATACACCATGGCAAGACTGAGCACAGCAACAAGACACAAGGTAGTTATACTGCATCAGCAAGGTCTCTCCCAGGCAGAAATTTCAAGGCAGACAGGGGTTTCCAGATGTGCTGTCCAAGCTCTTTGAAGAAGCACAAAGAAACGGGCAATGTTGAGGACCGTGAGACGCAGTGGTCGGCCAGGAAACTTACTGCAGCAGATGAAAGACACATCATGCTTACTTCCCTTCGCAATCGGAAGATGTCCAGCAGTGCCATCAGCTCAGAACTGGCAGAAAACAGTGGGACCCTGGTACACCCATCTACTGTCCGGAGAAGTCTGGTCAAAAGTTGCCTTCATGGAAGACTTGCGGCCAAAAAGCCATACCTCCGACGTGGAAACAAGGCCAAGCGACTCAACTATGCACGAAAACACAGGAACTGGGGTGCAGAAAAATGGCAGCAGGTACTCTGGACTGATGAGTCAAAATTTGAAATATTTGGCTGTAGCAGAAGGCAGTTTGTTCGCCGAAGGGCTGGAGAGCGGTACACGAATGAGTGTCTGCAGGCAACAGTGAAGCATGGTGGAGGTTCCTTGCAAGTTTGGGGCTGCATTTCTGCAAATGGAGTTGGGGATTTGGTCAGAATTAATGGTCTCCTCAATGCTGAGAAGTACAGGCAGATACTTATCCATCATGCAATACCATCAGGGAGGCATCTGATTGGCCCCAAATTTATTCTGCAGCATGACAACGACCCCAAACATACAGCGAAAGTCATTTAGAACTATCTTCAGCGTAAAGAAGAACAAGGAGACCTGGAAGTGATGGTATGGCCCCCACAGAGCCCTGATCTCAACATCATCGAGTCTGTCTGGGATTACATGAAGAGAGAGAAGCAACTGAGACTGCCTAAATCCACAGAAGAACGGTGGTTAGTTCTCCAAGATGTTTGGGCCAACCTACCTGCCGAGTTCCTTCAAAAACTGTGTGCAAGTGTACCTAGAAGAATTGATGCTTGATGCTGTTTTGAAGGCAAAGGGTGGTCACACCAAATATGGATTTGATTTAGATTTTTCTTCTGTTCACTCACTTTGCATTTTGTTAATTGATAAATATAATCTATTAACATGTCTATTTTGAAAGCATTCTTACTTTACAGCATTTTTCACACCTGCCTAAAACTTTTGCACAGTACTGTATATATATATATATATATATATATATATATATATATATATATATATATATATATAGATATATATATTACTTGCAATAAGATACACTATACTAAGCCAGCTTGGTCTGTATTACATGGTTTCAAAACCACCAAAAGCTGAGTATGTAGCAGACATGTCGGGCGTTTATGAAGTCCAACGTGTATTCCAGAGTAGCAGAATAGGACCTTACCCTTAGAACCATATCAACATGTTCTGGTGAGCTGCTGAAGTTCTTCGCAATGTCAGCGATGCACAGGGAGTCTTGCTGGCAGGTATTCACCCAGCTCTGGTACTCTGTCGTCTCTGGAATTCGGTCCAGAAATATCCGAAAGGCTTCCCACACGGCTTCCTGGCAAACTAAGCACAAGGGCGCTGTTCAAGAACTCGGTAACAGTTAAACTAAGCACAAGGGCGCTGTTCATGAACTCGGTAACAGTTAAACTAAGCACAAGGGCGCTGTTCAAGAACTCGGTAACAGTTAAACTATCACAAGGGCACTGTTCATGAACTTGTTAACAGTTAAACTAAGCACAAGGGCCCTGTTCATGAACTCGGTAACAGTTGAAGAGTCTGCATATTTGCCTACTTCAAAGCTGTAATGTTCCATGTTACATGCACTACTTTCCAGAAAATCCCCACAAGATACTTTTTAATCATCATTTTATAGAAATAAACATATAACATTTTCCTTACCTTCCTTATTTTCGTTTTTTATCTTATTTAAATCAAAAGTTCCTGTGACAGAGATTGAATGATTCTTGGTGTTAGATCTCCCTCCTGACCTGTGAGGGCGCTGTGTAAAGGTTACAGTACCCTGGACTGGATGGCCCGACAATTCATTCCCAGGGTTAGGCGGAGGTCAGACATCTAGAAAGGGGGCGGAGCTACGGTATACGAAATCATCGACCCGGAAGGGAAACGATGTGGCAGCCGCGGACTGGAGGAGCGGTTGCAATCGTTAACCAAGGGGTCATGGTTGACGGTATTTAAGGGGACGTAGTTAAGTGATCTGTTCCTTTGTAATGGTTAAAGGTAACTGGAAAGAGAACTGTGTTGTAAATCGTGAGTGTTTCAGTGTTTGTTATTATTAGACGGCTGAACATGATCCGGGGCTGTCGCCAAAGGCCAGCACTAAAACCGGACAACATCGTTGAACTTTGTTTCACTGAAGAACTGTATTGTCACTATGAGCACTAGAGCACACACTGTGGACTGTGGATGTGTTTGTGTCTGTGTTACATGTGGGTGAAAAAGAATGGGACTATTATTATTTCAGGGCCAACCCGCGGATTACAAATAAAGCAATACACGCCCCTGTATTTCTTCTCATTGTTTATTGTCTACTGCTGTTTGTCATCAGGCAATTGGATTTAAAAATAAACCACCATTGCACCTGGATTATCATTGTCTGTCTGATTATTGATCACCTGCACCTGCACACTGTTAACCACTTTGCCACAGTTCCCCAAAATAAAAAAACTAGTTAAGAATGCAATTACTTATGGATATTTATTTATTACACTAGAGTACTGTTACATATTTTCATAAAATGGTATATTAATCTGACTTAGTGCAATGGTATCCATAGTAAACTTAAAAGCTTGCAGAATTCACCTTGGTTTTGAGAACAATGATCCATTGCTGTTTAAATCCTGTTACTTAGCCAACGTGTGCTTTTATTTCCTTCTCTAAGCAGAACTGGCCAAATGCTATTATGTAAGAAATGAACAGAAAGTAACATTTGAATAGGTGAAGGACAGTGTTAATGCTGGCGGAATAACAGACTTAATGAAAGGCAATGTCAGAATGATTGATTCATGAGAAAACTGCGATCCTGTCAGAAATCGATTGCGTGTCAAGTAGAAAGAGGAGGAGGGGCAGTAAAGCAGGAGAGAAGGAACTTTGCTGTTAAGAAGGTTTGGATGTGCATAGTCAGCAAACTCCACAGAATACTTCTGTTTTCTGAGTGAAGATGTAAGCAGTGACTTTCAAAGCATTTGAAAGTTGACACCAGAAGTGTATTGGGTCATGTACCATATTTGAACCTCCTAGAATAAGCGATCCCCAGTGATTCACAAGGTAAAAGCACTTCATGTGAGTTGGTTTGAATTCCACTTATGTCAAAGTGCATATCTTGGCTAGAGACCCACAGGGAGCTATGCAGTGTCCTTGGAGCTCCCTGGTTAGGGAGGAAAGTGGATTTTGGCTCATTAGCCTCATTGCTCTTCCAAATCTGTGCCCCCTCCCAGGGTTCAGTAGCTTGCTGACATCTGTTGCTTAGGTTTGACATGTGAAATAATGCGAATGGTCAGGGTCATGTCACCCATGTAGGAAGATTTCATTGAGAAAAAAGCTGCCAGTATCATAATTTTTTTTTCCACTACTGTAAAATACAGATTACATATTAATTAATTGAAACAGGAAGCACTTGAATACAATATTAGGTGACACCCTCACCCAAGAAAGATCTAGTTCTAGCATTTTGCATGTATGTGTCAAGATAGTGAATCAGCAATACATGTGAATCACCTGATCAGCATGCCCCGTAGAACGTCTAGAAAATCAGAGACAAGAGACAAGCCTAAAGGGATTGACACTCCATATCAAAGCAGAACAATGTCACACAGTACAGCAGAAAAGTTTGACTCAGAAAAGTTGAAAAAAAGGTTTTGAAAAAGTTGTGGCATCTTTAGAAATACTGCATACTGTATATATAGTATATATGGTTGCAACTGTCCTGCATTGCTTCAGTTTGTTTTAACTCCCCATGGGCATAAAGAGCTCCACTGTGATTATCTATTGTTCTGTGCTCTAGTTCTGCAATTATACATCAGTTCATTTAACCAGGGATTACAATGCACTCTGCACAGCTGCAGCAAGGCTATTAATACGTATTATTGTCTTACACTTACCATGGACTGGGGATAAAGAATAGCTCTTGTACTTCAAATAAAAGTGTCTTCCACAAAACAAAATGGAAACCCATTGCTGAGACACAATAAACTGATAATATATATATATATATATATATATATATATATATATATATATATATATATATATATATATATATATATATATATATATATATATATATCTGTAACTGAACATTGAAGTGCAGACCCTATTCAAAAAGCTTGGACCGCAATATGTTTAATGAAATAAAGTTTGATATTCATGGACATGTTCTGGACTGCCACTGGCTTCTTTATTAACAACACAGAGCATGAATACCAAACTTTATTTAAAACAATGAAAAGGCATGGGAGAGTTTGTGTACAGGGCCCATTATTCCTTGTGACAACACAACATGTAACGTCTGTCTTTGTTAAATTGAATATTTAAGATAATCAGTTGATTATTGTTTGCTATATAGAGCAGTTGTATCCCACTATAGACATTAGGGAGCCTGTGAAAGAGAGAGAAGGAAACTGAGCTGCAAATCTCCCTCCCGACCAGAAAGAGCACTGTGTAAGGTTGGTGGTATGCTTTCCTATAGATGGGTGACTCGAGGGTAGGTGGGAAGTCGGCCATTTTGGAGGAAGCGCGTATCTGCGACTTTGCTAAACAAATCGATTGTGATCAGCTGCCGGGCAGGTTGATTACAGGGTGGAGTGTGGCAGTACAAAGGGGACGCAGGTACGTGAATACAGCCCCTTGCGCTGGAGTTACTAACACGCTGAAGCACTGTGTTTTTGATTGTGTTTTGTATTCCAGGAGACAGGAGCTGCAGCCTTGGAGGAAGAACAAACCCCTGAGCACTACCCTCACTGCGCAGCACAGTAAAGCACAATTGTTGTACTGTTTTACTTTCTGTTTGGGTTTATTATAATGGTAGGGGAATGAAACATGAATAGTTGAATTTTGTATATAAAATGTTCTGTCAAAACACTGAAAACACCCACCCACATGCCATAAACAACTATATGAGCAGAACCATTTGTGAATGCACATTGGTGTGATTTGCAGTATTAGGCAACCCCCAACCCCACACCCCTGTGGTTACTATCACTGCTAGTCACAGCAAGCATGAGAATCTCAAGTAGCCCACATCGGTGACACAGGCAGTACATCATGCAGCGCACAGCCCAAATAGATCTTACCTCTCAGTTTGTAATATGCTTGGTGGCTTTCTATGATTTGTTTGATTGATTCTTCAGGGCAGACCTTCACTCCTGTGTGGAAAAAGGCCGATCTTTTCGTCCGGTGTCTTTCCAAATCAAATATCGTCTTGATCGCTGATGACCGTTTGGTTGTCATTAAAATATTTATTAGGCCTCCTGGCCGAGGAATACTAACACGAGTCTTGACTTCTCCCAGATTTTCTTGACTGTGCACGTCTGAAACAGAAAGTGTATAGAAGTTTTTTCTTTACATCTTAAAATAGAATGGTAGAATTGGTATACAAATAGAGCCTAGCTGATAAGCAAGTGTTTAGATATAGTAAACAAAGGGATCAACATAGGTAATGAAGGCTACAGATGTGTCATGATCAATTACCCTAATATTCAGAAAAAGTAGAACATGAACACAGCTTTAGTTTATTAACTATCCCTACTTCCTGCCAAGGAGACCCCATCATTCTTCACTGCTCATTATTACCAAGGAGACAGACGTCCAACCCAGCAACATGTAACATGTAACACAGTAAAATAAAAAGGTCCTTATGTACCCTTTAAACAAGCATTTGCTGTCCATGGTCCTGAAGCAATATCTTTGGCTGTTTAACAACAAAAGTAATGTGCTATATGTAAGGCTACGATTTTGTCATGGAGGTTACGGATGTCACAGAACTCGTGAAAATCGTGAATTTGAACAAAAGTCAATGAAATCTTGGAAATGGATGTAAAAACACATTTGGTTAGGCACTTCCTATATTTCCTTTAAAAATGCAGTATGCCATGTACTGAAAATACAAATCTGCGAGTATCTGTAAAATGTTTGGTTGTGTATCATTTACCTGTAGCTATGAAGGTCAGTGAATGAGATCAGTATTTTATAGCTGAGCGAGCGAGCATGTAAGTGAACACAGATCAGATGTTACTGTAAGCTCTCAGTTGTAATCTTCACATACATACAGCGCTTGTTAATTATTTTTTTAAAAACAAAAAAGTGGGCTTGCATCTTCAGAAAATATTAATGAATAATTACATTTCATTTCCTGATTTTTTTTCATGTAATGTACTGTACCCGAGTATGTTGAAAATAAATACTCACTTTCTCTAAAACTAAACATTGTTAAACAAAATAATTCAGACTGCCATTGAACATTATTATTATTTATATTATTATTATTATTATTATTATTATTATTATTATTATTATTATTATTATTATTATTATTATTATTATTATTATTATTATTATTTATTAGCAGACGCCCTTATCCAGGGTGACTTACAGTCATAAACAAAAATACATTTCAAGAATCACAGTACAAGTAATAATACAATTAAGAGCAAGATAAATACATATTTTTTACTTCCAGCAAAACACAAAGGTTACAGTATGTTCTCTGATACCACTGTGCCTACCTGTGTGATTTGATCTTTCAACGCTGTTTTTTTTTTTTTAAAGGGCAGTGCTGTGTAGGCTACTCAAACAACCAATTTAAACATATCGTTTTTATTATTGAATAAAAAATATATACTGTTTCATTTTGAACATGGTAATAAAAAACAATTATTTGATATGCTGATGTTTATATATTGTTATTCATATATATGTGTGTGTGTGTGTGTGTGTGTGTGTGTGTGTGTGTGTGTGTGTGTGTTAAATAAGTACATTTATGCTGGACGTGCACAGAGAAATAGGAACACAGTTTATTTCAGACGCTGTTTGTGAGAGCCTGCATAGTACAGTATTAACTAAGTTTGTAAAGTAACATTTAGTCAAAAGCAATAGACTTTATATTATTCGTTTTGGTGTACTATTTAAAAGCATTTGTATATGTTGATGTAGCTAAAACTACATTATTTAGTGGCCTTTCCATGATTTTTTTTTTTTTCGAAACTCAGATGCAACACTGAAGAAACTGAGTTCTCAAAACATTAAATTCAGATTTTTCAAAAAGCAATGAGGCCGCACTGGATTCACCAGCCATTGATGTTGTATAAATGAAAAGTATGTATTAAATTGAACTCCCAAAATGCAATACAAAAAATACTTATACATGTTACATAATACTCCTGGACTGAAGGCCCACATTTTTTTACCATTGTTGATGCATCTCCATGTCCAAGAATACCCATTTCCCTGCAGATTAAACACATCTTTAAGACAGACCCTGGGACAGTTCTTTATTATTATTATTATTATTATTATTATTATTATTATTATTTATTCCTTAGCAGACGTCCTTATCCAGAGCGACTTACAATTGTTACAAGATATCACATTATTTTGCATTATACATTATATGTTCTTGTAAGATGCTTTTACTGTATTGTAGGGATTTACCAATCTGTCTTTGTTCTCATATACAATGGTATAGAAGAGAATGTGCACCTACTGTGCTTCCCATTGTGCAACACTTTCATTTTTTCCTCATACACCTTTAGTGTTATCAATTTGATCTGTTCTATATTAAAATCAATAGTGTGGCATCTAAAAGTTGCTCAACTAGAATGAGTTACAGTACAATCCATATATAAAAATATGAATCATAACTTTTAAAATTGTTCAGAAATACAAACCTGCTATAAATCAAACTAAGTGACATGCTCAATAAAAAAAAATGTAAATATATATCCAATAGCTATCAAATTATATTTCTAAATCTAAGAGACAATTGTAATACAGCAGATTTTTTTTTTTTTTAGTTTTGGCCTAAATATTTAAATAGTGTACTTTGATGCCATGTTCAGATGCAGTTATGAAATCTCACCGCCTTATTAGGTTAAGCATTGTTTCTCAATGGGACCAGCATGCAATGCCCTCCAGCCACTGGACTGACACCTTCAATCTGGTTGCTCAATAGCGTCTCATCAGTAACACTCAATCAATCACTCAGTTAATTCACAAAAGGTAACAGGGAATTTTCTTTCAAGAAAATGAACAATTAAAGCATTTCTTGAATGGGCCTAACTGGGAATTTCTTTTTGTGTATAGTTACATTTCCCTAGTGCTTTCCTCTCCTTTTAGATATGACAAATTCACAGATTAGTGCAAGTATATTATCTCCTCAATAATGGAAGAAAAATAAGTCAGAATTAATTAGTGTATTTTACACAGCGTACCAGAACACTTTTGTTTAGTTTCAGAAAGAAGGGGGGGATCAGAAGCCCCTAATTGCTGTTCCAGATCTAATTCATCACAATGATTATGAATTAAAACTAAAGGCCTCAGATGAGTATGCATTCCATTGATCTCAACGTGACTCAGAGAACAAGGGTTCATCTGTTGTAATTACAATTCCCAACACAATCTGCTCCCATTCATAAATCAAAACTGGCCAGCTCTTACAAACAGCTAGGTGAGCACTTCAGCAAAACATGACGTCAAAGTGCCAAACATCTTTATCTTATCTTGTAAATGTCAAATGCTTTGGTCTGTGTTACGTGTGTGCGTTGTCACTGAACAATACTGAGGCAGACACAGAGCATTGGATGTTGACAACCTGCACAGGCAACCAATTGAGCAGTTAGGCTCGCCCAGGGCTGAGCTGATCGGAACGTCCGGATTGGCTGGGGGGCGTGCCCGGGGAGGCTGCCCGCAGCTCAAAAGGTGTCTGCGCCACAGCTTGAGGAGACTGCATGGCCATGCTACACAGAGGGGCACTTTGTTTACATTCAGGAGAAGAGTGTCCGCTCCGCAGGATAACTACTACAGAATCCTTCAACTGCAAGATGGTGCCTGTGAGGCTGTGCTCAGCCAGGACTGTCACAATGACCCGGAATCACTGGGAGGCCAGGACTTTGGAAGCAACAGTAATAGGTTAGTTTAGGGGATGTTAAGTATAGAGAGGGTTTCTTAGTGTAGTAGGTTCCTGGAGCTAGCGCTTGCCTTGTGTGGCAAACTTTTTAGCTTTGTTTTGTTTTCTTTATTAAATCTGACATTAGGGCTACCATTTCTGGTATGCTAGTGACAGCCTGTGTGTTTTTGTACGCCGTCGAGTAGGTGAAAGGATGGTTCCTTGGTGTGTGACACCAACTGTCAAACATGGAGGAGGAAGTGTGATGGTCTGGGGCTCTTTTGCTGGATCCAGAGTCGGCGACTTGCACAGAGTGAGTGGCACCCTGAACCAAAACGGCTACCACAGCATTTTGCAGCGCCATGCAATACCCTCTGGTATACGCCTAGTTGGTCAGGGGTTCATCCTACAGCAAGATAATGACCCAAAACATACCTCCAGGCTATGTCAGAACTACCTTAGAAGAAAAGAACAAGACGGTAGGCTTCAAATCATGGAATGGCCAGCACAGTCTCCAGACTTAAACCCCATCGAGCTGGTTTGGGATGAACTGGACAGAAGGGTGAAAGCAAAGCAACCTACAAGTGCAACACATTTGTGGGAACTTCTGCAACAGTGTTGGGAAGAACTTTCCGAACAATATTTGATTTCCATTGTAGAAAGAATGCCACAAGTGTGTTCGGCTGTTATATCTGCAAAAGGTGGCTACTTTGATGAGTCAAAAATTTAGATTAAATTTTGTTAAACAAAACGATTCCATGGTTTCTTTTTTATCTCCAATTGTTTATTTGTTCTATGCTTTAATTTCAGAGTACATTGAGACATTAAACTGCGTAAATTTCAATAAAAACTGGAAAAATGGAGGTGTTCTAAAACTTTTGACCGGTATTGTATATATGACCGGTAATGTAAAATGTGTTCAAGCAGAAACTCTAACTCAACATAGTGTGTGAATAAATGTCATCCAAAAACCAGTGGAGTTAGGTAGGAGGGAAGCTTATTTGATACATTTAATATACCTGGAGGTGGTCTTAACTGCAATGGAGTTTCTACAGGTTTCAGAATGATCTCCACAGTTACCTTCCACCACACTCACACCCTCTGACCCACTTAGAGACAGTCCTGTCTGCTCACCCAAGTTATACACACATACACACAGTTGTAGTCAAAAGTTTACATACCCCAATGGAAAAGTAAAAGTTCTAGAGATTTCTCGAAAACAAAGAATTTTAGGAAAAATCTTTTGTAGCAAAAGTTTTGCTTTTGTGGATGAGGAATAAAAGTTCAACTATTATTTATTTCAGCTTTTTTTCCAAACTCAAAAAATCCTAATTCAAAAGTATTCATACCCTTTGATGCTATGATAGTATTGTCTACAAGGTGCTAGAAATTTCAATATGATCATCTAATTCTACCTAATTCTAGAAAAGTCTAGAAAATGCTGGATTGTAGGTGAACATTCTTAGAGAGTATAAAAGGGTTTAGGATGATTGTTGTCATTACCAATAAGTCAATATGGGAAAAAATTAAGAGCTATCTGAAGACCTTAGGCAGAAAAGTATTTATTGTCATAAAGCTGGAGAAGGATACAAGAAGATTTCCAAGCATTTGAGTATCCCAATTTCAACTATTGTTTCTATTATCAAGAAGTACAAGACTCATGGTACTGTCACAACACTCCCTCGGTCTGGAATAAAGAAAGTTTATTCACCAAAAAGAAGTAGAAGAATTGTGAGGAAGGTTAATAACAATCTGAGATTGACTGTCAAAGATATTCAAAGTGAATTGACTGCAAGTGAGACTGGGGTTTCCATTTCAACCACAGGTCGAGTATTGCATGGTGAAGGTTTCAATGGTCGTAGGCCAAGGAAAATGCAACTCTTAGGAAAAATGTCACAAAGGCAATCGCTTAAAGTTTCCAAAACAGCATTTGGATGATGGATATGAGTTCTGGTCAAAGGTTTTGTGGAGTGATGAAACAAAAATTGAGTTATTTGGTCACGCTGATAGTCATTACGTTTGGAGAAAGTCTGGTGAGGTGTACAAAGAAAAGAACACCATACCTACTGTCAAGCATGGAGGTGTATCCTTCTATGGGGTTGTTTTTCTGTAATGGCACAGAAAATATATTTCCAATACATGGTAAAATGGATTCCATAGCATACCAAAAGATATTGTCCAATCATCTGAAACCCTCCGCTACAAAACTTAAAGTTAAAGTGTAACTATACCTTCCAACACAACAATGATCCAAAGCACACGTCAAAATCTACTTCAGAACGGTTAAAGAAGAATAAAATCAAAGTTCTGGAATGGCCTAGTCAAAGTCCCGATCCTAAATCCCTAAATCCAATTGAGAATCTTTGGTATGAGTTAGAGAAGGCTATGGACAAGAGAAGTCCTCGGAATTTGAATGAACTGGAACAATTTTGCGTTGAAGAATGGTAAGAAAATCACCAAAGAATCATGCCAAAAGCTGATTGACAAATATCCTAATCGTTTAAATAAGGTTATTATTGCTAAAGGTGCCTCAACTAGCTATTAATTTAATGTTCCCTCTTCTCGTCTCCCGACCCACTCTCCGTCTCACACTTGGTTTGCTGGTCGAACTGAACTACCAACCAGCGTTTAGCCAGGCCATTTATAGCTTAAAAACTGCTAATTAAAATGATCCACAAGTGGGAATGTTACCTTTTGTAAAAAATATAGCGTTGATTACATGGTGCTTTATACATGGTTAATTCACGGAAAGTTACGTTTTGGCTTCACTATATATGCATTATAGAGAGGGAGTTATTTTATTTTGTATTTTAGTCAGATGTGTGTTGTTATGTGTCACGCAGTGCCCCTAAATGGTAAAATACATTTATAATCAAGTTTATACCACGACCTGTAAACTTTGTGAACAGGCAGAAACAGTTATTTTAAATATTATTACCATAAATCATATTATATCATGTTTATGAGTTGGTACGGGTTAGTTGCTGAAATATTAGTGTCCTGCAATCAGTAAATATTTGCAATCATTCACAAAAGCAACCTCACACTATGTTTGTTTATTTTCTAAGTGGATTGACATTTCAGTTAAAAATATTACCATATTATTGGCAGCTTAAAAAAAGATATAGCACAAAATACTTCTCTGAAACAAAGCCTGAACAACTCACCTGTTCTTCCAAAAACATGATAGGTAAACAAAAAGACGATAAACAGTAGTCCAGTTTTCAAATGCATGATTAGTTACTTAAAATTTAGCAGGAACAAAAAAAAAAATAGTAATACTCTATATTGTGCCCATGAATTCCAAAAGTAGAAATGGTTAAAGTTACTGTTTCAGTAATTGTAACCCAGTGGTCCTTGTGATGCTCCCACTAGCTCAGGTTCAAACCAGATAGTAAAACTTCCAAAGACCTGGCTGTTATGAACAGAAGAGCACACTGCTGAACCGAGGTGAGATGAAACTCCGAGTGAGTCAAACAGTGCCGAAAGTTTAAAAAAGCTGTCCGTTTCTGGAACAGTCTGTTTATCTGCTGCTCAGACATAAGCCTGCTTACTGCTGGCTGGACTATCTTCATCTTGTTAGTGGACTTCTGGCCTGCCATCTGTCAGCCTGTAACTAACAGCTTCCTGCATGGCTCCAGTACTCACAGCAGCCTCAGACTGTATCATACAAGCAAACTGTACCGGGTCATCTGATATACTGGCAGCATACCAGGCCCCTCCAAGTAGGACAATACAAGCACTGTGTGTGTGTGTGTGCGTGTGCGTGTGCGTGTGCGTGTTCAAGTTGTGGATGCAGGCCTTATTGTTTACGTCTTTTTGGAATAGGATTACTCTTGCCATTCTTCCTTATACTTTAAGCTTCTTGTAACTAAATCCAAATGGGAGTGGTGTCCCTTTCAGATGTGGAGGGAATTGTTGCACAATTGAGGTGGCATTTGTAACCTGGCTTTTTGAGGGTTATAGTACAATCTAAAACATGTCATATGAATTGCAGATACATGTTGGAGCTGAGGGTTACATTTCTGACATTAGGAAGATAATATGCAAATTACCCCATAACCTATTCTCACTGCCTGTAAAATGCTTAATCGTCACATTTATTGAATAACATGTGTTGATCACAAATTATTTAGCCAGTGCAGACAAGGTATTAGTTGCTTCACAAATGAGCTAGCTGTCAGGGCACTGAAGAACAAAATTGGCTTTGGATAATTATTATTTATTATTTATTTCTTAGCAGACGCCCTTATCCAGGGCGACTTACAATTGTAAGCAAATACATTTCAAGTGATAATATACAAATGATCCAACAGCTAGACAATTTCAGAAATAATGATAGTTGAGCCTCGGTCCATTCACATGTAGAAACACAGATAATCCCTCAAACGCAGACGATCAGCATACTATAACCTATAATAGCACTACAGTACTGAGGAGGAACAACTGTGACCTCAGGTGACTCTTAGACCAGAATGCTGCTTCATACATGGTGCCATATCTTTGTTTATTGGAAAAGGTTTTGTAAATGAGACACCACTATTTTGTGACATCACTCTTTTTAAATGAACCTAAATCTTTGTTACTGTACTGTTACTGTTGTTTTTAGATGAGCCCACCATCTCCCCTGCAACAGGCTGATCGGGGAACATTTAAATATACCATCAATTCTCAATAAAACCAACTTGAATAAAACAAATTCCTCAGTACTATGAATTTTCTATAAGGGCCCAGCCAAATGTAGCAGTCGCTTATTGTAAATTACTTCTTACAATATGAATTCAATTAACATGAATTTCCTGCTTGAGTGAATTATTGTAACTTTAATAAAAACAAACAGTATGCATTTGGCTTAGACTCCTGATAATAAGAATTATTTATAATTAAGACACCTTTTTTGCTGGTCCATTGAAATCATATTAATGAGTGTTGATTGAATTTGAATTTATTGGAAATCTAAATGAATGAAAACATCGACAATATATTTAATTAATATTGTGTCTAAGTGATTTACACTGTCTGGTCTCTATGCTTGTATCTAAGTGATTTCCATGACCTGAGGGGAGTCGGCTAGCATGAGGAGCACTGTCTGGTCTCTATGCTTGTGTCTAAGTGAATTCCATGACCAGAGGGGAGTCAGCTAGCATGAGGAGCACTGTCTGGTCTCTATGCTTGTGTCTAAGTGAATTCCATGACCTGAGGGGAGTCAGCTAGCATGAGGAGCACTGTCTGGTCTCTATGCTTGTGTCTAAGTGAATTCCATGACCTGAGGGGAGTCAGCTAGCATGAGGAGCACTGTCTGGTCTCTATGAGTGTGTCTAAGTGATTTCCATGACCTGAGGGGAGTCAGCTAGCATGAGGAGCACTGTCTGGTCTCTATGCTTGTGTCTAAGTGATTTCCATGACCTGAGGGGAGTCAGCTAGCATGAGGAGCACTGTCTGGTCTCTATGCTTGTGTCTAAGTGATTTCCATGACCTGAGGGGAGTCAGCTAGCATGAGGAGCACTGTCTGGTCTCTATGCTTGTGTCTAAGTGATTTCCATGACCTGAGGGGAGTCAGCTAGCATGAGGAGCACTGTCTGGTCTCTATGCTTGTGTCTAAGTGATTTCCATGACCTGAGGGGAGTCAGCTAGCATGAGGAGCACTGTCTGGTCTCTATGAGTGTGTCTAAGTGATTTCCATGACCTGAGGGAGTCACAAGTCTGATCTGAACAATTTGTTTTTGCTATAATCCAGTATCAGCCAAGTGTCAAACACTTGTCACATTTAATCTAAACAACACGGCCCGAACTGAATCAATGCTTAAGAAATTTGAGACTGGCACGATTTTTATTTTTACTCTAATTTTTGCAATGCATCGCTCCACTACAGGTCAATTTAATATGAAAGGTACCCAATTAATGGCCGATGCGATTTTTGTGAGATGAGTCACTTTGGTTTTATGTGACAAGACCTTCAGTCACCCATAACCTCTGATGTCCGTACAGAAAGCTGTTCCCTACTGTAATTTGAGTTTGGGCTTTATAAAATTAAAAACAGCAGGGCCCTACTTTGAAGCAAGTGTAATGGCTGAGAGGAATAGAATAACACTGTGAAGGAATAACATTGTTGCAGGAAGAAACTGTTCTAAGTAGCTTCTTAAAAGTTTTATAATGTTAACATTATTTGATTTCTCTCAGAAAATGTGCTTTTGCCCATTGATTTAAAAGACGACCCTAATAGTCTTTTATTACTCCTTGTAAGAGCAAACTTTTGCACTGAAGCAAAACTTTTTTAAACCTGCCTCAAATATCCATTAATCGGGACTCAGGAATGCAATAAAGCTAAACAGATTCCCTTGTGTACATTTTTAGACCAAGAAATCTTCAGCTGAAGGCCATGTCCTACTGGAGTAATTATCCTCCTACAACAATGCTGAGCATGTGTAAACCGTTTCCACAAACAAGGGTGACCGTTCACCTTCATTCCACAGTGAATTAATGACCCAGGCTATATGAATAATAAATACCTCACTTTTGGCAGTGATATATTCAGTAAGAGTCAGTAAGGTAAGTAATCTGCACGCTGTCTCATTCTCAGTAATGCTTTAAGCTATTCAATAAGGTATTAAACTGTTGTTCACAGCCAATAACATATCTTCACATGATCGTGTATCTTAATTTGGTTAGGTCCGAACAACCTGTACTGATAAATACTAGCAGCTCATAATCCCTTCTCTAATCCTGCCAATACCCTTACCTCACATACTTGTATAAGCAATGTACGTCTGAAAGCCGGTTTGTAAAAGTGTTACGCTCCAGGAAAAGTCAAGGGTTCAACCTTTCAGAAATCTGAGTGTGTGTGTGTGTGTGTGGGTGTGAGCGTGTGAGTGTGTGTGTGTGTGTGTGTGTGTGTGTGTGTGTGTGTGTGTGTGTGTGTGTGTGTGTGTGTGTGTGTGTGTGTGTGTGTGTGTGTGTGTGTGTGTGTGTGTGTGTGTGTGTGTGTGTGTGTGTGTGTGTGTGTGTGTGTGTGTGTGTGTGTGTGTGTGTGTGTGTGTGTGTGTGTGTGTGTGTGTGTGTGTGTGTGTGTGTGTGTGTGTGTGTGTGTGTGTGTGTGTGTGTGTGTGTGTGTGTGTGTGTGTGTGTGTGTGTGTGTGTGTGTGTGTGTGTGTGTGTGTGTGTGTGTGTGTGTGTGTGTGTGTGTGTGTGTGTGTGTGTGTGTGTGTGTGTGTGTGTGTGTGTGTGTGTGTGTGTGGTACTATCAGCAATGTTGTTAAAATAAAACATGCATGTCTGTAGAAGCAGATCTGAATGTGTGTATCCATCTCTGGTAAAACTTCACATTAGGTGTCTCTAATTGTGCTGTGTTGGGAAAAGGAAAGCCAGCTATTTCTGTCCTAACATGTTTATGCTGATAACCTTGAGATTTACTGAGGTACGAAGAACAATTGCGATTTTGTTGTCTCTAGCGACCAACCTGCTTGGATTGTGTTTAGCTCTTGCAATAGACAGGAAGAAAATAACGATTTTGTTAAGTACAATTGAATGTGTGTTGCTGATGTAACTACATTAGCTGTGGTTGATTGAAGTGAATTTAGATAGAAACTGGACCAGCTCTTGACCTGTAGGGTAGTATAAATTGACAAACAGTGTCTTAGAACGCCAGCCGTTCTAAGCGCCAGCCGTTCTAAGCGCCATCCATCTAAGGTCAACACGACCAAGGGCAGTCTGAGCTGTGGCAGTCCGAGCGAGGACCTTTTCCTTTCCCAGATCTCTCCTTTGACTACTAGAGGCCTCATTCCAACTCTTAACATTAGCTATATTTAAGTAACATTATTAAAGTGGTGTTTTAATTAGGTGCTCTACTGTTGTGAGTCTGGTTAAATTGAATAGAGGTTATTTTGCAATTTGATTGGTTTCCACACAGCTTTTTGTAGTTGTGTGATCCTATTGAAGTGCATTGAAACTATTGTATTGCTTAAGTATTGTCTTTAACGCAGTTTAGCAGCTGTTTACCAGTTCCCTTGCAAAGTGAGGGTGAAGGAGAGGGTGTTGTAGAAAATCTGAACTTAGCAGCGCTCTGGAAGACACCAGCTACTAGACAGGTCTGTACCCTCACCCCACCACTCCTGCTCCCACTACTACTGTACCTATCTCTCTCACCTGTCCTGCTACGACTGTCTCTCACATCCCTGTTATTCTGTCCTCTTGCTCCCATCCTCTGTCCTCCCTCCACCGCTGCTCCCCTAACCCTTCTAACCTCATCCCTCTGCCTCTCCCCCCTCCCACTCTCTCCCCTCCCGCACCATCTCTGGTGCCCTCTGGAACTGTCACTCTTCTGCTAACACAGCTGATTTCATCTCTGCCTTTGCTTCCCACCTCTCTCTCGATTTCCTTGCTCTCACTTTAACCTGGCTCTCTCCTGATAACACTGTAACTCCTGCTGCCCTGTCCTCTCTCTACGTCCTGTCCCATACCCCGCATCTCACTGGACGAGGAAGTGGGACTGGTCTTCTCCTCTCTCCATCCTTACTCTTTTCTGTCCCCCCTGACCTCTCCTCAGTCTCTGTTAACACCTTTGAATTTCACGCTATCTAACTAACCTCTCCCTGTCAACTCCTGCTAATTGTACTGTACCATCCCCCTGGACCTCTCGCTCACCCGTCCGTTCCAGCTCATCCAGAACTCTGCTGCTTGCCTCGTGTTCTCTCTGCCTCACTTCTCCCGTGCTATTCCACTGCTCCGCTCACTCCACTGGCTCCCGATCACCTCTCGCATCCAGTTGAAGACTCTTGTACTTGCCTATCGATGCCTTGACCAGACTGCACCCAGTTACCTCCAGACCCTCATCTCTCCCTACACCCCCACCCAAACTCTCCGCTCCTCCTGCACTAGAAGACTGGCTGTACCTCCTCTACGCTCCCCTGCCTCCAGAGCCCGCTCCTTCTCCACCCTTACCCCGCAGTGGTGGAACGACCTTCCTACGGATGTCAGGACTGCCCAGTCCCTGACCACCTTCCGGCGCCTCCTCAAGACTCACCTATTCAGACAACACCTGTAAAATTCAAGTCTCCCTCTGGACAATATAGCACTGCCTTTAATGCACTTTAAGTTGCACTTATCTGCTCCCTATTTTACTGTATTTAATCCTGTACTTAACCCAATCTGTAGTACTTTGTATTTCACTTGCACTCGTATCTAACCCTGATGTGTCTATCAACACTTATCTGGTCTTGAACTGCCCCGATATCAAATTGTACTGTGTTTTGTATTTGCTTTTATTAGGACTGAAGTCACTGTATTTTGTATCTTGCTCTTAATTATACTGTAATTCTTGATATGTATTTTTTTGTATACAACTGTAAGTCGCTCTGGGTAAGGGCGTCTGCTCAGAAATAAATAAATAAATAAATAAATAAATAATAAAACAGCCTGACACACCGCGAGGAGTGCTTCCTCCCCCACTGATTACTGAAAACAGTGTCCAATTAAGGGTTGGTGTTAATTATGCTAGAAATGCCTCATCAGACTGACTCACTGTCACCAGCCATTACATCATCCTTGGGATGTACAGTCTCTTTTTCTTCATCATCTGGCAACAGTTTAATAGCATGATTTAGAAAGTTGTAGCGAAATGCAGCTAAGCACATTAACTCTATTAAACCGTATGCTGTGGCCTCTCAGGCTATAGTGAGACCTTGTGGCTCCTCACAAGCAAGGCACAGAATCTTTTAGGAAGTGCAATACTAGTGTAAACCTGTTTGTCGTGTGGAACACAATTCCTAGCTGACTTTGCATGTGTCCAGGAGATTTTAGTTTAAATTTGAATACTAGGTTTTTTGGAATTTTTACTGGGTTTCAGGATGCCAAATACCTCATGTATTTATGTATTTTATTTAAGCCTTCAGGAGGCCGAGCGAGGTCTCCTGCCCACTAAATCAAATGGAGCCCTTTCTATTCATATTCATATTGTCTGTGGGTCTTCACTTTAGGCCAGCAAAGCTTACCACACCCCCTTGCAATAAATAAAGGGGCCTGTAATAATCGGGTAAGTGCTTCTTAATGCAGGGCAGATCAATCAGCATCTTTGGCTTGGTTTGCTTATTAACCCCTTTACCCTTTTCTCGGTTACAGCCATTGAGCTGTGTGAAAGTGAGAGGCGCTATGATATAATGTTAGGTACTTTTATAAAACACCAAGCTTTGTGTGCTCCTATTTAAAACTCAGATCAAAACATTATAAAAAGTCAAATCCTTCTACTCACTTCCTGTTTTAATGGCTCTTCCAGTTTTTACACAATATTAAATATATATTTATAATTACCAATGATTTAAGTGGGTAAATATGATTAGGAGTAATTATATTATATTGGCCTCGCTTTTCGTGAAGGCCAGGCTGAATAAGGTGAAGGTTGGGGTGGAAGATGGTAAAAATTGCAAAGAGAGGTAGCTTTAAATGTACCTGGCTTGAATACTATTGGGAGCGGGCACTGACTGGAGATTGATGTGAATGTGGGAGGCACCAATGTTATCTTGACTTTTGTTGATGGTTGCAATGATCTTCCTGTCAATCAAATTATCACATTTGCACACATATTTAGATTTATCCTTTTTGTTTGCTCTCTCAATAAAGCCTTTAGAACACACTTACTGTGTGCTGTTAATGAATATACAAACCTTACATTAGCACAGTTGTGTTAAACTACAATGTGATTTTTCAAAAGCTAAGGAGCCGATTAAATAAATCACTGCGTTGGCTTATCCTAAGTAATGGTAATGTTCTAGTTTCTAAGTTGTTGTATGTGTGTTTAATGGTCTTGGAAATAAACTGTTGACCTTAAAGTACTGTACTAGGGCTTAGTGTCAGTCCTGATGGTAATTTAAAATGATTTCTTGTTTTATGACATTTATTCTAGTCGGGCACAGCATTGTAAGAGGTTTGACTTCTTAAAAATAATAAGCCAATTTTCTTCAGGTAGTTCCAATCAAAAATTGTTTATTCAGGAATCAAAATGCAAACAGGAACAAAGCAAATCAAATGCGATGCATCAGTGATCTCACACACAGGCCTCAGGTGATGGTGTTCTGAGCTAGCGTCAGGGTAGATGTTTCTGAGCTAAGAAATTACTTCGTACAGCACAGATATACAACTAGCCTACATAATTTCATTGACCAAATTTGGTCTTATTTCGCTAGCATGATGCATGGTGTGAGACAAAGCACATTGAAAGCTAACATTTGCATTTCTTCTTTTACCAATGTCAGCAAAAACCCAGATAACAAGAAGTTACATTTAAGAACAATGCTATGAGTTTTGCTCAATTCTCACAGGCAACATAGTGCTATACCCACACATCACATCACATCACAAACTGCTGATGTACACCAGCTATGTACAGCTTAATTTTAAAAGTTTATTAACTGCTTTGATTCAGAGCACATTTCTCACTTCCTTCATCATTTAAATGGGAAGCATAAGTAATGGGTTGTATAATGAAAAGGAATAAAAGCTGATGAAACAATAAGCTTGTGCCATTTAACTGGAACAATGTGTACACTGCCCTCAAACAAGGTGCGTGTTTATCAGAAAAAGCCTACGTGTTCCATTTGTATAGTGTGTTATTATGCATTTAGTGACACTTGGGATACATACAAAAAAAAAAAAAGGTTTTAAATATCTGTACTATTGCTTGAAAAAGCAAGTGGATAAGCAAATAGGCAAGCTAATTGTTTCTGGAAGCAAGCAGAGTCTCCCGTCTCCAACATGAGACAAGACGTGATGTCTACAATTTTATTTGCATTGTACATTTATTAGGCTGATGTAGCTATGATTAGACTTTCCAAGAGGTTTCGTAACTTTGTATATTGGCTAATCTTAGTAAATCACTTTATATTCCCTGGACTGGATGACAGAGGTGTCCTTAACTGAGCCACTTCCATAGGCAGATCTAATTCAGAGCAGTTAACCTCTCTTATTGTTTGACTGCTTTATAAAGGTTGGTAATTACACTATTTCACCCGTCATAACTCATTATATATCCTGTTAAAAAAGGGAATGTTTTGTACTTACTGTATTTTCTGTTTTGATTGAGGAGTATAGAACATAAGAACATGAGAACATAAGAAAGTTTAAAAACAAGAGGCCATTCTTACCCATCTTGCTCGTTTGGTTGTTAGTAGCTTATTGATCCCAGAATCTCATCAAGCAGCTTCTTGAAGGATCCCAGGGTGTCAGCTTCAACAACATTACTGGGGAGTTGGTTCCAGACCCTCACAATTCTCTGTGTAAAAAAATGCCTCCTATCTTCTGTTCTGATTGCCCCTTTATCTAATCTCCATTTGTGACCCCTGGTCCTTGTTTCTTTTTTCAGGTCGAAAAAGTCCCCTGGGTCGACATTGTCAATACCTTTTAGTATTTTGAATGCTTGAATCAGATCACCGCGTAGTCTTCTTTGTTCAAGATTGAATAGATTCAATTCTTTAGCCTGTCTGCATACGACATGACTTTTAAACCCGGGATAATTCTGGTTGCTATTCTTTGCACTCTTTCTAGAGCAGCAATATCCTTTTTGTAACGAGGTGACCAGAACTGAACACAATATTCTAGGTGAGGTCTTACTAATGCATTGTAAAGTTTTAACATTACTTCCCTTGATTTAAATTCAACATTTCTCACAATATATCCGAGCATCTTGTTGGCCTTTTTATAGATTCCCCACATTGTCTAGATGAAGATATTTCTGAGTCAACATAAACTCCTAGGTCTTTTTCATAGATTCCTTCTTCAATTTCATTATCTCCCATATGATATTTATAATGCACATTTTTATTGCCTGCATGCAATACCTTACACTTTTCTCTATTAAATATAATTTCCCATGTGTCTGCCCAGTTCTGAATGCTGTCTAGATCATTTTGAATGACCTTTGCTGCTGCAACAGTGTTTGCCACAGAGGACCTAATACTGATCCCTGTGGTACACCACTGGTTACCTCTCTCCATTTTGAGGTTTCTCTTCTAAACAGTACTTTCTGTTGGATAAGGTGTGTACATTTGTACAGTTTCCATTGCCTACAGATGTACAGGTTGTTCAATTGCTAACAATAAAGACCAATTTATACCAACAGCAACATTATTAAATGTGCTTCAATATTTGCTTGCCCTGAATAAAACATCAGCGTTTATCAGCGTTTCAAGAGTGTCCTGTATCAACACCACAGATGAGAATTTTTATCTCAAAACGTATGCATTCCAATCTACTGCATGTATTGTAGGGTTTACAACTATGACTAAAAGCCTCTGTAGAGAGTATTTTCAGATTAGAATGGTTCTCTAATTAGTGGGTGTCGTTTTCTGTATGCAAAACCTGATGATTCACAATCAGCATAACCAGTAGATGGCATCAGTTAACATGTATGTACTGTTGTGAGCACAGCTTGATTGCTTAGTTCATTGGATTGGTTTCTAATGGGTTTAATCCTATGTTGCATACTTCAGAATGAAAACAGGAAACACGATCAGCATTGGCAACCACCCAAAAAAAAAATCCAGTTCATTTATCTTTATTGAAAAAATAAATAAATAAACGCTGCTTTAAAAAGAGAGACTTACAGGATAAGATTAGCATGGAAATATTTAGGAACATACTATCAACACTTTTAAAAACTTGAAATACTGACTGGAGCCCTCAGTGTACTGTCCAATATAATGTATATTGAATATAAAAAAATAAAATATTGATCTGTGTGTGTGTGTGTTTGAGTGTGCAAATGTGAAAGTGACCCTGTCTGTGCAGTAAAATATTGATCTGTGTGTGTGTGTTTGGAGTGTGCAAATGTGAAAGTGACCCTGTCTGTGCAGTAAAATATTGATCTGTGTGTGTGTGTTTGGAGTGTGTAAATGTGAAAGTGACCCTGTCTGTGCAGTAAAATATTGATCTGTGTGTGTGTGTTTGGAGTGTGTAAATGTGAAAGTGACCCTGTCTGTGCAGTAAAATATTGATCTGTGTGTGTGTGTTTGGAGTGTGTAAATGTGAAAGTGACCCTGACTGTGCAGTAAAATATTGACCTGTGTGTGTGTGTTTGGAGTGTGTAAATGTGAAAGTGACCCTGTCTGTGCAGTAAAATATTGATCTGTGTCTGTGTGTTTGGAGTGTGCAAATGTGAAAGTGACCCTGTCTGTGCAGTAAAATATTGATCTGTGTGTGTGTGTTTGAGTGTGCAAATGTGAAAGTGACCCTGTCTGTGCAGTAAAATATTGATCTGTGTGTGTGTGTTTGGAGTGTGCAAATGTGAAAGTGACCCTGTCTGTGCAGTAAAATATTGATCTGTGTGTGTGTGTTTGAGTGTGCAAATGTGAAAGTGATCCTGTCTGTGCAGTAAAATATTGATCTGTGTGTGTGTGTTTGGAGTGTGTAAATGTGAAAGTGACCCTGTCTGTGCAGTAAAATATTGATCTGTGTGTGTGTGTTTGGAGTGTGTAAATGTGAAAGTGACCCTGTCTGTGCAGTAAAATATTGATCTGTGTGTGTGTGTTTGGAGTGTGTAAATGTGAAAGTGACCCTGACTGTGCAGTAAAATATTGACCTGTGTGTGTGTGTTTGGAGTGTGTAAATGTGAAAGTGACCCTGTCTGTGCAGTAAAATATTGATCTGTGTGTGTGTGTTTGGAGTGTGCAAATGTGAAAGTGACCCTGTCTGTGCAGTAAAATATTGATCTGTGTGTGTGTGTTTGGAGTGTGTAAATGTGAAAGTGACCCTGTCTGTGCAGTAAAATATTGATCTGTGTGTGTGTGTTTGGAGTGTGTAAATGTGAAAGTGACCCTGTCTGTGCAGTAAAATATTGATCTGTGTGTGTGTGTTTGGAGTGTGCAAATGTGAAAGTGACCCTGTCTGTGCAGCAGAGAAAGCACAGGAGCTCTGATACTGTGGGAGTGTACAAACATGAGAAATTAGAAAATGAAAACCTGAACTAACCCTGAGTTGTCTAAACTTTCTGGACTAAATACAGTCCAAGGACATGGAATAAAAGATTTCCACAGAAATGGTCAGTATTTTTCCGGTCTGGTCTAACATGTTGTGTGTTTAAACTCAACGTTATCTATTATGTGTTGCTCTAAGCAGTGGTAGACCTAACTTTATACCAATCCAGCTGGTGCTTTCCCCCAGGCGTGACGTATAGACCTGCTTATTGACATGAACACATACAATTTAAAAAAAAACAGGGAAATGAGGTCTGCAACAACAACAAAATCACGTTTATAAATCTTAGGGCAGCTATATTCAAATGTTACATTTTGACTGCACCTCCTGCAGTCTATCCTTGCTGTCCTGTCAAACCTACAGTAGCAACCACAGCCCTGAATGGACTACTTCACTGAAACTAAAGAGCCTTATTGTGGGTCATACAAGGATCGAGAGCCATGCGCTGGTGGCAGGGTTGCAGTGCAAAGGCTGCAGTATTAAAGGTGGGAAATCTGTTTTTTGCACAATATTAAAAGCTCTTTTTACCTCTGGTGTTTACTTTGTGCATACAAATAACTGGTGTACAGCTATGGCCAAACGTTTTGCATCACCCTATAGAATGAACACATTTTGCTTCATAAACCTGCTGAATAATGTTACGTTAACATATTGAATTACATACCGCTTTGTAGTTTTACATATACTACATGAAAAACTAACAAAAGTTAAAAAATGTGACATGAAATACTGTACTACTATTATGTCTTCTGTTAGACTCTTGCAATATAATTTTTTTGTTTCTTTGATTACATGATATTAAGATCTAAATTATGTTCCTAATCAAAGCACCTTTGACCATTGTTTCATAGTCCAATTTCTGTGTTCTTGTACATAGTTTAGCCTTTTAGTCTTGTTCCCCTTTCTTAACAGAGGTATTCTTACTGCAACACATCCTTTAAGTCCTGATTTCAAAAGTGACCTTCATACTGTTGATTTGATGGACAACGACACCTGTGCATTCTGACAGTTCTGTTGTCAATTCAACGCTTGTCTTCTTTCTATCCCTTAAGGATATTATCTTCAAGTATTGCTCATCCTTGTTAGACAACTTTTTGGGTCTTCCACTCCTGGGTTTGTCAATTACAGATGATGTTTCTCTGTACTTGCTGATTATGCTTCGGATACCACACCTTGAAAATCGAGTGATGCAAGCTATTTCACTCAATGTTTTTCCTTCTTTATGCAAGTCAAAGTTGTTATAATAGTAGAAAACACTAGTGGACAGTTTGAGTAAATTATTGATGCTCATAATGCATCAGAGTAGAAAAATGCAACATGTCTAAGACTTTGGCATATCAGTGTGTGTGGGTGTGTATATATATAAGATACTCTTGTACCCTTGTATCTTGAAAAATACCAGGTGTAGGTGTATCCAATGTTACATAAATACAGATTCAATCACTGGATTGGAAAGTACTGCTGCAGAGTAAATGGCTCTGAGTTCAACAAGCTAACACCTGAAAGAAGAGCATCCATCTACATTGAAGTGGTTTACTAATAAGCTTTTTCCTTAAAATAAGTAAGTGGGGTTGTAATTATTATTATTTGTTTATTTAGCAGACGCCTTTATCCAAGCGACTTACAGAGACTAGGGTGTGTGAACTATGCATCAGCTGCAGAGTCACTTACAACTACGTCTCACCCGAAAGACAGAGCACAAGGAGGTTAAGTGACTTGCTCAGGGTCACACAATGAGTCAGTGGCTGAGGTGGGATTTGAACTGGGGACCTCCTGGTTACAAGCCCTTTTCTTTAAATACTGGACCACACAGCCTCCTAATTAGAAATGGGCTTTTTGAATACAAAAAGGTAGCATTGCAATAGGTAGAAGGCTCTTGGTGAAACACTTATTTTTATTTTGACCCAAAATATTCCAGGTTTTACAAAAGCTATACATTCAATTGTTTTTTTTGTGATTTTCTTTCTGAATATTGACATTTGAAAATACTGATTTATACCAAGAAAATCAATGACAATATGTCTCTCTTGATTAAGAGGTGATGGCTGGATATTAAGTAGTTACTTGTAGCAGCAAGTAGAAATGGAAACAAATAAAAAATAAATCAAATCCCTGGTCATCAATATGACTCTTTCAGTGAAAAAAGATTGTAAAGCTCTGGTATATGGTGTAAGAGAGGTGAGTGCAATAATGCAACTCAATTTACAGTTCCTTCTTGGGCTAAAACATTTAAGTGTTTTCATTGTTTGACAGCTAAAGTTATTTTCTGCAGCATGATTATCAATGATTATCATGATTATCAAACACAGAGTTCCAATAGGATGGAATATTTTGCTTAATATCTGAGATTGAGATATGCACCTACTGTACCTGCACCTACTTCTGTTTTCCTTGGTGTATTTGCCTGAAATTTGCCCTGGTAATGACTCATTCAGAATAGAACTAGAACTGATCAAAATGCTGATAGAAAACTCCAAATATGAACAGGACGCATGTGCTTTAAGGCCATGGGGCTTATCTACGTCTGTGCTTGATGAAGCTTGTCCCATCTTCAGCCTTGCCAGTCACCAATAAACCAAACTTGAGATGCACAAGAAACCTTATAACCCAGTAAAGACATGTGATAAACATGATTTAGCTGTAAGCTGCCATTCGACTGCTTACTGAAAAATAGCTTACAATCTAAATAATACTTGAAACAGGAATAATAGATAATGCTCACATTACTGCACGTCACCGGTGGCTGTGAGGCGACCCTTTGAATTCAGGTTGAATGAATGCATGGCTGTGCTAGTGCTAAAGAACCAGCATGCCTTTGATTTAGAGGCTATAGGCTGGAAAAATGTATTACTTTCTTCTAAAAGAACAGTAAAATATGCAGCTTTTCTTTACATAAATGAAACAGTTCATGACATTATTTATATTCTGCCTGCATGCAACAGAACTGCTTACTTACATGTTTTAAATGACTGTACTGATGTTTCCTTATATAATACGCGTGTGCTACACCATTTAATTTAATGTGTTGAATTATCACTGCAAGGACACTGACTCACAGGCTGCCCCCACTCAGGCAGGATTTCACATGAGGTGAAATGATATTGAAGTATAACAGACTACCTCAAAGAAGCATGCAAACTGAAAACATCCCTTAACTGTAGCAGATCTAATTTAAAAATGCTCATTTGCAGTAAAATGATTGTTTCACTTATGAGATCTACATAGTGAATGGAAGTGAATGGCATGTCTGATTTATGAAATGATTTGAAGCTATTCTATATCCCTTTAAGCCCCTTAACCAAACCATTTCCAGACCATGGAAAAAGGAGCTACCAAAAAGATAATACCTGCATTTTATATTAACTGTACTTGAGAATAAAATAATTTCTGTTTATCTGAAATCCAGTACTGTATAATGCAGCAGGAACCATACATGGAATACCATGTATTCTGTATACCATAGGTTACCATCATGTATCACCCTGTCCTAATAAAACTTAACAAGTGCTACATGAAGTGCTAAGTTTAACATGCAGATTTACAGGTATTCTCATTCAGCTGAAACCCCTTGAGTAATTACAGTGAAATTAAGCTGGAGCCATGCAGACTCGTTTATATAGGCATACTGTATATGGACTCAATGTTGAAGCAATACAACTTTACTTAACATTTTAATGGGACCATTAGGAAGTGACCGATTCTACAGGCCTATTGAGAACTGTTTTCCTCAAACTAGTATAATTCTGCATCATGGACTATATTTGCAGATCTTTAGGCTGTGTGGTCCAGTCTGTGAAGCTATGTGGTCCAGTGGTTAAAGAAAAAGGGCTTGTAACCAGGAGGTCCCCAGTTCAAATCCCACCTCAGCCACTGACTCATTGTGTGACCCTGAGCAAGTCACTTAACCTCCTTGGGCTCCGTCTTTCGGGTGAGACGTTGTTGTAAGTGACTCTGCAGCTGATGCATAGTTCACACACCCTAGTCTCTGTAAGTCGCCTTGGATAAAGGCCCAGTCTAAATCAACAAAATAATAATAATATTAATCTTTATGAGTCAGTGGCTGAGGTGGGATTTGAACCGGGAACCTCCTGGTTACAAGCCCTGTACATGACCACTGTGACCACTAGAGCTCTTATGAATGAGAATGTGAGGTGAGATGAGAATGTGGAGGTGAGATGAGAATGTGGAGGTGAGACTGAGAATGTGAGGTGAGATGAGAATGTGGGGTGAGATGAGAATGTGGGGTGAGATGAGAATGTGGGGTGAGATGAGAATGTGGAGAGTGAGATGAGAATGATGGAGGTGAGATGAGAATGTGGGGGTGAGATGAGAATGTGGGGTGAGATGAGAATGTGGGGTGAGATGAGAATGTGGGGTGAGATGAGAATGTGGGGAGATGAGAAGTGTGAGAGAGAATGTGGAGGTGAGATGAGAATGTGGAGGTGAGATGAGAATGTGGAGGTGAGATGAGAATGTGGGGTGAGATGAGAATGTGGGGTGAGATGAGAATGTGGGGTGAGATGAGAATGTGGGGTGAGATGAGAATGTGGAGGTGAGATGAGAATGTGGGGTGAGATGAGAATGTGGGGGTGAGATGAGAATGGATGAATGAGATGTGAGGTGAGATGAGAATGTGGGGGTGAGATGAGAATGTGGAGGTGAGATGAGAATGTGGGGGTGAGATGAGAATGTGGAGGTGAGATGAGAATGTGGAGGTGAGATGAGAATGTGGGGTGAGATGAGAATGTGGGGTGAGATGAGAATGTGGAGGTGAGATGAGAATGTGGAGGTGAGATGAGAATGTGGAGAGAATGGAGGTGAGATGAGAATGGGGTGAGATGAGAATGAGAATGTGAGATGAGAATGGTGAGATGAGAATGTGGGGGTGAGATGAGAATGTGGAGGTGAGATGAGAATGTGGAGGTGAGATGAGAATGTGGGATGAGATGAGAATGGTGAGATGAGAATGGGGGAGATGAGAATGGTGAGATGAGAATGTGAGATGAGAATGTGGAGGTGAGATGAGAATGTGGGGTGAGATGAGAATGGAGGTGAGATGAGAATGTGAGGTGAGATGAGAATGGAGTGGATGGAATGGAGATGAGAATGTGGAGGTGAGATGAGAATGTGAATGGAGTGAGATGAGAATGTGGGGTGAGATGAGAATGTGGGGTGAGATGAGAATGTGGAGGTGAGATGAGAATGTGGAGGTGAGATGAGAATGTGGAGGTGAGATGAGAATGTGGGGTGAGATGAGAATGTGGAGATGAGAATGTGAGGTGAGATGAGAATGTGGAGGTGAGATGAGAATGTGAGGTGAGATGAGAATGGGGTGAGATGAGAATGGGAGTGAGATGAGAATGTGGAGGAGATGAGAATGGGGTGAGATGAGAATGGAGGTGAGATGAGAATGTGGAGTGAGATGAGAATGTGGGGTAGATGAGAATGTGGGGTGAGATGAGAATGGGGGTGAGATGAGAATGTGGAGTGAGATGAGAATGTGAGGTGAGATGAGAATGGGGTGAGATGAGAATGGGTGAGATGAGAATGGAGGTGAGATGAGAATGTGGGGTGAGATGAGAATGGGGTGAGATGAGAATGGGGGTGAGATGAGAATGTGGAGGTGAGATGAGAATGTGTGAGATGAGAATGGAGGTGAGATGAGAATGGAGGTGAGATGAGAATGTGGAGGTGAGATGAGAATGGAGGTGAGATGAGAATGTGGAGGTGAGATGAGAATGTGGAGGTGAATGAGAATGTGGAGGTGAGATGAGAATGGGGGATGAGATGAGAATGTGGAGGTGAGATGAGAATGTGGAGGTGAGAATGAGAATGTGGAGGTGAGATGAGAATGTGGAGGTGAGATGAGAATGTGAAGTGAGAATGAGAATGGAGTGAGATGAGAATGGGGATGAGATGAGAATGGAGGTGAGATGAGAATGTGGAGGTGAGATGAGAATGGAGGTGAGATGAGAATGTGGGGGTGAGATGAGAATGGAGGTGAGAATGAGAATGTGGAGGTGAGATGAGAATGTGGGGTGAGATGAGAATGTGGAGGAGATGAGAATGGAGGTGAGATGGAATGGAGTGAGATGAGGAATGTGGAGGTGAGATAGGAATGGAGGTGAGATAGGAATGTGGGGGTGAGATGAGCATGTGGAGGTGAGATGAGAATGTGGGGGTGAGATGAGCATGTGGAGGTGAGATGAGAATGTGGGGGTGAGATGAGCATGTGGGGGTGAGATGAGCACCCCCAAATAACACAGACAACAGCACAACCACATCACAACAGCACAACCACATCACATGACGTGTGGTAAGAAAATGAATAATAATAATAATAAAGTACTCTCCATGTTGGACGTGATAGAAAATGTTTTTCCAAAGAGAACCTCAGCTCTAGTAATCAGCAAAAGAGCTGAGTGCATTTGGAAAAGTGTGATGTGAAACCAACAGAACTCTAGTCTGGATGAAGCTACAAGTGAACCAAACAAACAAACTTGAATGCACTTTTACAGTTTTTCTCGATTGCTAAGACACTTTTAATGAAACTGGGGTCCACTTGATCTCCATCATAACCTAATGAGCACAACAGTATTATTTTTTGCAAAACAGTAAGTCATTTCTCATTGCTTTCACACACAATGCAAACGCTAAGCACATTTTTGCAAAACAGTAAACACAACTCTCTACAAAAGATGTAAAACTCAGTTGAGTAAATCATGTCAAACAAAATTAAAACATTTGGTCACAGCTGATACAAATTACTCCCATGAATGTGAACCTCTGCTGCATGTGTTCTTTGCACAATTGTTCAATCAGCAATCAGTCCTTATTCATGCATAAAAGAGGTCACCTCTGAGTTGCTGTTTGCAAGAATGGACCAAGTAAGAGGCCGAGGGCGAGGGCAAGGACAAAGGAGAGGTAGAGGGGCCCATAGAGGAAGAGGGGTTCAGATGCGTGGTGGTGGAGTAGCTCAAAGGGGAATACAAAGAGCTATGTTTCAGATGAAATTCGTGCCACAATTATTGACCATGTTGTCAATCATGGCCTTTCCATGAGAGAGGCTGGGCAGCGGGTCCAGCCCAATCTCAGTAGATCAACTGTGGCATCAATAGTAAGAATATTCAAGAATGAGAATAGGTAAGTTACAATGCTATACCACACTGTATTTCAGTATTACTGTACTGTATACAGTACAATATATGTGTAAAACAGTTGTTCTGTCAATGCCCTTCATGTGACCATCACAATGTCACAGTTTGTACATATTTACTGTATTTATAGAATTCATAGACAACCACACGCTGGTGGCAGAGGTAAAGTCTTCACTGTGGCACAGGAGGCTGCCATAGTGGATATGGTTGTTGCCAACAATTCCATAAGATTGCGAGAGATCCAGACAGCAGTCATTCAAGATCACAACATGTTCAGAAATGTCAACAGTGTGAGTTTGGCCACTATTGATCATGTCCTTAAAAGACACACAGTGGGAATGAAACAATTTTACAAAGAAACAGTGACAGCGTGAAGGAGACTAGACTCCAGTATGTACAGGTAAGGGTTTGTCACTGTAAAGCCTTTTCTTACAGTAAAACGTTGCATTGCATGCAGCTGGAATATTTTACAATGTATTTACTTTATGTGTACATAAATACTGTGTTTCTATTGTATTTTTATCTTAGAGAATAATGGAGCTTGAAGCAAACGCATACTGTATACTGTATTTGTGTTGCCTTTTTGACATTGCTTTGCTTTTGCAGTGATTTGTTAGCTTGGCGTATTTTATTTTTATTCTCTGTATATACAGCATCATTGAATTTGTAAAGGACAAAATGGAAAAAGGTAAAATAAAGCCTTTTGTTTCTGGATATTCATGCTCTTGAGTGACATTCTTTCTGCATTGGTCATCTTTGGTAAAATCATTTAAGGAAAAAAGAATACAGCCCATGCTGTGATAATATGTTTACTTGCCTTTTATGGTACATACTATAATTATTGTATCAACAAATGGCACAGACATATAAAAGAGGGTTAACCATGTTAGGGTATATTGATAGTTGTAGTTAGTATTTATTGGGCCATTATGTAACAATTGATTGAAATAACTTTTCATTAGATAACAAGTTGTATGTTTTGATGGCGGTAGTTGATTTTGTGTCATGTATTTAATGTTTTGAGAGTCTTAGTGCATTTTGCAAATGAAATGTGTCATTTTGGCCAACGTGTTTCAGTTTGGGGCTGCGTGTTAATTGTTTTGAAAAAGTGAATTCTGTTTGGACAAATGTGCTCAAGCAATCGAGAAAAACTGTAAAGAACTTGTACTGCTGGTAACACTTTTCCACTTAGGGGTGGTTAGGAGGCCACCCTGCACTCGTACTGCTGGTCTGGGTCTGTGTGTCAGGGGCATGTGTACATCTCTCCACTCACTCTCCACTGGCTACAGCACTACCATCATAGAATTATACAATACCATCGCCAGAACTAATACCATCGCCATGGAAACTGAATGAACACTTTCTTGTCTATAAATATACATGCATTCCTCTGTCTTCATTTAAAAGTGTAGTTTAAAAAATATGTTAAGGATTGATCAGTGGCTGTGGCAAAGTGCCCCCCCTGTGTATATTGTATGTTACGTGTTTTGTGTAAATGTTGGTGTATAGGTATTGGTACACGGGATATAAGCGGGTCTGTGTTTCACGTGTGTTTAAAAATGTATAATTGTAGTTAGGCACGAGGATTGCACATCACTTCACGTGCAGATAAAATGTGTATAATGTGTCACGGATTGCACTTAGTTAATTCAGCAGAAGTTGTACAGAGACTCATTGAATGATTGATTAGCAATCGAGTCTTGGTACAACTGCATAAAACAGCATGTTTTCACTCACTCTGGGTTGTGTGTTCGTGAGTGGAGAACGGATAGGAGACGGAGGTAATAGTGGTAAAAGAATAAGTAGTTAAAGAAGCTCACCTTGTTTGTCTGTGTAGTCCGCTTTGTTTGTCTCTTTATTTTGGCCTCCAATGCGCTGGGCCCTGTGTTTTTGTTTGTTACAACCTTTTTATTTTGCTGTTCTGTTTAAGTATTAAATGCTGAGCACGATCACGCACTCAGCTTCATCAAAACCCCAAGTCTCTGTGTGTTTCTATCTCTGGTCTGAGTTCCTCCCTGCAGCCAGCCTGTCACAGTGGCTCATTGAGAACACAAGATAAATGATCTCATGATTTAAACATTCCAATTATCTTGGGATTTTGACCTTCCAATCAGTTATATCGCTATCATGAGAAACCTTTCTTGATATCTCAATCTAAATGAAATTTATAATTAAAGTTCGGGAGGAGGGTCAGACACCAATCTCCTCATCACCAAATTGAATCATTCAATTTACACATTAGCTAATAAAATTGTTAGCACTATAAATACCCTCTTCACTTATCTCTCAGTTGCGTTTTGATTTCATCGTAACCCACCACCTCCCCATCTCCACCTTTCTTAATAACAATTTTTATGTTTAGGTTTGATGCCAAATGAATGTGTATATACAGCATACTTTTCTGTAAAATCGCATACTCCGCATTCTCTACAATAAATATTTGTACTAAAACATTTTGTGATTGGTGTTTGTCCCGAACTACTGAAGTTTAAATTATCAAGATCATGACATCATTGATCTTGTGGTCTCAAAGGAATGTCCTCAATGAATAGTATTATTTACAATAGCAGATACAACATTTTATGTTTGGAATAATTACAAAGAAAATACATATAGAAAAAAAGCTCTATAAGGAAATTGTTTAGAATAAGGTTAAAATCCTTAAGTTACTGCAAAAATTCAGTGCCAGTGTTAGTGACCATTTAAAGGGCTATAGTCTCCATTTCAGGCCATAACATATGACTTTAAAAACCACTGATGTCAGTTTTCCCTTGGTTAAAGTTGTAAAGCAGTACTTGGCTATTTATAGTAGGTGTCATTAGTAACAGCTTTCTTAATGTGTGCAAACCTTTCCTTGCACACACCAGACTCCTATGCCTATGCGCCATTCTTACAATAAAATCCAAAATGATAAATTGTGATGTATTTTTAGCTCACCCTGCTTTTCAAACTAAATTGTAAGTATTTTTTTTACCTTTCCCTTTTGTTTAAGTGTTTTAGTGTACCTAAACCATAATGATCCAGCACTTAACTGAAAAAACAACATTTAAATTAACTTGAATTTAAATGTTTCTGCTCCAAAACCTCTTGAGCTATACAGAGTATCTTGTGTACAAGAGCAGCAGCGTCCCAGACCATTATGTTGTTCTGTATTAAAGCAAGTGCCTGTAGCTGTCATATATAAAGCAGAATTATGAAAGTGAATTGTACACACCTGTGAATATCCTGACACTTTTAAAATGATATCAGAATGAAAGAAAAGTCTACTGCGGTTCTTGAAAAATCTGCAGAGCCCCAATTAAAATAAAAAAAATAAAATAAAACAAAACAAGCAAAGAATAAAAACACACCCTTGATAATGCTAACGAGAGGCAAGATGTAACTATATATATTGTGGCGAACCTCAGTTCCCATAAGCAGGCGAATCACACAGGCGGAGGGCGGAACGCTGACCTCTCACTGAGTATCTCGATACCGCTGTACAAAGGAGCCGCTCTTTGTACAGCGGTATCGGGCGCTATGCTTTAGTGTGAGAGGTCCCGGTTGGCTCGCCTGTGTGTGTGGATTGCCTCGTCCTGTGTGATGCACCTGCCTGCTTAACTGAGATCAGCATATATATATATATATATATATATATATATATATATATATATATATATATATATATATATATATATATATATATAATGCATCCTTCTAGGATTGGAACTCCACCTCAGAACTGTCTATGACACTGGTTTCATTGTATGATTGCTTGTGTGAGGTTTCTACTTGCAGTGTGTTCCTCTGCTTACACAACCATATCCACAACATTGTAGCTGGACATCTATTTGCTCTACTATTTGCATGCACGATTCCATGTGTTTGTGTAGAAACACGAGAATGAGAGATCGTCATTTTTAAATAAAAACAATACATTACGGACATGTAACCAAGCAGGAGAAAAGACTTCAGATATCCTGTATTGAGAGAAAAAAACACAAAGCATAAGAAAAGGATCCCTTTAAACCACTCACGTACAAGGCGTTCTTACATTACAGCCATACATATGTCACACTTTTTAGTTTTGCATTTATGTAAAAAACAGCTTACGCAATTGTTTTAACTTACATTAGCATAATCTTAGGGTACAATACTGTGTATGGAGGCATTTGTCTGTACTTTATGTCAAAATGACATTTGTACACGAGCACTATGCATCTAGGTCACTGATCTGCCTGTCTATATGTTACTGATAGATCTAATCCAGTTTTTACAGGTGTGATGAGGGATGAATGGCACTAACATGTGCACTTCAAACACTGGATATCCAAAAAAAACATCAAACATTATTTAACAAGTATCATTTAAATACCTCTCAACAACGCACCCTTAAGGGTTCATTTCATGCAACAAAAGGATAACACTGACGCCTAAGCAAGTGCTGCACTAGATATTATAACAGCAAAAGAACATTCAAAGAGGAGGTTACATGTTTAAGAGATAAAAAATGACAAAATCATAGATGAAGGAAAAAAATAGCAAATATATTTAATGATTACTTTTCACAAGTTTTTACAAAGTAAGATACGGACAACATGCCCCACATGTCGACCTGTTCCTATCCAGTTTTAAATAACTTTAGCATAACAGAGGCAGAAGTGTTAAAGGGACTAGGAGCTCTTAAAATAAACAAAACCCCTGGGCTAGATGAGATCCTCCCAATGGTACTCAAAAAAATGAAATAAGTTATTTACAAACCGCTAACCAAGATCATGCAACAATCTCTTGACATAGGGGTTCTACCAAAAGACTGGAGAATTGCAAAAGTAATACCGATCCACAAAAAGGGAGACAAAACCGAACCAGATAACTACAGACCAATAAGCCTAACTTCTATTATATGTAAACTTATGGAAACTATAATAAGATCCAAAATGAAAAATTACCTATATGGTAACAGTATCCTGGGAGACAGTCACCATGGTTTTAGGAAAGGGAGATCATGTCTAACTAACCTGCTTGATTTTTTTGAGGATGCAACATCAACAATGGATAATTGCAAAGCATATAACATGGTTTATTTAGATTTCCAGAAAGCTTTTGACAAATTCCCGCATAAAAGATTAATTCTCAGACTGAACACAGTAGGGATTCAAGGAAATGCATGCACATGGATTAGGGAGTGGTTAACATGTAGAAAACAGAAAGTACTGATTAGAGCAGAAACCTCAAAATGGAGCGAGGTAACCAGTTGTGTACCACAGGGATCAGTATTAGGTCCTCTGCTATTCCTAATCTAAATTAATGATTTAGATTCTGGTGTAGTAAGCAAACTTGTTAAATTTGCAGATGACACAAAAATAGGAGGCGTGGCGAACACTGTTGCAGCGACAAAGCTCATTCAAAATGATCTAGACAGCATTCAGAACTGGGCAGACACATGGCAAATGACATTTAATAGAGAAAAGTGTAAGGAACTGCATGCAGGCAACAAAAATGTGCATTATAAATATCATATGGGAGATAATGAAATTGAAGAAGGAATCTATGAAAAAGACTTAGGAGTTTATGTTGACTCAGAAATATCTTCATCTAGACAATGCAGGGAATCTATAAAAAAGGCCAACAAGATGCTCAGATATATTGTGAAAAGTGTTGAATTTAAATCAAGGGAAGTAATGTTAAAACAATGCATTAGTAAGACCTCATCTAGAATATTGTGTTCAGTTCTGGTCACCTTGCTAAAGAATTGAATCTATTCAGTCTTGAACAAAGAAGACTATGCGGTGATCTGATTCAAGCATTCAAAATCCTAAAATGTATTGACAATATCGACCCAGGGAGTTTTCGACCTGAAAAAAAGAAACAAGGACCAGGGGTCACAAATGGAGATTAGATAAAGGGGCATTCAGAACAGAAAATAGGAGGCACTTTTTTACACAGAGGATTGTGAGGGTCTGGAACCAACTCCCCAGTAATGTTGTTGAAGCTGATACCCTGGGATCCTGCTTGATGAGATTCTGGGATCAATAAGCTACTTACAGCCAAACAAGCAAGATAGACCGAATGGCCTCCTCTCGTTTGTAAACTTTCTTATGTTCTTATGTTCTTATATGTTACAGTAAAAGTCAGAATCTGGTCAATCTTAAGTTTTAAAGGTAACTGTCAACATTTAACAAGTAAGATTGTAAATGTCTGGAATTATGAAGAAATATTTAGCTTTTTAGACATTTACCAAAAGCTTTTTGATAAAGGCGAATATCCGCAGTAAAGTGTTATCGTGTTTATTTCAGAAAGACATTCGGTCATTAACAGAGTTGGGCAGAAACGTATTACTTGCTACTCATTTCGTCAGAAAAAAAAAATTATATAATGTCCTTACTTATTACTTAATACAAAAAGTAGCATGTTATATAACCCGTTACATATTAGGCTACTGTTAATATTTCTTTCTCTTGTCTTGTCCCGCAAAACAGTTGTTGTGACTATTGTTTACTTTTAACTACTATATACTAGCAATAAGGGTGTTAATATTATAAATAATAAGCACAACAGGCTTATCATAATTGACTAAACATTGCAAATAAAAATGCTTTACAGCATACACATTGCACAATGCTACAACATTTTTAAATATAACAATCTAAGGTAACACTTTTCATTAAGTTTCTCTAATTACTGTGTATTTACATAGTTGTTACATAGCAAATACACATGTACTTACACAAAATGACAATGTTATTATGCATAGTTACAATGTACTTTTTATGTAAAACTTTTGCACAATATATGTAAATACACAATTCTATCAGAAAGGAGTTAGGTTTAGAGTTAGGGTTAGGGGGGTAGGTTTAGAGTTAGGATTAGGGTTAGGGTTAGGGTTATATCATGCAATAAAAATGACCCATTATGTACATTGTAACTATGCATAATAACATTGTAATTATGTGTAAGTATGTATTTACTAAGTAACTACTATATAAATACACAGTAGTTAGAGACACTTAATGTAAAGTTTTTCTTGATATGATATACACTGTATATATATATATATATATATATATATATATATATATATATATATATATATATATATATATAATAGGGCATTTTGTTTTCTTATTACTGGTACATTGTATGACACTATGAAATGGCAAGGGCTCTTATCATAGGCAGTGAAAAGGTTAGACTGCTATGATCTCCTCAATCAAGGTTGTAAGAAAGAAGAACAATGTGGCAGTTTTGTAATTGGAAAAAGAATGAGGTTTTATTAATGAGGCTAGAACAATAAACATCGCAGAGGGGGAAATGTTCTGCTCAGTACAAGCCTTTTCAGGCACCAAGGACAGTCATAAACCTAGGATGGAAAACTGCTGGCAATCATCTTTTCTGATACTGTCAAGGCAGAATCATTTAATGCCCTTTCAGTTTGTGCTGATATTTGTATAACTGTGTAATGTCCTGTAGAGCTCTTAATTTAATCGTAATTGGAATAGACAAGAAGCGCTGACCCCTGACAGGTCAAACCCAAGTGTCTTCTGATGCACTACTACCATTTAATACTTTGACATTACCAATACATGGTAACAGACGTCAAGCAGATCTCTGTTAATACAATTCTGTAGCCAACAAAAAGTCACAAGTTTTATTTCTTTATTTATTCATTCATTCTTTAAGCAGGAATAAGCCCATTGAGAACTTCATTTACAAGAGTGTCCTGACAAGAGGACCAGCAACAAGACACAGGCCATTTCACATCATTAATCATCCCAATGACAACATCATGGATTGAGTCTGGGCTGTGCGTATTTACTTAAACTACATGGTTAACCTGAGCAAAACTGAACATTCATTTCAGTTGAAATACAAAAGCAAAGTAGATTCACCCTTTTGAAAGTCAGTAGAATTAATCAAAATCCATTTTGGCTGTCAGGAGTTTTATTCCACGTTTATTTTTCATGCAGAGACTACATTGTAATTTACATCTTTGTTATTCTTTGTTGTTGTTTTGGGCCTGTGGTGAATGCTCAGTAAATTGAGTAAGAGGAGAGTAAAATTGACTATTTAACTCCAGTGAAAGTGTATTGGTGCTTTGATGAATTGTTAAAAGGGCCAGCCCTGAAGCCTGCACACAACCTAGAGATGTCCTGGAGATACTCTGCTCTTGGCCCAGGGGTCTATTGGGTCAACATCTTTATTCCAGCCTGGTCCTAAAATAAAGAACTGATCCTCCAAACTCAGTCAATTCTTTAATTTTGAGCCTGATTGAACAAAGACCTGGACTGGCACTTCTGGGGTGAGAGAGAGTACCACTGCCCAACCCCAAGCCAAGCAGGGTACATAATTGACTGAGTGCATGGTGTGAATACTTTGACATCCCTGTATATTATATATTGTTGAGAATCAGGCATTTCTTCATTTTAATCTGCATTGAATGAATGCCTTACCCACATTTCATATTTTCATATTTTCAAAGAGTTAAGAAAGAGGATTTGTTATGTTTACTTTAGTTTTAAGTTTCTTTACCAATATCTATTGTGTTATCTGTTAATCAATTACCATACAAACATACATACATACATACATACATACATACATACATACATACATACTGTGGTAAAACACGGGGCAGGGTCATTAATGGGAGGTACGTGAGGGCAAGTTTGATGGCAGATTATGCCCTCACGTTGCCGGAAGTAAGATCGCCGACCCAGGGGAAACTACACCTCCCAGACCCTGGACTCTTCAATAGGAAATGACATCATCATGAAAGGTCCATATCAACATAAAAAGTGCTGATTCACAAAGTCAGTTGGAAGGAGTAGAGGAGAGCTTTGTGCTGAGAGAGAGAGAGAGAGAGAGAGAGAGAGAGAGAGAGAGAGAGAGAGAGAGAGAGAGAGAGACAGAGAGAGAGAGAGAGACCTGTAAGTGCTGTTTATTGTGAATACCCGTGTTTTAACCTGCTTTTGTTTGACTTCCTGAATTGATACCTGACCCCACATTGTGCTGAGAACCTGTACATACATACATACATACATACATACATTCATACATACATACATACACACATACATACATACATACATACATACATACATACACCTTATACCGGCAGAGCTTATGCCTTGCCACAGCTGTGCAAGCACCATTTCCCAAGTCTCTCCAAGCCTGAGCAACACTGAGAAAGCAGGTGCTGTGGCTTCCTGGACTCTCTGCTTGTTTATTTTCAGACTGCTTGAATAACCTGGATGTCAGGAATGTCAGACAGGTACATTGTCATGAGTTTCTAAAGTTTTCAAGGATAAAACTACTTTCACAACTCTCAGGGTAATTGATGTTGCATGATATTGTTATTGATTCAGATGCTACCAACTAAATTGCTTTTCAACAGTTCAGTTATAAGTTTGCACCCAAGAAAAATTAAGCCAAAACCCTCAGATGGGAATGGAAGTGTTTGTATATATATATATATATATATATATATATATATATATATATATATATATATATATATATTGTAACAGGGTGACGTGTTACATGTGTGGGTAGTCACTGGAAAATACTGACAGACACAGAGCATTGGTGTTGATACGCCGCTCAGGCGCGCAGATTTCATTTTTAACACCGAACTGATACTAAGGTACCAGCGATGGTAGACCTAGTGTCACATTTAATAAAGCAATAAAAACAAAAACAAAAGCTAAAAATAAAAGTTTGCCACACAAAATGACGAGCGCTAGTCCCACTAAAAGGAACATCCCTCTCCAGGAACCTACTACTCTACGGTAACCCTCTTTATACTGTTTTGGGATCCACCTCCCCTAAGCTGACCTACTTCTGTTGTGTTATTTCTGAAGTCCTGGCCTCCCAGCGACTCTGGGCCATTCTGACGGTCCTGGCTGGGCAATCAATCTCCTTCACAGGCCCCGTCTTGCAGTTAAATGGCTCTGTAGTAGTCGTTCCCGCAGAGCGGACGCTTCCCTCCTGGATGTAAACAAACTCTCACTCAGCGCCTGTCTGTACAGCAATGGCCTTGCAGCAGTCCCGAGCTGTAGCGCAGCCGCTTTTTGAGCTCTGCGCAGCATCCCCAGGCACGCCCCCAGCCAATCCAGACCTCCCGATCACTAGCTCAGGATGAGCCTGCAACTCAACTGGTTGCTTAGCAACGCGTCTCCAACTGCACGTCGCAGCTGATTTTCCACAGGCACACACTTGCGCAGGAACCAGCGACCCGGTTCCTATATATATATATATATATACACACACATGTTTCCTAGTGGAATCTCTACCTTCATATGTTAAACCACTCTAACCATTTTTTGTAAATAATAGATAATTTTTCTTTAAATGGTAACAGTGAAAATATAACTTTCTTCTCAATGGATGTCAAAAGCCTCTACACAGTTATCCCCAACAGTGACGGTTTACAAGCACTAAAATACTTCCTTGATAAACGGACAGTAAAAGAACCTGCAACCGATATTCTTTTGCAACGAGCCCAACTCGTCCTTTCTTTGAATTGTTTCTCCTTTAATGGAGACTTTTATAAACAAATTAGAGGTGTCAGCATGGGAACATAAATGGTGCCCTCTTATGCCTGTCTTTTTATGGGATGGATCGAAAATAAAGTTTTTCAACAGTACAAGGGACATACACCAATGTTATATCTTAGATACACTGACGACATATTTGGCATCTCCGATAACACTAATGAAGATTTAATGGATTTCATACATTTTATTGACCAGTTTCATCCAGCTCTAAAGTATACATGGAACATTTCTAAACAAATTTCTTTCCTAGACATTACCATCACGGTTTCTAATTGTACCATCAATACTACAATCTTCTACAAAGAAACAGACTCTCATTCATATCTAAGATACGACTCCTCACATCCCAACTCCATTCCATACTCCCATTACTAAGACTGAGACTGATTTTTTGAATAAAACAAATGACATGTGTGCATTTTTCAAAAACTGTGGTTTTCCAGACACTATACTTAGAGAAGCTCAGTTAAGAGTATCGACAATAAACAGAAAGGATGCCTTGTACAAAACCAAAACACAGAATACCAACAATCGTATTCCCCTTGTTCTTACATATCATCCTATGACCAAAAAAGTACAACACATCATACAAAGAAATTTTAGCATTCTTCAAGATGATCCTTCTACAGCTCCTATTTTCAATAACCCTCCTCTAATGTCATACAGAAGAGACAAAAATCTAAGAGAGCATCTGGTCCACAGTAACATTCGACCCAATCTTAAGGGTACGTTTCCATGCAATAGGTCACGTTGTGCAACTTGTAAATACATTCACAGCAACACAGTAGTTAAGGGAGCAAAATCCTCATTTACTATCCATGATACTTTTACTTGCATTAGTAAAGGAATCGTATATTGCATTGGCTGCATCAAATGTAACAAGCTATATATTGGTGAAACAAAACGACGCTTGGCTGATCACTTCGTGGAACATCTGAGAAGTATACGAATTAACACCTCTACCTTTCCTGTCGCCAGACATTTTAACAGAAATGACAACACTCTAGAAGACATCACAATTTGTGGGATGGTTCAATGTTATGGAACTAATGATGTCAGGAAACAAAAGGAATGTGAACTTATTTTCAAACTAGGCACTTTGGAGCCATTTGGAATGAACAGTCTATTCAGCATCATCATCATCATCATCAACATTCTGGAATTTTGTTTAAAAGACTACTTGTTTGTTTTTTATCAGCACTGTTTTTTTGTATTCAGCCGATGAAGGACTTGTAGTCCGAAACGTCCTGATAATTGATTTGTAATCAATTATTCTACCTTTTTAAGTATCTGAAATATCCTTTTCTTTTTTTTCTTTTTTCTTATTGATCATTTTGGTACACAGCAGTTTTCCTTTTTCTCAAACTATATATATATATATATATATATAGTCCCAAGACATACATCTTTTCGGCTGCCTTTTTTTTAAAATGTTTGTATTTATGCTTTATTGGCTGCTTTCACAGACCCAGATTAGCACTAATCTCAGTTTACCTTACCTAAATTAACATTGGGTAGTCCAAGACTAGTGCTAATCAGGGTCTGTGAAACCAGCCATGCATGTGTATGTTTATGGGTAGGGGTCTACCTGAATCGCGATTTCGCGGATTTCACGGAAATCGGGAAACTGAGGGGTCACCACGAAATTCACCTCTTTTAGGGTCCAATGCATACCGGACAAGTACAGAGAGAAAAAAAGAAACATCATTTAAATGAACTACTGCACAACGCAAGCAATGCAAACTACTTATCTTCCTTCTGTAGATAGGCTTTTTTTATTTCTTCGCCGTCCTGTGTGCATTGCACTTAGGCAAAACTAAAACAAAAAACAAAAACGTCCTTTGACAAATAACATTTACATGAAAATACTCCAAAGTGGTTAACGTTCTTGTTTACTGTTCAAATGACAAAGTTTTATTCAGCCTGTCAGTGCGTCTGTACTGGCTTTTCTGTGACCTGTACTGTACAGTAGGAGGTGGGTCAAAGTCAATGCTGCATTGTTTTGATTTAGGTTGCTAAAATCTAGTTTTCAGCATTGGAGGTAAAATACCAGAAATGGATGACAAAGCAAAAAACAAACAAAGTATATTTCAGCTGATGATCATGTCAAGATATTTCCCAAAGAAATTGTACATGCAGATGGAGGTAATTGTTTTGCACATCTTGTAATGTGTCTTTGGAGAAAATACGATCGATCGCTATTTTCTTTGTTTTGACTCAGTACTAATAAAATAAATTATTGGATGGGACAAATAACATGACAACGAACGTGCTGCATATATTGCTTTTATTAAAGTATGTCAGATGACCTTGGGTAACCGAGTTGTGGGGCTGTTTCTAATCGATTTCCACATCTGTATAACTTGGCAAAGCTTTGCCTTACATTTCCAACCAATTCAGTGGATGCAGAATGTGCAGTCTCAATGTATGGGTAAATCCACACCAGACAGAGAATGTCGGCAACAACTGTTGGGGAGTGTTGCATGCACTCAAATGAGAGCACTCTGTTTTAGTAAGGAAGCAAGTACCACTATTTTTAGTCTTTTATAGTGCTCTGAAATATTGTCTACTTAGGTTTACTAATTTTATTCCATAACCTACCCACTAAAAATAGGCACATTTACCACGATTTAAGTAGACGCCTATTTAAGGGACAGCCTAAAACGCTTACTGTGGCTTAATGTGCTTCAATAGAAAACAAATGCTTACAAACTTCAATATCACGGTCAACACTTCCCAGTACTATCTGAAAATAAATGTGGTTTTCATTAATATAATAACGTTAAGCACTAAAATTAACCTGCTTAATGTGAACTGTTCGTAATGTGAAAAGCACTTAATGTGCAAAATTAATGTATTATGTTTACCCCTATTTATTGAAATGTGTTGGGGTTCCTTATTTTTAAAAGAATGCATACAAATGTTTTCAATATTAAAAGATAAAATGTATCCAGAATCTAGAACATTGGACATCATAATCAACACAACTCTCCCTGTTTACATCTGAGCAGTTTATTACAAAAGTACAATTTATTTTAGGATAGTATTGGGAAGTGTTAAACTTGATATCATTTGCTTTGTATTTCAGCACATTAAGCCACCTTCACATTAGGTTTTCACATTACGTGCAGTTCACATTAGGCAGGTTATTTTTAGGTCTTAACGCAGTTATTATAGTGTGTATGTTAATTGTATGTTAATGATACCCACGACTAATTATTATTATTATTATTATTATTATTATTATTATTATTATTATTATTATTATTATTATTATTAGATTTCAAGGAAACCTAGTTTCTGCTTGAGTGAGTGGGATTTACCCAGCTGACTTTTCCAACGATCATTTGGGACAGGACACCCCCATTGCAGTTGAGATTGGTGCCCTTGGCTGCACGTGTGTCTTGTTTTCATGTTCTTAAAGTTAGAGTAGCACAGCGCTGTGATGTGCGCTGCTTGTAGCGATATTGAGTAGAAAATTAACGAGTCTTTTCTTTCCGAAAAAATATTTTAAAAGTCTTAGAAATGTTTGACGAGTGCCGTTGACAGTGCCAACGCGGGCCACACTTTGGGAACCCCTGCTCTAGAGACTCAAAGGCTTCAATGGCTCATCTAGTAAAAGCAGGGCAGAGTTGACCATTTTGTCTGGGGTTGAACTGGAAGCATCACATTAGCCTTTGTGCGATGAAATCAGCTGTGGGTAGTTCACCTCATTGCAATTCAGAAGCCCTTACTGATCAGGCACCCAACTGGTCCCCAGGCTGGGTCTCTCCTCAAGAGCTCGGTAGCTTCAGTTCCTCAGTGCGGTAGAAAGAGGTCACTCATTGATCTTCAGTTCTCCTTTTGGATTGCAGTGATGAGGCAACATTTCAATTGGGAATTTAAAACAGGGTAGAAAAACATGATAAAGAAAATCAAAGTTACCGAACCACATTTAATCTTGAAGGTAAGTTGCATGGCAAATTTAATCAAAACTATAGTCAGCAACGCCACTAGGGGCAGTATTTAATTAAATATTAGTTAAATTTAGTTAAATACTAGTTTCCTTCCTCAAATAGATTCTTTAATTTGGAGACTCTCTTTTGTAATCTACACGGGTTCTCTATATAGCACCACACGTGCTTTTGGAACTTCCGCCCTCAACGTTCTCCTTTCCTCTGATCAATCAGCCGCATGATCTGTTGCCTAGCAATTTAACAAACATCCTGAACAAAGCCAGCTTCTGCATCACTAGATCACCCGCAGTGAAAAGAAAGAAAATGTGCCCAGAGAAAAGCAAACACACAAACAATTAGTGCTCCAAATCCAAGTCTTAATATAAAAGGATACATTAATGAACACCACATGCAAACAAAAACATGTATATTACATGAGTGAAAGTAAAGAATTATTGTGCACACACAAAATATGTACGATACATTCTTAAAGTGTTACAGTTCTACAACTGATCATGTCTTAATATTCACTGTAATCTGTACTTTATAGAGACTTGTTCTTGACCTATATACAGCTTTGTCATTATATTTTATGAATAATTGAATACAGAATTCACCTTCTCTTTCATCGATTCCTAAATCTGTTTTATGTCCTTGGAAATTAATTTGCTTCCAATACATCCATAGCTTAGGTTAACCAATACATTTCAGACCGATAGGTCATGGATACAGTAGATAACCAATACATTTCAGACCGATAGATCGTAGATACAATGATTAACCAATACATTTCAGACTGATAAGTCATAGATACAGCAGATAACCAATACATTTCAGACTGATAGGTCATAGATACAGCAGATAACCAATACATTTCAGACCGATAGATCGTAGATACAATGATTAACCAATACATTTCAGACTGATAGGTCATAGATACAGCAGATAACCAATACATTTCAGACTGATAGGTCATGGATACAGCAGATAACCAACACATTTCAGACCGATAGAGCGTAGATACAATGATTAACCAATACATTTCAGACTGATAGGTCATAGATACAGCAGATAACCAATACATTTCAGACTGATAGGTCATAGATACAATGATTAACCAATACATTTCAGACTGATAGGTCATAGATACAATGACACTGTCGATCACTCTATTCTACTGTCCTCTCTCGCTGACCTTGGAATCTCTGGCACTGCTCTGGCCTGGTTCTTCTCCTACCTCTCCAACCACACTTACCAGGTAACCTGGCGTGGAGCAACCTCCACACCTCACCCTCTCTCAACAGGAGTCCCCCAAGGGTCAGTCTTGGGTCCTCTCCTGTTCTCTCTCTACACCCGCTCCCTGGGCCCCCTCATCGCATCCTATGGTTTCTCATACCATTTCTATGCTGATGATGCTCAGATTTTCCTCTCCTTCCCCACCTCTGACTCCACCATCCTCTCCTGTATCTCTACCTATCTGTCTGCTATCTCCTCCTGGATGCACTCGCATCACCTCAAACTCAACCTCTCTAAATCTGACCTCCTTTTCTTTCCCTCCTCCTCCTCCCCTTCCTCTGATCTCTCGATCTCCATTCCTCTGGAATCTACCACACTCTCTCCCTCCTCCTCAGCTAAGAACCTCGGAGTCACCCTGGACCCCTGCCTCTCTTATTCCCAGCACATCTCCACTCTGGCACGCACTTGCCGATTCTTCCTGAGCAACATATGAAGAATCCGACCCTTCCTCACCAACTACGCCACCCAGCTCCTGGTCCAGGCCCTGGTACTCTCCCACCTAGACCACTGCAACTCCCTCCTGGCTGGCCTCCCTGCGTCCACCACCCGTCTGCTCCAGCTCATCCAGAACTCCGCTGCTTACCTGGTGTTCTCTCTGCCTCACTTCTCCCTCGCAACTCCACTGCTCCGCTCACTCCACTGGCTCCCGATCATCGCTCACATCCAGTTCAAGCCTCTTGTATTCACCTACAGATGCCTTGACCAGACTGCACCCAGCTACCTCCAGACCCTCATCTCTCCCTGGCTGTACCTCCTCTACGCTCCCCTGCCTCCAGAGCCTGCTCCTTCTCCACCCTCGCCCTGCAGTGGTGGAATGACCTTCCTACAGATGTCAGGACTGCCCAGTACCTGACCACCTTCCAGCGCCTCCTCAAGACTCACCTCTTCAGACAGCACCTGTAGAACTCCTCTTTTCCCTCTGGACACTTTATCACTCTTCCTTAATGCACTTTACTTGCTCTTATCTGCTCCCTATTTTACTGCATTTAATTCTGTACTTTAGAGTACTGTAATCTGTCACAAGTGTTATTTAATCTGTAGTATTTTGTATTTAATTATATCCTGATGTAACTATCACTGACACTGTTATCTGCTCCGTTATTGAATCGTATTTTGTCATTGTATTTTATCTGGCTCTTAATTGTATTAATACTTGTACTGTGATTCTTGAAATGTATTTTTGTTTACGACTGTAAGTCGCCCTGGATAAGGGCGTCTGCTAAGAAATAAATAAATAAATAAATAAATAAATAAATAAATAATACATTTCAGACTGATAGGTCATAGATACAGCGGATAACCAATACATTTCAGACTGATAGGTCATAGATACAGAGGATAACCAATACATTTCAGACTGATAGGTCATAGATACAGAGGATAACCGATACATTTCAGACTGATAGATCATAGATACAGAGGATAACCAATACATTTCAGACTGATAGATCATAGATACAATGATTAACCAATACATTTCAGACTGATAGATCATAGATACAATGATTAACCAATACATTTCAGAGCTGTTCACTAACTGGATCTTTATCATCCAGAAAACAAAGACTGACAATGACAGTAAATAATAATAATAATAATAATAATAATAATAATAATAATAATAATACATTTCAGACTGATAGGTCATAGATACAATGATTAACCAGAAAACAAAGAGTGACATGACAGTGACAGCCATAGTCATCCAATATTGCATTTTGGTGTATGAAGCTGTCCGGAATAAGATTTATTATCATACATGCATCATTTGCATCATAGTTGATAATTTCAGCAAGAACACTTGGAACATTGAGACTACCAGTGGGTAATGAAAAACTGTTTTTTTTTTTTTTTTACATAATGCTATTAGTGTTTCTTATATTTGATTTTAAAGGGTTACCTACCGTACAAGGTCACAGCGCAACAGCAAATTACAAGTTATACAGGAAATGCTGGAAAAGGTAATTGCATAAAGATTTGCAATTTTTTTTAAAGTGCATTAAAATATGCATTATGTTATGTTATGGCAGCTTTTATTTTAAATAAATTATCTATTGTATCAGCAAAATAAAACAGCAGATTCAATGGCAAAAGCTTAAAAGTAAAAGTTATACATATATTAATTAACTGAATTACTATGTAGCTATATAGTAAATATTTCTTATAAATTATGAGTTTATGCATTTTTAAAAAGCAGGGTATTGTTTTTTTTCATTTACGTTAGAGAAAGAAAGCGATAACAGAAACTAGTTCAAAGATAAGTTTATTAAAGCAATCTTTAGGCATAAATACCTTGTCTGTTTATTTTTTTTAAAGTTTTATTCTCCAGAAATATATTTGAACTTCTTTTATATTAAGCAGTATTGTTTAATATAGAACTTGTCGTGATCAAAATAAAACTAATTTATATTTTATTTGACGTACCTTTCTTGTATTCCTTTGTTCCTGTTCCTTAGTTTGCTTAGAAATGTGTCACCTGTGCAGTGAATAGTGGGAATGTAGCCCTGGGACAAAAATTGAAAAATGTAGACTTTTGTCATATCATTTTGTTGTGTCTTTGACTACATGATGTAAAATAAAATATCTACATTATGTTCATATATATATATTTTTTAATTATGTCTCAATCCTAAAATTCTAGGTGATGCTAAACTTTTGGCCATAGCTGTACGGTATTTCCTTTTGCTTGTGGGGGTAGCTGTGCTCAGAGGTTGCTTGTGCCTTTAATTCACCTTAAGATCATGTGTGGAAGGAAGTTCTGTTCCGATATAAGAAAGTCTGGCTTGATTCTAACTGGAAAAGGGAACATTATGATTGAAGGGTAAATGATCCAACCCTTTTCAGGACTATCCAAAATACATAAAGTAATATGGTATTATCATTAATCCTTTTGGAATTTAGTGATTATGATGCAGTAATCAAGGGAAGTCAGAGCTGGCATGCTCCTCGTTAATCATTCACACTCAACTCCATATTGTAATTTACTTATTTGTGAGGATTTTTTAAACTGTCTTCTGTGTAGATGTGCTCAGCTTCAGATGGAAGGAGCCAGCTGCCATGTTATATTTAAATGGTGTTTCTTGTGAATTCCATTGTAAGTATGCTGCCCTGTGGAGTAAGCACCCTGACCCCTAATGGTAATGTGTTGTAATTACATGAAATGGTTGCTGGTCACTGCTGCACCTGGCACTGTTCTTCAAAGACATGCCGATGAAGCTGGATAAATGCTTGCCTGCACTTGAAGAAGTGCTTTCAATAAGCAGGGGAGAATGTAATGAGTTCTCCCTAGCTGCAAATGTAGTGACACCCACATAAGACACATACTTGAGCATCTCCTTAGAATCTTGAAACTCCCTTTAAATGGCAACATATATTTCAAATAGTCAGTTATCCAGTCCAAAATATGACTTAACACATAAAAATATATATATTTTTAGACACAGAAAAAAAAATGGTTAGGGTCGACAGCTTTACTTCCTGTTATACATGTAGATTGGAGTCTTTGCTTCAAAATGTACACTCTTCTGCTCAATGTGACATAAAACTTTCTTTTTTTTAAAAAGTATTTTGTTCCTGTACTAATTTTGTAAAGTAAAAGGCTACTTCAAATAAATAACACTGTGATAAATAATAATAATACAATCATAAGCTCTAACTTTCTTCGGTCAGATCTTGTTACCTTTTGGAGATTATATGAATTAAGTTATTTTAAATCTGAAACGCTCCAGTGTAACTCAAATGTTTCATTGCCCGAGCTATACAAATAAATGCAATTCTTTAAGTTTCATCCGGGAATTAGTTTGATCTCATTGACAGTTCTGTTCTTTAATAACAAATGTTTACCTAATGAAACCTCAGTGGTGTATTCTAGGAGCCTTCACTAGAGCACAGCATTGGATTTGGTTCATTTATGTCACACAGTTTATTCTTGTTTTTTTTTCTCAAAAATGAGAAGCATCTCATGTGATGTCATCCTCTTTTGATCATTGGATGTTAATTGCTTGTCAAAATATTGCATGTCAAAAAATGATATTTGATGTGACCAAACACTTTGATCATTATTCATGTGGCTAAAAAAAGCCACAAAGGTTCTTTAATGTTTTTTCCCTGGTTGTTCAAGTGGCACAGTTTTTTCATGGCCACTCGTTTCTATTACGCATTTTACCAATGTGATGCTGATGTTTACATGCTATCAACAAATGACAATTATAAATGCATATTTAAATGTTTTATTTCTAAAAGGTTTTCTTTTTCACAAATCGCTAAGCGCACCCCAAACCCTGTTCTGTCATAATACCATTTACGTACTCTTTCTCTTAATCTATCATATACTGTACACGTCTACTCCACAGACATTTGATTTTAATTATGCAGCCGCGTGGTTTGAGGGAGCCCTGATTGGATAGCCACATTCCAGAAGAGGTGGATTCATCTCTGATGGACCACCGGCGACGCCTTCATCACACAAACTTAACGCATCACTCCACACTACAATTCTATGAGCATATTTTTAAAAAAAACATTAAAAGGATGCTTCCACTTTACCTCTACTGATGTCCTGTGTAGTTGTATGTTTAACATTTTGGCACTGCATGCCATCTTTTCCTGGTTTTCCAAAAGGTTTATAAATGAAAGAATATTGAAATTAACATTCACCTTTATATTTGGTGGACAAATGCATTTCTAGATCTGCATTTGGATTGTGAACACTCCCGTGTGTATTGTGTTTTTTAATTGTATCTATATGTGATTTACTTGTCCTCCTTTCTCGCATGGATCAGCTCTCTATTTCTTGACCATCACTATCTCGCTATCCTGTGAGTCATCACTACCACATTGCAACCGGAAGCTTATTTAAAGCCTTTTAACATAGAAAAAGAATGTGCTACAATGAACAACCAATTACAGGCTTTTTGCCCAGGGATTATTATCTTTACTCAGATAAACTTTGGCTGTGTGGTCCAGTGGTTAAAGAAAAGGGCTTGTAACCAGAAGGTCCCCGGTTCAAATCCCACCTCAACCACTGCCTCACTGTGTGACCCTGAGTAAGTCACTTCACCTCCTTGTGCTCCGTCTTTCGGGTGAGACGTAATTGTAAGTGACTCTGCAGCTGATGCATAGTTCACACACCCTAGTCTCTGTAAGTCGCCTTGGATAAAGGCGTCTGCTAAATAAACAAATAATAATAAACTACTTTAAATCATAACGGGTACTAGTATGATCCGAGTACTCAGCACGACCTTGCTGTACAGTATGAAAGCTCATGTTTTTTGAGAATGGGTTCACTTGATAAATAATTTAAAGTCCTCCATTTTCACCCTTCAGAAAACCAACTGTTGTCATGGTGCAAGTTGGAGTATAGATCTTGATCAGTCTTAATGGAACTGTCAGTATCCACCTCGGTTTTTCAGTTTGTGTATTTAATTGTACAGCACCTTCAATAAGAGCCACATGCTGCTTCTTCATGGAATCCTAATGACACATGACATTGTGTTTAACATAGCAATTAAAATATCTTTGCTCATTCAACGTATCCTTTCAGATTCACATTACCATTTTACTATAGTCCTTCTGAATCCACATGTCTAATAAAATTACTCATTTCTCATATACTTTTGGGGTGATCAGATAAAACTAATTTTGCTTTTTTCCCCAGAACTAGTGAAAAAAAAGTATTCCGTTAGGAATTCAGAAATTCTGAATACATTTAGTTTTGATCTTATTTCTATATGTTAATGTTGTATTTTACATCTAAATATGAATTACTAGCTAATAGAGATGAATAGCTTGTCAACTATTTATGAGCCCTTGTGGCAAAGCGGTAATTAGTAGCAGGTGCGGTGCGGATGCAGTAATCCCAAGAACAAATAGACAACAAAGTATTGGTGAAATGGTTGGTTTAATGATTGTTAATCCAATGGTCGGATGACCAGCCAGCAAATAATAATGAGCTGGCAATACACAGCAATGTGTATTACACAGTAATCAAAAGGGTTGCAGTCCTGTAAATAATAAGCACAGTACTAACACACACAATTAGACACACATACGATCACAAGTCCAAAGTGAGTGCTCTCAGTGCTTGTGTTGAAGTACAATATAATACAATGTTAACCGTGACTGTAGTGCAGTGTTGATCCGGTTTTGTGCTGGCCCTTGGCGGCAGCTCCAGATTCGTGTTTAACCGTCTAGTGCTATATAACAAAAACACAGACAGCTACTAAACAGACAAAACAAACAAAACATTCACAAACCCTTTCTTTTTATTTAGGGAAATCTCCCGGTCCTTCCATTTCCTCGTATCTCTAAACCAAGCGAAGGAAAAGATTTACGATCCTCCGGCCCCTTTATGCTATCACGCATGACCCCTTGGTAAACTATTGCAGCTGACCCTATTGCCTGCAGCTGTTACCTTGTTTATCTTCCCGGTCAATACGTTCCTGCAATGGAGTCTCGCCTTTTTCCAGGCTGACCGACTTCCCGACCCAGGAAATGAACTGTCAGGCCAACCCGTCCAAAGCCTTTCCCTTTTGCTACTTGGCGCCCTCACAGGTCGGGAGGGAGATTTACAACCAGAACTCATATTTCTGTCACAGCCCTAAACAAATGAACAAAATATTAGAGGGCAAGAACAGATAAGCTTGACTAGTATATAATGCAATGTTAGAGTTATCATTATGGTGCATGTGGATTACATGCCTATCGTCAGGTATGTGCATCTCCATATTTAGATTTAAAGGACTGGTTTTTACTTATTAGCACAATCATTTTCCTCACTTTTCTTGTAATGCTATAAAGGTATACAGACATTGCTTTGGAATCATTCCTTTTATACACACCCAATAGTGAATTTTTCCATAGTTAATAATTCATCCATCTTTAATCCAGGCATGTTTATTATTTTTTTATATACAAAGTAAATTCTGTACTTACAGTATCATGCTAAAAATGAATTCCATTTTGGTAGTATTTTGGGTTTTATTTTAACACAGTACTTATATAAAGTTGAACAACAGCACAAGATATGAATTTCAAAGATAATGTTTCATACTCTATATCCAAAAAGAAAGATTATGTTGAGCAAAAAAATCTTCAATCAATCATTAAAATCTTTATTTATCCAGATGAATTGAGAACAAATTATCATTTACAATGATGACCTGTCAGCAAAAAAATAAATAATAAAATCTTATTGCCAGTGTTTTTCTGTTTTTTTTACATGTATCTTCAGGAAGCTTAACAGCCTCCACCTGCTGCAGTTTGTACTTAATCATTCTATAGAAACTCATTGCTGTAGGGTATAACAGGCTGTCAATTGGCAGCTACTTACTATGCTGTTGCAGTACAGTCCGAGTTTCCATGTTATCTTGGTATGGTCACGGCACACCTTATCTCTCAGCTCCTCAGGTCATAAACTCAATGTGCATCTTCATCTGAATCTGATTCAGTCTTGTTGCTACACTGGCAGCCATTACTGGAACATATTCCCTTGAGGTTCTGTAGATGCACATTAGAAACATGCTTGCTTTAATTAAAATGATACAACACTGTCTGAGCATATTCATGAAAATGATATTAACTCAAGTCCTCAGACCAAGAGGCTTTCAGTGGCGTGATTACCGTGTATGCTCTGATCTGGTGAGCAGAATTCTACGGTGTGAAACAGAAAAACAAACTGAAACAATAACTTCTGTGTCACATTAAAGAAAGCCCAGAGTAGCAGGAGGCAGAACACCCAAGTGACCCGCAAATCGACATTAAAATCTGCAGACCCGCCACAGTCATTGCACAACTCGCAAAATGAAATCTATTTATAATCTGGCAGAGTAGGGGGAGGAGAGAGGAAAAAGGTAGTCCTAGGGATTCAAATAGGTGCAGGACTGCTTCCCCCAGAATGTCTTGGGCTTGGAATTGGAGCCAGTAATGGATTACACCTGGCTCTAAAAGAACGAGGGACACCTGCCTGTAATTAGACAGGCAGGTATAAAATGTGTGTGGAGTGGTGTCCCCCATTTGAACCCCCAGGACTACATTTCTCCTCTGTACTCCCCCTACTCTGCCACAATAAGATCACTGTTTGCGCGATATAAAAAACTAAAGTTTGTAATTATCAACATATGATTGTATGTACTGTACACTCCATTCATTGATGGGTTCTTAATTCATTGTATCATGTTTAATTAACCACTGTTGTTGTTTTCTTTTTTTATTGATTCGAAATGTAATAAATAATTTAGGTCAGATAAATCACTGTCAACAATGTTGTCGAGGAAGGGGGGTACCCAGAATCCCCCCCTCCCATCCGCAGGGAACAGTCTGAACCAGCATTCCAGTTGATGAAAGCAGGGACCTATGAGGAGGTCCCCACAATGTCCACTACCCAAAGTGCTCTTCTGCTCTACTGGCTTTTAGTCTGGAAAAGCAGAAGAGAGAAGTCTTCAGTTCAATGTAACATCACAGAAAGTACTAATTAGAGGAGAAACCTCAAAATGGAGTGAGGTAACCAGTGGTGTACCACAGGGATCAGTATTAGGTCCTCTGCTATTCCTAATCTACATTAATGATTTAGATTCTGGTATAGTAAGCAAACTTGTTAAATTTGCAGACAACACAAAAATAGGAGGAGTGGCAAACACTGTTGCAGCAGCAAAGGTCATTCAAAATGATCTAGACAGCGTTCAGAACTAGGCAGACACATGGCAAATGACATTTAATAGAGAAAAGTGTTAGTACCGCACGCAGGCAATAAAAATGTGCATTATAAATATCATATGGGAGATACTGAAATTGAAGAAGGAATCTATGAAAAAGACCTAGGAATTTATGTTGACTCAGAAATGTCTTCATCTTGACAATATGGGGAAGCAATAAAGGCGGCCAACAAGATGCTCGAATATATTGTGAGAAGTGTTGAATTTAAATCAAGGGAAGTAATGTTAAAACTTTACAATGCATTAGTAAGACCTCACCTAGAATATTGTGTTCACTTCTGGTCACCTCGTTACAAAAAGGATATTGCTGCTCTAGAAAGAGTGCAAAGAAGAGCAACCAGAATTATCCCCGGTTTAAAAGGCATGTCGTATGCAGACAGGCTAAAAGAATTGAATCTATTCAGTCTTGAACAAAGAAGACTACGCGATGATCCGATTCAAGCATTCAAAATCCTAAAAGGTATAGACAATGTCGACCCAGGGGACCTTTTTGACCTGAAAAAAGAAACAAGGATCAGGGGTCACAAATGGAGATTAGATAAAGGGGCATTCAGAACAGAAAATAGTAGGCACTTTTTTACACAGAGAATTGTGAAGGTCTGGAACCAACTCCCCAGTAATGTTGTTGAAGCTGACACCCTGGGATCCTTCAAAAAGCTGCTTGATGAGATTCTGGGATCAATAAGCTACTAACAACCAAACGAACAAGATGGGCTGAATGGCCTCCTCTCGTTTGTAAATTTTCTTCTGTTCTTATGTTCTTAACATCAGTTGCTACAATGCTGGTTACAAACTACCATTAGGCCCAGCTAAGTCCCATAATCCTCCCTTTTGAGAATATATTCAGCGAGTCTGTGCTAAAAGTGGTAGAGCTCTGATGATAGTCAAATGAATACAACATCACTATCCAGAATCAGGAAAATTCAAGTTTCACGAGAAAAAGCCCATGTTGGTGTAATAATGGTAAGATCCCAAGGATTAGGATTAGGTGTTGTATTGAGAGCCTCATATTGTGCCAGTTACTGATTTCACAATTTCTAGTGCCTGGTATTTTCCTCAGCTTCATCTGTATTCACCTGCAATTTTTTTTTTTATATATAGGGCAGCAGTGGTTTTGAAATATGAGGGCACTTTCACAGTAATTCGTTTAACCCTTTGATGTAGATTGAAGTGCGGTTCGGTTCTCTTGGAGTGAATGTGAAACCTCTGAGAACCACGTAATGGCACCAGGATGTGCATCAAACCAAGTGAACCCAGATCACTTGAAATGGTCATGTCGGTTCACTTGAAAGTTTGCCACTTTGCTCCATTTCAAATGTTTGCAATGTGAAACAAATGTATTCCAGTTCACTTGGAAACAAACCGCTCCAAACAGCAAAGCAAATCGTGGAAGTGACGTACTTCAGCAAGCACACAGGAAAGTGTCTCCCTTTGTCCCACATATGCAACGCAGGACTTGTTAAAAAAACACACACATACACACCAGACAACAGCACCATAATGTCACATGAACACAACACATCACAAAAAAAAAATACTATGGGGCTGATTTACTAACTGGCACAACCCGGGACTATTCAATGAAATTACGCCAATAGTGTTTTGAGATTTAATTACTATTACAGCAAGCGTGTTCTTTAAGTATAAAGCAAAACTGTCACACACAAAATAAAAGTATGAAATGATAATTGAATAATGATTTAGCACATGTATTATGTCTGGCTTTATTACAATTGTGTCATATACACTCGCATGGAAAACACAGTGCCAAGACAAAGCGGCACTGTCTGTACAGACATTAGTCACTGTTGTATTTGAGCTGCTGCAGTTGAGTTTAGTAAACCAGCTTCTGTTGCTTCTGTATCTTACCACACTGTCACGTGTACAACATTCACAACAAGCTATTATTATCATCATTAATAACAGCTACATTGAAGTTGGTTGCATGTACAATGTACATCTTTTTCATAATCATGATTGTCTTTGGCATTTCCTCAAAGAACAGTGTTTTTCCAACAAATACTTGATGCTCTTTCGGCATGTTAAGTTACTTCGGCAATGATTTGACGTTGTAAGCACCAAATAAACCAAAGTAACATGGACTACAGCACAACCACATCACGTAAATTATGCTCCATGTTGGGCATGATGGAAAACGTTTTTCCAGAGAGAACTTCCACTCTAGTAATCAGCAAGAGAGCTGAGTGCGTTTGGAAAAGTGTGATGTGAAACCAATAGAACTCTAGTCTGGATGAAGCTACAAGTGAACCTAACAAACAAATCTGAATGCACTTTAAAAGAAACTTAAATTTGCTTGAATGTTTCTGGTGTGAAACGAACTGAAGCAAACTTGAAAAAAAAAAGTGTTTGTTTGTAAGTGACTGTGGCAATGTGCCCCGCCCCTGTGTGCATGTGTGTGTTATATGTTGCATGTTGCGTGTGTTAATGTTGGTGTATAGAGATGGCTGCACGGGATATAAATGGGTGTGTGCAGCACGAGTTATTTAAGATGTAATTGTATTTAAGCACGGGATTGCACATCACTTCACTTCACGTGCAGATAAAATGTGTATAATGTGTGTCACGGGATTGCACTTAGTTAATTCACGTGCAGTTGTACCGAGACTCCGGAAGAATGATTGATTAGCAATCGAGTCTTGGTACAACTGCATAAAAGCTGCATGTTTTCACCCACTCGGGGTTGGGTGTTCGTGAGTGGAGAACGGGTGTGGAGAAGGAGGATAAATATAAGAAGAATAAGTGTTTTTACTCACCGTGTTTGTTCGTCCCTGTTTGTTAGTGTGTGTTCGTTTTGTTTACCTGTTTATTTTGGCGAAAGTGCCGTGTGCTGTTTTTGTGTTCTTTTATTTTGTTTATTAAATGCTGAGCACAACCAAGTGCTCAGCTTCACCAACCTCACTGTCTGTTGTGTATTACTTCCTGTTTCTGGTCTGACGTCACCCACTGTCGGCCGTCTTTGTGACACGTGGTGTCATCGTGGGATTACCAGCGCCTCCATGACTCAGACCAGAGCAGGAGTACCGTGTGTTTTTTTTGGAGAGAAAAAAGGGAAAAAAAAAATGGATTTTTTGGAGAAATGGAGGGAGGAAAAGCGCTAGAGAGGAAGCAACAGCAGCACCCATCCTGCAGGCCAGTGTCAGAGGAGGTGATCGACTGGCTGCTGGATCAGGAGAAGCAAGGGGCCCAGAGTAACATCAGCGCAGCAGTTGCAGGCGGTGTTAAAAAGGTGCCCTGCACCGCTACTAACAAGGCTGTTGTCCTCTCTAGCGCCAAAGGGGAGGAGCCCAAATGTCCTACGCCTGAGTGGGAGGAGCCCGAACGTCCCTACGCCTGAGTGGGAGGAGCCCGAACGTCCTACGCCTGAGTGGGAGGAGCCTGAACGTCCCTACGCCTGAGTGGGAGGAGCCCGAACGTCCCTACGCCTGAGTGGGAGGAGCCCGAACGTCCCTACGCCTGAGTGGGAGGAGCCCGAACGTCCCTACGCCTGAGTGGGGGAGCCCGAACGTCCCTAAGCCCAAGAGGGGGAGTCGGTGCGTCCACAGCCCAAAGGGAGGAGTCGGTGCGTCCACAGCCCAAAAGGGAGGAGTCGGTGCGTCCACAGCCCAAAGGGAGGAGTCGGTGCGTCCACAGCCCAAAAGGGAGGAGTCGGTGCGTCCACAGCCCAAAGAGAGGGAAGTCGGGCTTCCACAGCCCTAGGACCCAAGCTGCCAGCAGAGGAGAATGCCTGCTGGTTCCACCTCCACCAGCAGAGGAAGAATGCCTGCTGTCCCCATGTCCACCAGCAGAGGAAGAATGCCTGCTGTCCCCGTGTCCACCAGCAGAGGAAGAATGCCTGCTGTCCCCGTGTCCACCAGCAGAGGAAGAATGCCTGCTGTCCCCGTGTCCACAAGCAGAGGAAGAATGCCTGCTGTCCCCGTGTCCACCAGCAGAGGAAGAATGCCTGCTGTCCCTGTGTCCCCCAGCAGAGGGTGAATGCCTGCTGGTTCCGCCGCCTTTGTCGTGGGAGGACTGCTTGCCCCTCCCACCTCCACCAGCAGAAGGTGAATACCTGCTGGTTCCGCCTTCATTGTCGTGGGAGGACTGCTTGCCCCTCCCACCTCCACCAGCAGAGGGTGAATACCTGCTGGTGCCGACACCACTAGGAGCAGAGCAGCAGGAGCTGCCTCTGCCTCCGCCACCGCCCGGAGCAGAGCAGCAGGAGCTGCCTCTGCCTCCGCCACCTCCAGGAGCAGAGGAGCAGGAGCTGCCTCTGCCTCCGCCACCTCCAGGAGCAGAGGAGCAGGAGCTGCCTCTGCCTCCGCCACCGCCAGGAGGAGAGGAGCAGGAGCTGCCTCTGCTTCCCGCACCGCCGCCACAGGGAGTACGGTGGCCGGAGCCCCAGAAAGGGGAGCTACCGGCTACAAAGACAGGGGGAGAGGTCAGGAGACCACTTTCCCCAGCAGCAGTTTCGCTGCAGGAGTTCTTGTGGCCGGAGCCCCACAGGAGGGAGCTACCGGCTACGAAGAAAGGGGAGAGGTCAAGAGACCAGCATCCCCGCAGCAATTCGCTGCAGGAGTGGACCAGCATGCTGTCAGCCGTGCCACTACCGGCAGGGGTGCTGACAGCATTTGCCAGCCATGGGCCCACTGAAGCCTCCCTTCCCAGCCGAGACTTTGTCCTGGACTGCTGGGTTTTAAGGGGAGGTGGCCGTTGAGGCCATTTGTGCTCTTGCACAAGGGGGTATATGTGGCAATGTGCCCGCCCTGTGTGCATGTGTGTGTTATATGTTGCATGTTGCGTGTGTTAATGTTGGTGTATAGAGATGGCTGCACGGGATATAAATGGGTGTGTGCAGCACGAGTTATTTAAGATGTAATTGTATTTAGGCACGGGATTGCACATCACTTCACTTCACGTGCAGATAAAATGTGTATAATGTGTGTCACGGGATTGCACTTAGTTAATTCACGTGCAGTTGTACCGAGACTCCGGAAGAATGATTGATTAGCAATCGAGTCTTGGTACAACTGCATAAAAGCTGCATGTTTTCACCCACTCGGGGTTGGGTGTTCGTGAGTGGAGAACGGGTGTGGAGAAGGAGGATAAATATAAGAAGAATAAGTGTTTTTTACTCACCGTGTTTGTTCGTCCCTGTTTGTTAGTGTGTGTTCGTTTTGTTTACCTGTTTATTTTGGCGAAAGTGCCGTGTGCTGTTTTTGTGTTCTTTTATTTTGTTTATTAAATGCTGAGCACAACCAAGTGCTCAGCTTCACCAACCTCACTGTCTGTTGTGTGTTACTTCCTGTTTCTGGTCTGACGTCACCCACTGCTGCCGTCTTTGTGACAGTGACCCACGATTCGAATCACTTGCAAGTGAACTAGGTGTGAAAGTGCTCTAGATATTGACATTGATATGCCTCAATGTACTATATTCTCTCTGATACAGGTAGATTAAGATACATTGATTGCCTAATGTGAATCGATATTAGTCACTTGTGGTCTCTAGTGGATTAGCGTTCATGTGTCCTATTTTATTATGTTTACAGTATTATTAACTACAATGTTATATTTACAAACATCTTGTGCATCAGACAGATAGGAAAGACACACTGGACAGCTATATTCCAAATGTTAGTCATTTTGGATGGAATGAGGAATGCAATTTGATGTCCTTGAACTCTAATTGTAAGAATAACCGAATTCTATGATAGTTGTTTTTTTGTTAATTTTGATAATGTTTTTTTGTTAATTGATTGCTATCCCCACAAATGTCAGTGCTGATTTGTAATATGAAGTGAGTGAATGACCACCTGAAACTTATAATGACTGTTATTCATGCTATTTAGAGGGAGGTGGCTACTTCCTTGTTCAGAATCTCTATTGTGCTTGGAGGAAGACCTACAGGTCGAAACGTGTAAGCCATTGTTATGTTTACTGTGGTTTTAAATATGTTTAAATAAAGACTATTGCTTTTATTGAGAATTATTTGGACTTAATTGAAATGGGAGTTGCTGTCAAAATTCCTCCTTCGATGGGATTTTTCACTGGAGGATATATATATATATATATACACTACCGTTCAAAAGTTTGGGTCACTTAGAAATTTCCTTGTTTTCCATGAAAACATACATGAAATGAGTTTGAATAGGAAATATAGCAAAATGAATAGGAAATATAGTCATTGACAAGGTTAGAAATAATGATTTTTAATTGAAATAATAATTGTGTCCTTCAAACTTTGCTTTCGTCAAAGAATCCTCCATTTGCAGCAATTACAGCCTTGCAGACCTTTGGCATTCTAGTTGTCAATTTGTTGAGGTAATCTGAAAAGATTTCACCCCATGCTTCCTGAAGCACCTCCCACAAGTTGGATTGGCTTGATGGGCACTTCTTACGTACCATACGGTCAAGCTGCTCCCACAACAGCTCAATAGGGTTGAGATCCGGTGACAGTGCTGGCCACTCCATTATAGACAGAATACCAGCTGACTGCTTCTTCCCTAAATAGTTCTTGCATAGTTTGGAGCTGGGTCATTGTCCTGCAAAAGTTTTAGGCAGGTGTGAAAAAATGCTGTAAAGTAAGAATGCTTTCAAAAATAGACATGTTAATAGTTTATATTTATCAATTAACTAAATGCAAAGTGAGTGAACAGAAGAAAAATCTAAATCAAATCCATATTTGGTGTGACAACCCTTTGCCTTCAAAACAGCATCAATTCTTCTAGGTACACTTGCGCAAAGTCAGGGATTTTGTAGGCATATAGTCAGGTGTATGATTAAACAATTATACCAAACAGGTGCTAATGATCATCAATTCAATATGTAGGTTGAAACACAATCATTAACTGAAACAGAAACTGCTGTGTAGGAGGAATAAAACTGGGTGAGGAACAGCCAAACTCAGCTAACAAGGTGAGGTTGCTGAAGACAGTTTACTGTCAAAAGTCATACACCATGGCAAGACTGAGCACAGCAACAAGACACAAGGTAGTTATACTGCATCAGCAAGGTCTCTCCCAGGCAGAAATTTCAAGGCAGACAGGGGTTTCCAGATGTGCTGTCCAAGCTCTTTTGAAGAAGCACAAAGAAACAGGCAACGTTGAGGACCGTGAGACGCAGTGGTCGGCCAAGGAAACTTACTGCAGCAGATGAAAGACACATCATGCTTACTTCCCTTCGCAATCGGAAGATGTCCAGCAGTGCCATCAGCTCAGAACTGGCAGAAAACAGTGGGACCCTGGTACACCCATCTACTGTCCGGAGAAGTCTGGTCAGAAGTGGCCTTCATGGAAGACTTGCGGCCAAAAGCCATACCTCCGACGTGGAAACAAGGCCAAGCGACTCAACTATGCACGAAAACACAGGAACTGGGGTGCAGAAAATTGGCAGCAGGTGCTCTGGACTGATGAGTCAAAATTTGAAATATTTGGCTGTAGCAGAAGGCAGTTTGTTCACCGAAGGGCTGGAGAGCGTACACGAATGAGTGTCTGCAGGCAACAGTGAAGCATGGTGGAGGTTCCTTGCAAGTTTGGGGCTGCATTTCTGCAAATGGAGTTGGGGATTTGGTCAGAATTAATGGTCTCCTCAATGCTGAGAAGTACAGGCAGATACTTATCCATCATGCAATACCATCAGGGAGGCATCTGATTGGCCCCAAATTTATTCTGCAGCATGACAACGACCCCAAACATACAGCGAAAGTCATTAAGAACTATCTTCAGTGTAAAGAAGAACAAGGAGTCCTGGAAGTGATGGTATGGCCCCACAGAGCCCTGATCTCAACATCATCGAGTCTGTCTGGGATTACATGAAGAGAGAGAAGCAACTGAGGCTGCCTAAATCCACAGAAGAACTGTGGTTAGTTCTCCAAGATGTTTGGGCCAACCTACCTGCCGAGTTCCTTCAAAAACTGTGTGCAAGTGTACCTAGAAGAATTGATGCTTGATGCTGTTTTGAAGGCAAAGGGTGGTCACACCAAATATGGATTTGATTTAGATTTTTCTTCTGTTCACTCACTTTGCATTTAGTTAATTGATAAATATAATCTATTAACATGTCTATTTTGAAAGCATTCTTACTTTACAGCATTTTTCACACCTGCCTAAAACTTTTGCACAGTACTGTATATATATATATATATATATATATATATATATATATATATATATATATATCCTTGTCTTGTGGAAGGATAGTACACGGTGCTTTCTTATGGCATGTATTATTTGCTAAACATTTTTGACTGTATATATATTTATTATAAACCTATTATTATTATTATTATTATTATTATTATTATTATTATTATTATTATTATTATTATTATTTAGTCATTTAGCAGACACTTTTATCCAAAGCGACAGAGATTAGGGGTAATCTATGCAACTGCTGCTGCAGAGTCACATATGGAGCCCGGGAGGGGACATAAGAGAAAAAATATGTATCATATATCATGTGCGTATGACTTACTATCTCATGACCACTGAGGCAGGGCTACCAGGGTACAGAGGGTGAACCTAGTCCTGCTCTCCACTGAAGAACAGATCCTGTCCACCTGGGATGTGTGTGCTCTGGCAGGGCTTTGTGGGACAGACATTGGTGGGGTAGGTGTGAGTCAGAATAAAAAATACAATTAAGAAATTACAAAACCATAGTGAGTAGTCACCCTTCATATAAATGTGTAGTGGGTGTCCCTGAAAAGGGGGCTGACTGCTGATAAAGAACTTCGGGACACATTTGAGTCTTAAATGAAATGTTTTATGTTTTCTTCTCAAGTAGAACAAACATTGACTGTGCAGCAAACTGATCCTGAAGAAAACCTGGTGGCCAATGCCTCGCCCATATTTACAGCCCCAGCCCCCGAACACCGTTTCCCATTTTATTCTCCACTACATTAATTGGACACGTTCATGATAGAAATAGAAATTTAAATTCATGGGAACATAAACCAAGGAGGCAAAGTTACATAATTCAAGGGGAATGGTCTATCAGATTGAATGTTTTTTAAACACAAACTAAAATGTAAATGTGAAAATGGTATGCATCATTTAGATGTCCTGATATTGCAACAATTAGGCAGTGACTCCAGTAATGAAATTAGAAATTTTAAAAATACAGCTGTGCATGAAACATGAGCACATTAGTGTATTTGGTGCAACCTCACACAAGCTCCTCTCACAGGGATGCGTAAGCAATCTTTAGCTTAGCTGGTAGCCATGATTGATCTGTTAAACAAAAGTGATAAAACAAAAGAAAATACTTGACCAGTTATTATGTGTATTTGCTGGAAACATATAAACAAGGTAAAAGAAGTGTGTCATTTGAATAACCAGATTATCAACTCAACTCACGCAACAAAGGACAACATTAGAAATATTGTATTTATTTAGTAAAATATAATGCATTATTTTAAACTATACTTGTACTTATTATTTTTGGTGAAGAGGAGCTGGAGTTTGAGCTTCGAGGAGACAATGAAAATAAAAATAAATCACAGATGAAAAACTCTTGTTTTTTGCTACCGTTGCTGTGTTGTGGGGAAGGAGGTATAGTTGACTGCCCTTCTCATCAAAGATTCTGTCACTTGGTGAACCACGTGTGATATGGCTGGTTGACACTCCAAATTGATCCCCCCGCCCCATTTTATTGATGTCGGTGCCTACCCTGGCACGCCGTGGTTGGCTTGGAGTATAACGCGCTGGAGTGAGGCAGGCACCACTAGTTGCAGGCGGCCTTCGCCTGTAGACGGGACTTGCCATCAGCGGTGCAGGATGCCCTCCCGCAGTACCAAGGCCGTCCACTGTGACCACAACCCCTTCACAGCCTGAGAGAGAGGGGCTACTTCAGACCAAACAGGCCGTCCACTGTGACCACAACCCCTTCACAGCCTGAGAGAGAGGGGCTACTTCAGACCAAACAGGCCGTCCACTGTGACCACAACCCCTTCACAGCCTGAGAGAGAGGGGCTACTTCAGACCAAACAGGCCGTCCACTGTGACCACAACCCCTTCACAGCCTGAGAGAGAGGGGCTACTTCAGACCAAACAGGCCGTCCACTGTGACCACAACCCCTTCACAGCCTGAGAGAGAGGGGCTACTTCAGACCAAACAGGCCGTCCACTGTGACCACAACCCCTTCACAGCCTGGGAGAGAGGGGCGACTTCAGACCACAGGCCGTCCACTGTGACCACAACCCCTTCACAGCCTGAGAGAGAGGGGCTACTTCAGACCAAACAGGCTGCCGGTCCTCTTCCTTTCACTTCATCAGCAGGCCGAGCACGGGGTCCTGCTTCGGCACCTCTCTCACCTCTCTGTTTGATAGCTTTTACTACCGCCAATAGCTCCCTCCAGGTCACACAGTAATTGCGCTCTGCTTTGGTGAGGGCACGGCTGAAGTATGCCACAACTCGCTCTCCGTCTTCAGGGGTGCCTTGGAACAGCACCGCACCAAAACCCTCGTTACTGGCATCAGAGTCCAGGATGAAAAGTGCTGTTCTGGATGGGGCTGCAAGCACAGGAGTGCTCGTTAGAGCTTTTGCTTGTTGAAGGAAGTCCAGCCCCAGGATGCATTGGTCTTGGATGTCCGCGAACCAGACTTCCTGATCGAAGGTGGTCTCCCCCAGGTACTGCTGCAGTAGCCCTCTCCCTCGCATCAGGGAGAACTGTCCCATCGCCGTCTGCAGTTTGACCTGCCTGGGTGCTACTTTAGCCCGGCTGGTCTCGCCAGCCCTGCTGGAAGATGTCGAGCTTGACCAGGGTGAGGGTGGATCCAGTATCGATCAGCATGGTGCAGGGCACGCCCTCCACCCTGTAGTTCAGATGGAGATGTGCCGCAGTACTGGTTCTCCCCACGAGGACTGCTGCGCTGGTGGTTTGTTTGGGGTTGAAGACCTGGGCCGCTGTTTCCCCTTCTACCTCGGCCCTTTACCATTTCCCACTGGTGACTGGCTGGTTTTGGGCTGCAGCGCCTGCCGAGGGCAGTAGGCGCGGATGTGACCGGATTGCCCGCGTCTATCGTGGTTTGAATCTGAATCTCGCAGTGATGGTGCAAGGCTCTCGCCAGTAGAATGTGGGTATTATTTTGTTCTTGTTATTGATGAACCAGTATAATCAGTAGTGCACGAGTTCAACACATTTCTCGGTGCTGTCCACCAAGACTTCTGGAACTTCGCTTTGTAGTATACTAGTCTTGCAGCAAGCTGCTTTTAAGAACTATATTTGTCTTTTTTAACCTTCTTACTTTAAAACAAACCTTGCTCAATGAATTTGCTCAAGCCTAGTGTTGTCGGTAGACGGCAGCATTAATACAGCGATGCTAATTACATATTTTAGTACAAACATGACTTTCAGGAACCCATGACAGATGATACTTAACAAGCTAGTGTACAATTAATTGCATCTTATTGCTAAGGGGACGGAACAATCTAGGCTAAAGCAATCAGCTATCCAATGACCAATGACCAGTCAAATGGTAATAACCTCCAACGTTGAATAAATGGCGACAGGTAAAAAAAAAATAAACATAAAAAAAAACTGACTGGAGAGGTCTTTTAAAACATGTTAGACATGAATATACAGCTGATAACAGTGTCTGTACTTGCTTATTTTGTAGTGGTTTACCATGGGAAGGACTATGGCAGTGTTGACAGCAGGAGCCTACATTACTTTTGGCTTTGTGAACGGATTAAAGAGAAAGTAGCGGGGCTCAGAAAAATACAGCATTACACGTCCCCATGTGCTGCTATAACTGTTTAAATAACTGTGGCAAAGTGGTTTGCAGTGCGCAGGTGTAGAGGTGATGTGAGTACGAAACAGAAGACTGACAAACAATGGTTTATTTTTGTAATCCCGGTCTGCCAACCGCAAAGAATAATCCCAGGCAATACACAGCAATATGTATTGCACCGTTTCAAACAACAGGTTACAGTCTCAAAATAATAAGCACAGTATAACACATACACACACAATCACAAGTCCAGAGTGAGTGCTAATGTGCAATTGGTGAAATACAATTTATTCGTATACAGTTGTGAAGTGCTGTCCAGGTTGGTGCTGGTCTTAAGCGACAGCCTCTGGTAAGTGTTAGCCATCTAAAACAAACAAGCATAATTAGACACGACAAAACAAAAACACTCACGGTACAAATTTGGTTCTCCTTTAGCGGTTCGCTTGCAACCATAACAAAGGAACAGATCACCTAGCCATGCCCCCTTGGTTAGCAAGTGCAACAGTTTCTCCTCCAATCCATGGTTGCCACATTGCTTCCCTTCTGGGGCGATGACTTGGTGTACCATAGCTCAGCCCCCTTTCCAGATGGCCGACCTCCACCTTTCACTGGAATGAATTGTCAGACCATCCAGTTTGAGGCACTCTGTTCCCTTTACACAGCACCCTCACCAGTCAGGAGGGAGATTTATAACCAAGATTCATTCTTTGTCACAATAACATACCTATAATTTCTCTTTTCATTGTTAAACACCCAGACAACTTTTTACACTTATAACTTTGAAGTCATTTTCAAAGCCCCTTTTCAAAATGGCCATTCTAGTGCTTTAACAGGGCAAGAATAATTGCCCACCCCATCCATATATATATATATATATATATATATACATATATACATATATATATATATATATATATATATATATATATATATATATATATATATATATATATATATATATATATATATATATATATATATATATATATATATATATATATATATATATATATATATATATATATATATATATATATATATATATATATATATATATATATATATATATATATATATATATATATATATATATATATATACAGTACTGTGCAAAAGTTTTAGGCAGGTGTGAAAAAATGCTGTAAAGTAAGAATGCTTTCAAAAATAGACATGTTAATAGATTATATTTATCAATTAACTAAATGCAAAGTGAGTGAACAGAAGAAAAATCTAAATCAAATCCATATTTGGTGTGACAACCCTTTGCCTTCAAAACAGCATCAATTCTTCTAGGTACACTTGCACAAAGTCAGGGATTTTGTAGGCATATAGTCAGGTGTATGATTAAACAATTATACCAGACAGGTGCTAATGATCATCAATTCAATATGTAGGTTGAAACACAATCATTAACTGAAACAGAAACAGCTGTGTAGGAGGAATAAAACTGGGTGAGGAACAGCCAAACTCAGCTAACAAGGTGAGGTTTTTGAAGACAGTTTACTGTCAAAAGTCATACACCATGGCAAGACTGAGCACAGCAACAAGACACAAGGTAGTTATACTGCATCAGCAAGGTCTCTCCCAGGCAGAAATTTCAAGGCAGACAGGGGTTTCCAGATGTGCTGTCCAAGCTCTTTTGAAGAAGCACAAAGAAACGGGCAACGTTGAGGACCGTGAGCGCAGTGGTCGGCCAAGGAAACTTACTGCAGCAGATGAAAGACACATCATGCTTACTTCCTTCGCAATCGGAAGATGTCCAACAGTGCCATCAGCTCAGAACTGGCAGAAAACAGTGGGACCCTGGTACACCCATCTACTGTCCGGAGAAGTCTGGTCAGAAGTGGCCTTCATGGAAGACTTGCGCCAAAAGCCATACCTCCGACGTGGAAACAAGGCCAAGCGACTCAACTATGCACGAAAACACAGGAATTGGTGTGCAGAAAATGGCAGCCGGTGCTCTGGACTGATGAGTCAAAATTTGAAATATTTGGCTGTAGCAGAAGGCAGTTTGTTCGCCAAGGGCTGGAGAGCGTACACGAATGAGTGTCTGCAGGCAACAGTGAAGCATGGTGGAGGTTCCTTGCAAGTTTGGGGCTGCATTTCTGCAAATGGAGTTGGGGATTTGGTCAGAATTAATGGTCTCCTCAATGCTGAGAAGTACAGGCAGATACTTATCCATCATGCAATACCATCAGGGAGGCATCTGATTGGCCCCAAATTTATTCTGCAGCATGACAACGACCCCAAACATACAGCGAAAGTCATTAAGAACTATCTTCAGCGTAAAGAAGAACAAGGAGTCCTGGAAGTGATGGTATGGCCCCCACAGAGCCCTGATCTCAACATCATCGAGTCTGTCTGGGATTACATGAAGAGAGAGAAGCAACTGAGGCTGCCTAAATCCACAGAAGAACTGTGGTTAGTTCTCCAAGATGTTTGGGCCAACCTACCTGCCGAGTTCCTTCAAAAACTGTGTGCAAGTGTACCTAGAAGAATTGATGCTTGATGCTGTTTTGAAGGCAAAGGGTGGTCACACCAAATATGGATTTGATTTAGATTTTTCTTCTATTCACTCACTTTGCATTTAGTTAATTGATAAATATAATCTATTAACATGTCTATTTTTGAAAGCATTCTTACTTTACAGCATTTTTTCACACCTGCCTAAAACTTTTGCACAGTACTGTATATTTTTAATCCATTTTTTTATTAAGACATATACAGTAGTGCAGTCATGATAGTATAATTTACAGTTTCTATTTTTCTCACATCAGAGGATTATAGCATTATGTTGTAGTGTGACATTATTATTATTATTATTATTATTATTATTATTATTATTATTATTATTATTATTATTATTATTATTATTATTATTATAAACAAGCACCTGACCTACATGAAAAGGAGTTATGCAGCAGAGTGTCTGAAATAAAAGCTGTCAGGTTTGTAATGATACCTAAGAGACTGACCACTGGCACATCCATCTGTTTTTGAGTTATCCAGACAGGAAAGCAGATACTAGTAACATCAATAAGGCTAAGGCACTGAAAAAAACAAGTCAAGAAAATAAACAGCTTTGATGGGCAAGAGGACGAGCAGTGTATCAGTTATTATCATGAAGAATGATGATATTTCAGTCAAATTGAAAATACAAATATTTTTGTGCAATAAAGCATTTATTGTACAGCAGCTATCCCCATTTTATACACAGTGAAGTCCTGAATGTTCACCATTAAATAATAATAGCATATCATTTTCTTTGTATGCTTCATAAACACTACATACAAAAAAAAAATTCTGAATATAATCTTAACATACTGTATTTAAATTGTTAAAAACTATTTACAATGTTGTGGTAATGATAACAAAATGTCACATTTGAAGGATGATTACAGAAAATGCAAGCTGATGTATTTATTTTGCAGGTTTATTTTGTTTGTCCTTTTGACTTGCAGTTGGATTCATTGAGGGTTAAATGAAGGCTAACTGTACAGTGGTGATTGAAGCATAAGAAACTGGTATGGCAATCTCTGCCCTCAAGACGTCCTAAATAGCAGTGGTGGTCATTCAGCTTAGGAGTGTCTGAGCTCTGTGATAAAGATAATATAGACCCCCACACAGCACAGCCTGGCTGACACCAGCGCTGTCCCTTTCATACGCTACACTTATTTAAACTTCGACCGCTGACAGGGCTGTGGAGAATATCGAAGCGTTTCCAATTCTTTGACTGCAGCACGAGGGGGAAGGATGAGGAAAAAACGACCCTGCACTAAACCCAGAATATTTCGTCACGCTATACCTGTACCTGTAAAGGTTACAGTATGCATTCATTTTCATGCAAGGGGTGCCATCCAAACAACAGCTGGGGACAAAGATACTGACTGATGTCACAGAAGCACTTTTCCGTAGGGCAAGGGTATATACTATTTCTAATTAGGGGTGTGGAACAAAACAGAACCAAACCCAAATATTATCAGTTGTCTGGCTTCCCAAACGTGCTAGGTGTAATAGATTGCACACATGTTGCAATATCCCCAGATTCAAGGAATGCAAATATCATCATTCTTTAACTGTGCAAGTTTGATGTGATGCTCAGTGTATTATCACGGATGTAGTTGCTGAGTACCCTGGCTCATGCCACGACTCATTTATCGTGGAGAACAGTGCCTTGTTCAGAAAATTCGAACAGGGGCTTATAAGTGGAGGCTGGCTAATTTTAGAATATATTAAAAACATAATTAAGATATGACCATTCGAAAACATATGTAACAAATACAAATTAATGTTAAACATTTTATTATGATTTTTCACAAACACACATAAACATTCAGATATTGCATGTAAAGAATGTGAATATTAATATTGGATCAAAGAATAAATACATGGAGATACTGTATTATTATTGATATTAGTATTAATCGAGATGTATAATTAGGTGGCAAAAAACAACTCTCAGTGCAAATGCACTGCAACCTCTATTTTCTCCATAAAAACGCGCCTTCTGAAAATCAGGCTGTAACTATCTAAAACGAATAGGAAACAATTTAATACTTCATTCAAGCTCCTGAATTAAAAGTCTGTTTTTTTTATTTCCGGTTTGGTAACTTTAATAGGTGTGTTTCGCCTTTCTGAAAATAATTGTGCTACTGACGAAGGAATAAATAGCTTTGAGAATTTAGCCGAAATTCTCATAAATAAATAAATAAATAAATAAATAAATAAATAATGGTAAACTGAACTGTAACAATATGAGTGCTCATACTATTCCGACTATTTGCATGTTTAGGCTTGAGAATAAAGAACACAAAACACATTACAGTACATGGAGGTACAACCTTTCATTCACAAAAAAAAAACACATTAGCATTTCACTTTACATGAAAAAGTATCACATGTTAATTGACAACAGCAGTTGTATAAATAGCCTGAGACTGTTATGTTATGAAACACGTGCATTTAATAATGCAACACAAACACTGATATATAGCCTTATCATTTAAGGATAATCTGATTTGCTGTTTAAACTGACCACTTTTCTCAGATTCATTAATATAAAAAAGCAAATCTATATGTTGAGCCACCTGTCATCAATGCCCGCTTTTTTTCTGCCTCGTGCAGTTCACTTGTATACCTGCGCTGTGTGTTTGTACTTATACGCAGCAGCTCACAGCATTGCGTATACTACGATAAAACAGCGGTGCTCTCGTTAAAATTGTTCATACTTTAAAACCATTCATAAATATAAAGAACTAAACAAAACATACGCCATACGATTAAATAGGAGGTCAGTCTTACTTCAATACGATTAAATACGAGGTCATTCTTATTACAATAGCTAACCTGCAAAGCAAGAAACCAAATTTATCACAAGATCTTTTCAAACATCACAAATATGGGAATAAATAACAATTTCCAAAAAGACATCATTAATATTTCAGGCTTTCTTGTTTGGTTTCAATAAATGACTACCTGGTAAGCATCTTGGTTTTCCTACTATTATTATTTTATTTATTTTTTTTGCGTTTACAGTTACTTTTCTGAGTTTGTCCAGAAGCACACTTTTTGTGAAGAGGCTGTATGTTGTATGACAAAGCTGAGACATATTAACGGGTTTAGTACAGGTTTGTTCGACTCACAATAAACGTGTGCCGACAGTTATTTCTATTGAAATGAATAAAAACGACATAGGTGTTGCTTGAGTTTTGGAAAATGTCAATTCTGCTTACGCGCGTTAACAGGAGCAGTTTGCAAAAAGCGCAGCAAAGTTAAAGGCAATAAAATCCAACTTCGTTCAATAAACTGCAATGTGCCAGTGTTGCTGATTATGTATTCTACACCGGCTGATCACGAGGTGCAGCATCTAAAGCGCATTAGTTTCTGGAAAGCCTGTTTGAAATCCTCGTTCGACATGGTGTAAATTATAGGGTTAATTAAAGAGTTTATATAACCCAGCCAGGTGAAAAAGTTAAAGAGGGCTGGGTGGAACCAGCAAGTCGTACAAATAGGGTAGACCAGGGTTATAATGAAGAAGGGCAACCAACATACAATGTAAGCTCCCAAAATGATACCCAAAGTTTTAGTGGCTTTCCGTTCCCTTGCAGCTGAGATCCTCTTCCTTTCCAAAAGCGCATCAGACACTGTCACCTGGACGTGGTGGTTTAGGCACACTGGAGCGCCGGTGTCACCAGAGGAGGTTTCTTGTGCTCTGCATGTCAGGAACGTCGTTGAAGCTGCTGATCCAGGTGAATCGGTGAGTAAATGCGCTGATGTCAGTCTTTTGCCTGATTTTTTCGGTGCCTGTTTTAGAATCCTAGTTCGGGCTTCCACGTAGATCCTCCCATACAGAACAAGCAGCAATAACGTCGGGATATAGAACGCTCCAAAGGTGGAATAGAGTGTGTAAAAAATGTGATCAGTGTTCACCATGCATGAAGTGACCTCTTCAGCTTTAGCATGACGCCAGAACAAAGGCGGCAGCGATATGGAGATTGCAATGACCCAGGCCACTGCAATCATCCCGGCTGCCCTTGCCTGCGTCCTCTTCTTGGAGTATTCAACAGCATCAGTTATTGCCCAGTACCGGTCCAAAGCAATTATGCACAAGTGAAGTATCGATGCAGTGCAACATGTGATATCTGAGGACAGCCAGATGTCGCAAACGATTTGTCCTAAAGTCCAAGTGCCACTCACTGTGTAGAGACCGCTGATAGGCATCACCAAAATGGAGACTAAAAGGTCTGTGACGGCCAGCGAACCAATAAGGACGTTTGCAGGAGTGTGTAGCTTTCTAGTTTGATAAATAGTAACAATCACAAATCCATTGCACAGCATTGTAGCGAGAGTTATAAGTGATAGCGTTATTGCTAAACTGGTTTGAACAACCAAGTCGCCGACTCCGTCTTCCTTAGTGTCATTACTGTTATTCGGTGAATTCGTTGTCCAAGACTGATCGGATAAGACAGGTATTGGTTTAAACTGACTGGACTGCTCCATCCCTAAAAGCTATTTTTCTTTTTATCGCTTCAACTTTTTTCAGGTTTACTGGACCTGTTTTATACACATATATAAAATAAAATCTAGGTTTAAATGGCTGGCAGCATACCGTTTTCGATCTGTTAGCAATTTATCAAAATATATGTTTGAATATATTCACAAACACTTCCATCATCTAAGACTCAGTATAAACTATAAATCTTTACCTTACTTCAGTGTAGTGCGGGTTATTTCTCCATTCGTTAGGATTCCATTCCTTTCACGTGAAACGTGTTTTTCTATGATAACATTTCCAATGCACACATGTTTCTCAGCACACATTTCTGAGTCGTTGTATTACCTTTGCTGCTTCACGAAGTTTACATTCATTTTTGCTTGTACAGTCTCTTGGCCACTTTTGCACACTTGATGGCTTGACATGGTAGAAATATATTTCTTCATTTTACTGATAAATTTCTTCATTATTTAAAGGCAGCCTTCTTGTCATACCGTGCTTCGCAGTTCTGTAAATTGTGGTTCTCTCAATACCTGCGAGGTTGTATCAGTGCACGGCTGGACACTTCCTTTTATACAGCCTTTCCAAGCACTGTACCAGCGTTTACTGTGAAGGTACTCATCTTCTGGGTCCTCTGGGTCCTAGCGTCATCCGATAACATGCATGCTCATTTTTGTTTTATCATGAAAATATATTATTTCGCATTACATATACTCAGTGGTATAGTCCTAAATCTTAACGTACCGGAACGACAATAAAAATAGAACTTTTTCTAAAACAAATTATACGAATTCACGTTTTATTTGTACATTTAATTTTTGGTAACCTGTAATAGGACGGATGAGACTTTTAGGCTAATCTGACAGGTGCTGCCAGATTGCCGTTTTTTCCAGCCAAATTTGGCTTGTTTTGAAAACATCTAGCGGGTAAATGTCTTTGGTGGTTTGGTTATTTTCTGGCTATTTTTTTTATCATTCATGTTGTTTTTTCTATTGCTTTCGATTATGAGTTCATCTCCAGCGCAGAACTTCAATCACCACGATGTCTTGAATAGTGTTTCTTCTCCTCGCCCCCGTCTTTTTTTATGTACATTTTAAATCAATGTGTAGCACTTTTTATGCTTGTAATAGGTATATTAAATCGTAAAAGCAATGGCAGTCGTTCATACCAGTTCATTATTATTATTATTATTTTTGTAGAAAATGCAAAGCGTTGGACTTTTGGGTTCATTGGATGTATAACTGTAACCAGATCAACTATCACAATATATTAATAATTGGTCAAGATAATCTAATGCAACAGAGTACATTGAATCTGGATATGAACACATTTGCACCCAGCCTGGGATAGCATTTAAAAGGCTGTAACATTTTTTTGTATAAAGGTGCAATTTTATTTATTTATTTTTGACTTGATTATGTATTTATTTATTTGTTTATTTATTAGCAGAAACCCTTACCCAGATTGAATAAAACACACAAATTCACAGTACAAAGAATCACATTACAGAATATCACATTACAGATAAGAGCAGTTGTAATGTACAATAAAATCAGTAGTAAAAAAGATCAAAATCAAATAAGAGCAAAAAATAGAGAATTCAGTAAATAATTACATGCAAGAGTGGGTTTGACTAAGAGCAGTTAACTTATAATAAAAAAATACTTGCTTATAGGAGTAAAGTACAGTATGAGCACATTTTAAGTACGATGAATGGATGAGAATGATTTCAAATAAGAGCAATTACAAAAAACCTGAGTACGGATACCTATAAGAGTAAAATCAAATACAGGAAGTAGTTATAATTAAGAGCAGTAGTAGAATATGGCAAGGTATGGAGCAGTTCAGTGCAAGTACAAGCTGATGCAAGTACTGGTACAATTGGGTGCCATATAGTCCAGTATAGTTGAGAGTTGTGAGGTTTACAGATGCTGTCTGAACAGGTGAGTCTTGAGGAGGCACGGGAAGGTGGTCAGGGACTGAGCAGTCCTGATATCCATGGGTAGGTTGTTCCACCACTCAGGGGCAAGAGTGGAGAAGGAGGCGATGTAGTGAAGAGTTTGCGGATTTCTGTGATTTCAGAGGAGAAGTAGGCAAAGACATCAGCCAAGATAGAGGAAGGTGGAAAGGGGGCTACGGAGGGACGAAAAGTTAGAGAAAACTTTACGGGGATTGTTAGTGTAAGACTGAATGATAGAGTGGAAGTAGGAGCATTTGGTGAGTGTAGAAGAGATGGAAGAGAGGAATGAACGACAGAGAGCCAAGGCAGCAGGGAGACTGATTTTCTTCCATTTCTTTTCAGCAGAGCGCACTGTAACTAAAATGTGACAGTGAACTGCTCAATAAACTAATACCCAACACAGTGTTATCTGAATTGTTACATTGGTGTTTTGGGATAGGTATGAGCTGGAGAGGATTTCCAATGAGCAGTTAAAAATGAACTTCAACCCTGTAATGCCCATTTCTGTATCACATCTGATACAGTGCTATAGCCACACCTCCATATTATTTATTTTAAATCCAGCCTCATAAAGCCAGTATTTTTTTATATGCAGTACATGAAGCACAGTTCTGTCCCGATTAGCGCCGCCACCTCATTTGCATTGAATTAATGATGTTTACGTATGCAAAGCAGCATGTTAAACACAGATAATGAGCTGCCATACATTCATGAGCTATTCACAAAGGTCTGACAAGGATTTTGCGCTGGCAAAAATGACCCAAAAATTCCACCGACAGAATGATGCCACAAAGTGGAGAATAGGCAGCGCAAGCTGTGTACGATTTGGGAGCGGGGAATGCGAAGATTCGTCAGTGGGGTTTTTGGGTGTTCCAGCTAAAACAAATGTATTGAGTTAATATTGAACATCATTAAGGCCCTGCCAAAAAATAAGACATACAACAAACGGCTTTTCATTGTCTTATTTAGCAAAACTTCGAGAGGGACATTCGAGGAGAATGTATGTGATTGTCGAATGTATGCTTCTATTAGCGATTCTCAAGAAGGAGAATTTGGTATTCATGTTTATTCTAACAAAGTGATTCTCCTGTTTCCATTTTAAATTGAACTCTGAGAATACACTCGAATATCTTGAATGCTTCATTACACACCAATACGCCCCTTTTGAATTCCCACGTGTGATTCTCATTGTCAAAATTTCAGCTATTATGACTCATTTTGGTTGAATGTGGTCACCTAGTCAGGAGATGTTCAAGTCATTCTCCTGATTTATATAAAGGATTCTGAATGGTACTTCTTGTATCTAGCCGAAATAGAGTTTTTCCACTGTTTCTGGAACCTATAATGCAGTGCTCGAGAACAGACTAGGTAAACAAGGCACAATCGAAACAGAGAAAGAATAGACCGTCCCAGAGTCAACTTTCTTGATTTACCAGCTAAGGACGTTAGGATTAGGGTCAGACTAGACAAGGTTGCGATTGTGGCTCTCTGAGGCGATTAAGGATGATGATTTAGACTAGTGTCTGTCAGAAAGGAATAGAGCCTTACCTGTTCATCTTAAAGTGGTTTGGGTTTCTACGTCTCTGGGTCGTTTCAGCATCCTGGGGGAGATAGGGTGGGGAATAGTCAAGTCTCCACATCCTGTACTATTAATTAACTACTGTGTGAAGGAGTAGAAAAGCCTGCAACCTGCTCTCAACCACAATCACATCAACCAGAGGCTGGAACCATTAGAGACTCGCACACCGATGTAATAAGTAAATAAATAGCAGGTTTATTTGCAGCACAGGATACAAACAGTTCTGAGCACAGCTTTACAGAATACAAACAGTTCTGAGCACAGCTTTACAGAACACAAACAGTTCTGAGCACAGCTTTACAGAATACAAACAGTTCTGAGCACAGCTTTACAGAATACAAACAGTTCTGAGCACAGCTTTACAGAATACAAACAGTTCTGAGCACAGCTTTACAGAATACAAACAGTTCTGAGCACAGCTTTACAGAATACAAATAGTTCTGAGCACAGCTTTACAGAATACAAACAGTTCTGAGCACAGCTTTACAGAATACAAACAGTTCTGAGCACAGCTTTACAGAATACAAACAGTTCTGAGCACAGCTTTACAGAATATAAACAGTTCTGAGCACAGCTTTACAGAATACAAATAGTTCTGAGCACAGCTTTACAGAATACAAACAGTTCTGAGCACAGCTTTACAGAATATAAACAGTTCTGAGCACAGCTTTACAGAATACAAATAGTTCTGAGCACAGCTTTACAGAATACAAACAGTTCTGAGCACAGCTTTACAGAATACAAACAGTTCTGAGCACAGCTTTACAGAATATAAACAGTTCTGAGCACAGCTTTACAGAATACAAATAGTTCTGAGCACAGCTTTACAGAATACAAACAGTTCTGAGCACAGCTTTACAGAATATAAATAGTTCAGGCAAACGCTTCAGGCACAGAGGTACAAACTATACGTTCTCTTCCTGTCCCCTAGCACTACTATTGCCACCCTTATTTTCTGACACGCTGGCTTCCTGAACATGTAACATATACAACACTGAACATATATAACACTCAATTTATTTACTATTGTATACTCTGTACAAAAATATTCTCTATAACAAAAATTAACAAAAACACATATTGAAAAACCATTTAATCCATCTTTCGGGTAAGAGTTTGTTTATTTTAAACAGTGACGGTTTTCCATCACATACTGCGTTGACGAAGAGGACACAGGATTATATATAGGGTAGGGTGGGGTAAGAGTTTGTTTATTTTAAACAGTGACGGTTTTCCATCACATACTGCGTTGACGAAGAGGACACAGGATTATATATAGGGTAGGGTGGGGTAAGAGTTTGTTTATTTTAAACAGTGACGGTTTTCCATCACATACTGCGTTGACGAAGAGGACACAGGATTATATATAGGGTAGGGTGGGGTAAGAGTTTGTTTATTTTAAACAGTGACGGTTTTCCATCACATACTGCGTTGACGAAGAGGACACAGGATTATATATAGGGTAGGGTGGGGTAAGAGGCCTACGTGGGGTAAAAAGGCCTTTTTGTCCCGGTGTTAACAGGAAATTATGTCATCAGCCATAATCAGTTAGAGGCACCTGCTATCAGTTTTTGCAGCGCAACAGACAACCACATGTGAGTATTTCTCAAACCTTTTACTTTCATGACTAACTTATAATATTTTTTTTCAATTCTGTTGCATGGTGTGGACACTGTGAGGCCTGCAGGTTCAAGGGGGTATATTAAAATCTATGAATTGAACTATTGGCTTCATGATAATGTTGTGTTTGTGTAGGTGCTAATTATGCACAGGCCTTAAAACAATGAAAACAAAATGTAAGCTAGGAGGGGTTTTTTTTGAGAAAATATGACACTTTGTAACGTATTGCTAGGATAAGTTTATTTAGCCCTCCCCAAATTCTACAGTGACTACCTAGCTAGGCCCTAATGTAAGTTTGTCAAGGGCAGCTATAGCACAGTCTTACCTTGTGTTGTAGTTTGACTGAAAAGTGTGTACAATGAAGAATGACAGAGTTAAAGTTACAGCATTGTAATAAATGAGATTGTTCAAATCTAAGTAGCCTAGATTTCATTTCCAAGTTTGATCTTGGTATTTGTCTCCAAGATTAAAATATTTATACCTTTTTCTTTCTTTCAAAAAAGTAGCATTTAAAACTCTCCCACTTCTCGGTTGGATGATGAAATATTATTAATTCATAGACACAGTAGTGTCACAATGGTAGCACTTGGAAGCTATAGTGTTATTCATTGTTTCCTTTTTTAGTTGCTTTTACTTGCCCTCTCCCCAAAAAAGGTATATTTTTTTGCCATATCCATGTTCACGTTCTGTGGAATTATCATTCTAATAATTGTTCTTGTTGGTGTTATTATAATTAACATGCTGTTAATAAAAGATCATTAAAATGTGATAAAATGTTTGAGTGAAGTGTGTTTTTGAGTGAATATATATTGTGGCATGTGGGGATAAGAAGCCCCCATTGGGGGTAAAAGGCCCCTTTCTCAGAAACTTTATTTCGTTTTTATTTTTTTTGTGTGTGTGTGTTTTTATGATATCACTAGAGACTCCTGCTGATACTCAGCTATGGAGGTTGCATATACGTTTATTTAGAACATAAAAGTGGAGAAATGTACATCAGTTTCTATGACACATATGGAATTTTCCCTAAGGGGGGGAAATTACCCCACCCTACCCCTATTGTGTTACCTCACTTAGATAAGGTTAAAATGGATTTCTTTTGGCATAGCCCAAATTGCTTACAGAAGTGGCTATGGCATCCCATATTTTCTTTGGGACCCCTCTGTCTTTTTTTAAAAACACTGCGGTTTTATTTTGCAGGACCAGCTCTAGTATTTTAGCATTTTCTAAAATGTGGTCACATCTTTCTCCCTTTGAGTACATTATTAACACTGAGGTTTCTGGACATCCATTTGATTCAGCCATGTCTTCACAGGCAAATGTAATCAGAGAATCTAGAGGAAGAGACACCATCACCTGGGGTAATGTATGTAAATTGGGAACAGCGAATGCACAATTTGAATTAATTTGACTAAAAAAGTTGACTCATGTGGCTTTGCGAACAGAGAATACATTTGAATTTCATATTATAGTGGAGAATCAATTCTACAAATTTGAATGTTTGAGACTAGAGCCCAAAGTGTTAATGTGACACTACGATTTACTGTAACTGTAAGTAGACTAAGATAAAAAGTTTCAGTTTAAAATAATATTGTATTATCTATTTGTTTTGTACAGTAGGATAGACTAAAAAAAAATAATTTATGTGTTTGTACATATTACATTATGTTAAAATATAGATATATTTCAAATCAAATGACTACCTAGCAGGCTTTTTGTGTGTGTGTGTCTATCCTACATGTAATACAGTACAAAACAAACCATGCTGATGCGTCGTAGGCTTCACACTGTTGTAGGACACGTAGATAATAAAATATTATTTTAAACTGAAACTAAATTATTTCAGCATATTTTCTTTCATCTCTCTCTCATATTTGTACCCCTGCCGCCACCAGTAAGTAAGCTCCTTCACCTGTTGTCAACAGAATAAATATCATGCGCAATTTCAGACCTGTTGTCACCCACAATTGGTATGCTAATTAGAATTTTTCCAACAGGTATTTTTCCTTCTAATTAGTTAATAAATAGGGCATGACACTTTGGGAAATACCAGGCATAGTCACCTCTGTTTTCCTCCTGCAATTCTGACCAAATTACTGCAGCTTAGTAAATGAGGCCCATTATGTGATGCTGGACAGGAAAAAAAATGTTTGTATAAGAAACTGAATCATGTTACAAAATATAGTATGTTTTCACATTTCAAAAATGCTTGGGCACTACAGGGTTAACTTGCCTTGAACTGCGTAGTCTTCAAGGGGTCAGTTTCCTTCCCTGGACCATGCTGTTCTATACTGGCTTACACTGTCGTATGTAATACATGAATTGCTCCAATACAAACTCAAAACTGCCTCTCAAAACACTCGGCTCCACACAACATGCTGCTCTCGATATACAGTCTGACTTCAAATCACTGTGACATGTGCTAAAGATTACTCCACAGTGTGTCCAAATAGGGTCACAGCTTACACAATTGGATTGGATTTCAAGATTTTCCATTATTGATAATAGACACAATGCCAGATCTATTACACAAGAACTCTGGAAACTTCAAATTCTGAATTATAACAGGACAACGTTGTAGCAACATTGGGGCCTTGCTGTTTTATACTGCAATAGGAACTAGTGGCATCATGAATAAACTTTGCTGATGTGTATGCTGCTCCTCCATAACCCCCTGATGAATATGGTAGCAATTAACTATTCAATACAACGTGGAAAACATAGACTTCCAAAAATAATATACGTGCAACTCTGCATCTCAATTCATTTCATTTAATGAAAACCTGCCTTCATTTACTGTAGGTTTTGCTTCTCAAACAGGAGAACATGAAGAATTATTCCACTATTTGACTTCTATCCACAGTTTACATGCCTAGCTCTGAAATATAACAGAATGGCACCAAATTACATACCTAATATACTACAATGTATACCTAGATCTTTTTTCAGTATATTTAGATTTTATATACAGTAACTGTAATTTAAAGCATCATTTTAAACTACTGTCTTCTAAAATGTGGTCTTATATCATCTACACTGAAATACATAATTTCAAATCCATCACATGTTGCCAAAGCTATGATTACATCACTGAAATTATACATAAAATACAGTGTGAACCAATGCTTTACATATTGGAATTGCTCAAGCAATATAAGATGAAAATGTTTTACTGCACTTTTAAATTGTATTGTTCACTGAAACAAAATGTCATTCCCCAGCATGCCAATGTATCTTCAGAACAAAGTTCTAGCAGTAAGAAATCTGATATATAAATATCCAGTTAAAAACTTATTCAGGAACATGATCATTGATGTTTGCTAATGTGCAGTGGTGGCAAAGTGGTTTGCAGTGTGCAGGTGTAGGGGTGATGCAGTGCTCAAGACAAGGACAAACAACACAGTACTGATGAAGTGATGGTTTATTTATATGTAATCCACAGTCTGACAACAGTAAATAATATGTGATAACAGGCAGTACACAGCATAGGGTTATTGCTCTGTTTAATCCACGGGTTCAGTCCTGATATATAATCACCAACAATAAACACAAACACAATCACCAGTCCATAGTGAGTGCTGTAGTGCTCGTGGTGCAAATACAATTAATCTTCAAGTGCAGTATTCTCCGGGTTTTGTGCTGGCCTGTAGTGACAGCTCCAGATCGTGTTAACCATCTAATAACAACAAACAAGTATTTTTAGACACGACAAAACAAACAAAACACTCACGATAACAATACCGGTTCTCCTTCCAGTTCAGCGTTAACCATAACAAAGGAACAGATCACCTCGCTACGTCCCCTTATATACCACCAATCATGACCCCTTGGTTAACGATTGCAACAGCTCCTCCAATCCGCGGCTGCCACATAGTTTCCCTTACGAGTCGATGAGTTAGTCTACCGTAGCTCCGCCCCCTTTCTAGATGACCGACTTCCGCCTAACCCTGAGAATTAATTGTCTGGCCATCCAGTCCAGGGCACTCTGTTCCCTTTACACAGTGCCCTCACAGGTCGGGAGGGAGATTTATCACAACAGTGAATGATTTTATTATTATTATTTTATTTTACTTCTTTACCTTTCTAAAGATCATACAGAATATCTTTTGTTTACAGTGTTATAAGGGCTATATTTTCAAAGCGTTTACTCCAGTCTTTAATTAACTCCTACTTTTTGGAGGAGAAAAAAATGCTACTGCTTTATATCGTTCCACGCCTCCATGTGTTGCTACAACTGTTTAAATTAGCGTTCCACGTCCCCCCGTGCTGCTACAACTGTTTAAATATAGCGTTCCAGGACCCCACGTGCTGCTACAACTGTTTAAATATAGCGTTCCAGGACCCCACGTGCTGCTACAACTGTTTAAATATTGTTCCATGCCTCCACGTGTTGCTACAACTGTTTAAATATAGCGTTCCACGTCCCCGCGTGCTGCTACAACTGTTTAAATATAGCGTTCCAGGACCCCACGTGCTGCTACAACTGTTTAAATATAGCGTTCCACGCCTCCACGTGTTGCTACAACTGTTTAAATATAGCGTTCCACGACCCCACCTACTGCTACAACTGTTTAAATATAGCGTTCCAGGACCCCACGTGCTGCTACAACTGTTTAAATATAGCGTTCCACGCCTCCACGTGTTGCTACAACTGTTTAAATATAGTGTTCCACATCCCCACGTGCTGCTACAACTGTTTAAATATAGCGTTCCACATCCCCGCGTGCTGCTACAACTGTTTAAATATCGCGTTCCACGTCCCCCGTGCTGCCACAACTGTTTAAATATAGAGTTCCACGACCCCAGGTGCTGCCACAACTGTTTAAATATAGAGTTCCACATCCCCACGTGCTGCTACAACTGTTTAAATATAGCGTTCCAGGACCCCACGTGCTGCTACAACTGTTTAAATATAGCGTTCCACGACCCCACGTGCTGCTACAACTGTTTAAATATAGCGTTCCACGTCCCCACGTGCTGCTACAACTGTAAATATAGCCTTCCACGTCCCCACGTGCTGCTACGACTGTTTAAATAGAGGGTTCCACGCCTCCACGTGTTGCTACAACTGTTTAAATATAGCGTTCCAGGACCCCACGTGCTGCTACAACTGTTTAAATAGAGCGTTCCACGCCTCCACGTGTTGCTACAACTGTTTAAATATAGCGTTCCACGACCCCACGTGCTGCTACAACTGTTTAAATAACATACCTGTAATTTTTCTTTTCATTGTTAACACCCTGACAACTTTTTACACTTATAACTTTAAAGTCTGTTTCAAGGCTGTTTTCAGAATGTCTGCTCAAGCTGTATTTAGTCCAACATGACCATGTAATTTTGACATTGCATATGGTTATAATTATTATGTTACATATGCATACAGTTTTATGAAAAGATTACATTTGATAAATTACTAGTGTATTTTCAGTATTCCCTCCATAGTTCTTGGAAATGTGGTTAATATGATTACTTGGTGATTCTGCAGATATACAGTATATATATATTTTGCCAATTACTATCAAACCTGATAATACTTGCAGGTAATGCTAAGTACTGTATATTGTATATGTGCTGGTTTTGACCATTAACCACGTATGTGTTGTGAATAATATGTGAAGATACGATCAACAGAGAGAGTACAGTTACTATGTAGACTGCTGGACCCATGAATCCCAATCAGTGATGCTGATGCACTTACCATAAGTAGTGATGAAAATAGTAATGAATCAATGTACTGGTAATGAACCCAACTAATGAAGTCCCTTGAGTGTAGCATTCTCAAGATTAATGCAGCTCCATGTGTACAGGCCTCTTGCCCATTGACCCAAAGAGTACAGTGTATGCTGTCAATCATCCTCATCTCTGTTACATTACACTCTGCAAGCAGTACTAAAGTATCATTCAGCACAATAGGCTCCTCTACAGTGTCAGTCATCAGACTGTATCAGCAATGGGGAAAAAGAGGGGACAGTGGTCACCAAGTTAAAGTGGTCAAACAGTTAAAGACTTATCAGGTCTGAAATATGAATGACTGAATGTTTTAACATCCCATGTGACAACCTGTGGAGTCTGTGCCCTGTGGTGTCAAGTCTGTGATCAGCTTGCTATAGATGTAATGCAATTCTATTCATTATCTGGCATGTGAAATAGACTGTGAAATGGAGGACCATTCGGTGCACTCACACTATCCTTCTAGACATTTGACCTTTTTTTTTTTGGTACAACAACTGTAAATTATGTCAAATGAAACTCAACCCAGGTAGATTACAGCATTGGCATATGAAAAATTGTCAGCAGTGACTGTTGGGCAGAGGGCTGTAAAAGGCCAGACAGGAGTTATTTTTCCATGCCCTGCAGTATTTGATTTAACCCCAGTGTGGTCAGGCAATAAGAATACTTACTGCTGGAATAACAAGCGTTGGGAATTTCAATGATACACTCTTAAGAATAAGACTGAAGGAATAATATGTGTAATGATGAAGTCTATGTCCAGTATGTATCAGTCAGAGTGACGTAGTTGCCAGCACATACACACGGGGGCCTATGTACTAAGAGCCGGCAAGCGCAAGCAGATGCGGGTGTGTGTTTAATTTGAGCTGCCCAAGTGAGCATCTCAAAAGTTGTGGGCTATGTATTAACTGTGGAGTGTTAAAAACTGCACCTGTGAATCTGTGCCGGAGTATTTCAATGAAGTGAATGCGCCGCGCATCGGAAGAGTGTGGGCTCTGGATTTGACTGAAGTGGGGAATTGTGTGGCTGTTGCTTGAAATCCTGGCACCGTGTCCAATACCCCTTTCACACACAAATGCCAAAACTAAGCCGCCTCAGAGGTTTAAAAGATTCTTTAAAAATACTCATTCACACAGCAAGAAAATGCCGTCATAACCCTTTCACACAGGCAAAGGGACCTTGACAGTCATCAGATCGTTCTCATGGCTAAACTTCCCTTCAACAAAATCTTTTTATTTTTTTTTTGACACCCTGCAACGCGAATGCATTATATTGCAAGCCAATATACACCAGATCTCACATCGTGTTAATACAAGATACTGCCACTAGGTGCAACTCCTTATACTTAAATTTGCTCCTTGCTATATATATATATATAGATTATGTTTTTATTATTTATTTCTTAAAACCACACTCTGCATTTCCATAAGTGACAGTACTATTCAGTAATGTTTACATTTCCTTTAACAGGTTAAAAATGTGGGGAGAGACCGGGGGGGGCTGTTATAAATGTGGGGATAGACCGGGGGGGCTGTTATAAATGTGGGGAGAGACTGGGTGGGCTGTTATAAATGTGGGGAGAGACCGGGGGGGGGCTGTTATAAATGTGGGGAGAGACCGGGTAGGGCTGTTATAAATGTGGGGATAGACCGGGTAGGGCTGTTATAAATGTGGGGAGAGACTGGGGGGGCTGTTATAAATGTGGGAGAGACCGTGGGGGGCTGTTATAAATGTGGGGAGAGACCGGGTAGGGCTGTTATAAATGTGGGGATAGACCGAGTAGGGCTGTTATAAATGTGGGGAGAGACTGGGGTGCTGTTATAAATGTGGGGAGAGACCGGGGTGCTGTTATAAATGTGGGGAGAGACCGGGTAGGGCTGTTATAAATGTGGGGATAGACCGGGTAGGGCTGTTATAAATTTGGGAGAGACCGGGGGCTGTTATAAATGTATGGAGAGACTGGGGGCTGTTATAAATGTATGGAGAGACTGGGGAGGGACGTTATACTGTAAATGTGGGAGAGACCGGGGGCTGTTATAAATGTATGGAGAGACCTGGGGGCTGTTATAAATGTATGGAGAGACTGGGGAGGGGCGTTATACTGTAAATGTGGGAGAGTCCGGGGGCTGTTATAAATGTATGGAGAGACCTGGGGGGCTGTTATAAATGTATGGAGAGACTGGGGAGGGGACGTTATACTGTAAATGTGGGGAGAGAAACCGGGGGGAGCTGTTATAAATGTGGGAGAGACTGGGGGCTGTTATAAATGTGGGGAAAGACCGGGGGCTGTTATAAATGTATAGAGAGACTGGGGAGGGCCGTTATACTGTAAATGTGGGGAGAGAAACCGGGGGGAGCTGTTATAAATGTGGGGAGAGACTGGGGGGGCTGTTATAAATGTGGGGAGAGACCGGGGGGGCTGTTATAAATGTATGGAGAGACTGGGGAGGGGCCGTTATACTGTAAATGTGGGGAGAGAAACCGGGGGGAGCTGTTATAAATGTGGGGAGAGAAATGAATTGCACCTTATTGCCCAGTTAATATAAAGAAGAAACTTATTGAGATGAACTGCTTTTTTCTTTTCTAAGACCCCCACCGGAACGATTACAGAGAGAAGCAGTGAGACAAAAGCAAACTATTACATTTAAAATGAGCCCAGCATCAAATTATGGCATTAGCTCATACTGTACAGTTTATGCTTCAGATAGCAAATCATCCATTTCTAAGGAAAATGAGCTGCTGAATTGCTTAATATTATCAGATAATACATTATACATTAACAAAAGTTAATTTCCCCAAAATGAGCATTATAATTTGAATTTTCAGTTTTATCAGTAGGTATATGTTTATTGTACAGTATAATGCTTCACAGTACATTCATGTGAAAGAATATGTACAGTCTCAAAGCAGTGCATCAGGGGTACTTATTTCTCTTTTCTCTGTAACTTGCTAAATGACTTCCTGGAAAATTCATATTGTTATTCTTAATACATATTTTTCTTACTAAGCCAAAATCGCTACCCCGGTGGAATTCAAACCCTGCAAAAATAAGTTATGTTGCACAAACACGTTAGATTAGTGCTGCAGAGCAATATCACATATATATATACTGTATATATATATAATTTCAAACCTATTTTCAAAATAAATGTACACTACACTTCCCAAAAAGGTGACATGGGACTATCACAGTTATCACTAGGCTGAAATTATGATTTAAGTATACATTTTTCAAAAAGAGAACTGACATCCTCCGGAATATTTATTACCTATGCTCCAGGGAAATCTCTTGTGATCAGGAATTTCATTTTTTAACGGGTTTTGTGAAATATCCCTTTAGACAGCAATGCACATTACATACACATTACAGCTTCAAAATGACAGAGCAATCTTTGGACTGAGTCATTTACATTTCAAGTTTTTACAATCGCAGGTCACCGCTGTTATGTATTGGTTAAGGTTCTTTACGACAGTTAATGTAGGTACTGTGAAGCGTGACGAAACGGGACTTTATGACAGGAAGTAGAAAGCAATGGATATGTAAGCTAGCAGGTACGTTTGTCTCTGCGTAATAGAGTCTTAGCAAATAAGCATTTAAGCTTAATGCACAAACGTTGTACCTGAGTATTTCAGTTATTTGGACTTGTTGACAAACACAACATTTGGCGACGAGGATGGCTGAATTCAGAGTAACCCATCTGGCACCTTTTCTCCCTCATCCCTTGGATACAATGGTTGGACACGTTTTCGACTTACCTCTTAGCTTCGGATCTGCAGGACGTGAATGATGGTAGGAAAAGAGCTATATTAATCCATTGCCTGGGTCTGGAAGGCCAACGCGTTTTCAGAACCCTGGGTGACTCGTCGTCTTTTCAAGATCTGACAACTAAGCTGACACAGCATTTTGGACCCAGACACAATGCTTTGGTAGAGCGTTTTAAGTTTCACCGGTGAATCTTCAGGAGTTGGCAACATCTTGCAAGTTTGGAGATCTTCATGATCAAATGATACGGGATCAATTAATAGAGAAAACTAACAATAGTAAAATAAGGGAGTGCTTGCTTATGGAGCCTGACACTCTCACTCTGGATAGAACACAGGAAATGGCATGTCAGATTGAAGCAGCTGTAGCAGAGGCAAAAAGATGGTTAGCTGAGCAGCCACAGCCTTCATCGTCGCAGAGTGAAACGGCAGTACAAGCAGTAGCTTCCCACGGACGCACGTCTTAATCTGCTGGACCATGTAGGAATTGCAGATCCACCCGACATAAATCTGGAAGCCTGGATTGCATTGCCAGGGGTAAGCAGTGTCACAATCGTGGCAAGTTTAATCATTTTGCTGGTTGGTGCAGATCTACCCCTTCAGTTGCTGTAAGAAATGGGGACTACTTTCAAAGTGTGTAATTGCTATCTAAATGAGGTTTTAATTCCCCTGATTGTGGACACAGGAGCCAAAGTGTCCCTTATTAATAAAGTTAAATTTAATACTTCAAACAAAGCCTTAACTCACACCTACTGTATATCCAGCTTAAGGCCTACGGCTCCTCTGCCGTTACTGTTTTGGGCTCCCTGACTCTCCCGGTTTCTTATGGCAACGTACAACTACTGACTTTAGAATTTATAGTGACGGAGAAAGGAGCAAATCTCATAGGTCTCGACCTGTTTCAAATGCTTAAATTTTGTGTTCGGAACACTGGGGATGTTGAAATTCAGCATGTCTACAATACCAGGCAGTAGAAGGATTTGTCAACCCCCCCATGTTTTTCAAGGCCTTGGACTTATTAAACATTTTGCTCATGGTCCCACTGTCAATAATTCCATTGCACCAATTATGCAACTGCAGTGCAGACTGCTCTTTGCTATCAGGGACCAAGTTGCCACTGAGCTTAAGTGTTTGTTGAAGGAATATATCATTGAACCAAATCAAACCTGGTCATAGTGCATAAGAAAGATGGGGACATTTGTCTTTGCGTTGACCTATGTGGTGTGGTGAATAAAGCAGTCATTCCAGACTGCTATCCCCTTCCAACCACAAAGCAGCTGGCAGCTGAATTCCATGGCTCAGTAAATTGGACCTTTAGACAGGGTTATCTCCAATGGCTAAAGCCAGCCGAGATCTGACAGCTTCTGTGACCCACTTTGGTGTGTTCCGTTACAAGCGTATGCCATTCAGGCTCTCATCTGCACCAAGTTGCTTTCAGAAAATCATGTCCACAGTCTTAGCTGGCATCTCTGGAGTATAGTAATTTACAAGTACACGATGCCAGGTGTTTGGTCAACTGTGGGACTTCAACCTCACCCTCAATGAAGAGAAATGCAAATGTGGAGCTGTAGAAGTTGAATTTGTGGGGCACTGCCTCGCAGACGGGCAACCAGCCTTTGCAGTCCAACATTACGGCCATTTTAAACTTTCAAAATCACAGAACTCCACTCAACTACAGTGCCTTGCATAAGTATTCACCCCCCTTGGACTTTTCCACATTTTGTAGTGTTATAACCGGAAATTAAAATGGATTTAATTAGGATTTTTTGTTACTGATCTACACAAAATAGTCCATAATGTCAAAGTGGGGAAAAAAATCTACATATTTTTCAAAATTATTTACAAATAAAAAACTGAAAAGTCTTGATTGCATAAGTATTCACACCCTTTGCTGTGACACCCCTAAATAAGCTCTGCTGCAACCAACTGCCTTCAGAAGCCACATAATTAGTTGAATGGAGTCCACCTGTGTGCAATTAAAGTGTCACATGATCTCAGATTAAATACACCTGTTTCTGGAAGGCCCCAGAGTTTGTTAGAGAGCATATCTAAACAAACAGCATCATGAAGACCAAGGAGGTATCAAAACAAGTCCGGGATAAAGTTCTGGAGAAGCACCAATCAGGGTTGGGTTATAAAAAAATATCCCAAACTTTGAACATCCCCCGGAGCACCGTTAAATCCATTATTAAAAAATGGAAAGAATATGGCACAACCGCGACTCTGCCTAGAGAAGGCCGTCCACCAAAATTCAGTGACCAGGTAAGGAGGGCATTAGTCAGAGAAGCAACCAAGAGGCCAATGGTAACTCTGAAGGAGCTGGAGAGATCCACAGCTGAGATGGGAGAAACCGTCCATGAGACAACTATAATCCGGACGCTCCAAAAAGCTGGGCTTTATGGAAGAGTGGTGAGAAGAAAGCCATTGCTGAAAAAAACCCATATCAAATCCTGTTTCGATTTTACCAAAAGGCATGTGGGAGTCACAGCAAACACGTGGAAAAAGGTTCTCTGGTCTGATGAGACAAAATTGAACTTTTTGGCCTTAGCACAAAACGCTATGTGTGGCGCAAAGCCAACACTGCTCATCACCCTGAGAACACCATTCCCACGCTGAAGCATGGTGGTGGCAGCATCATGTTATGGGGATGCTTTTCATCGGCAGGGACTGGGAAACTGGTCAGGATTGAGGGCAAGATGGATGGAGCCAAATACAGGGAAATTCTAGAGGAAAACCTGTTTCAGTTAGCAAGAGACCTGGGACTGGGGCGGAGGTTCACCTTCCAGCAAGACAATACCCTAAACAGTCAAAGCCCAGACCTCAATCCGATTGAGAATCTGTGGCAAGACTTGAAAATTGCTGTTCACCAACGGTTCCCATCCAACTTGACAGAGCTTGAGCAATTTTGCCAAGAAGAACGGGCAAAAATTGCAGGATCCAGATGTGAAGATCAGACCTCGACGGGAGAAAATACAGAGGAAGTGAAGCTCGTAATGATGCTCCAGAATGCGCTATCTGCCATTGTAACCCCATAAGGCTTGGAACGAGAATCTAGGTTGGACCCGGTTCTGCGAGAACTATGTCAAAATATACAGAAGGGTTGGCCTCAGTAGGTTCCAGAACATCTAGGAACATTCTACCGAGTACAAGAGGAACTGGCATGTTGGGGTGATGCATGCTTAGCTAGAGGCCAGTACACAATCATCCCACTCTCCCTTCGCCCAAGAGTTTTACAACTGGCTCATGAAGGGAACCCTGGGATTGTTTGAAGCAGAAGTGTCGAACTGGTATTTTGGCCAGGAATAGATTCACAGATGGGGTAATTAATTAAGACCTGTGAAGCCTGTTTATTGAGTGGCAAATCAGTTCAACCTTAGGCCGCACCCCTACGCACCCCTACGCACCCCTACAGCTTAGCCATCAGGGCCGTGGCAAAAGATCCAGATTGACGTACGTGGAGATATCCACCAGGCACCATACCATCAATGTTTCCTTCTGGTGGTTTATGACTTGCAGTGATTGCAACAAGTGAAGTAACTTCAATAGTTGTCATCAATCACATTGACACCTTGTTTTCATGATGGGGTCTGCCGCAAACCATCATAACAGACAATGGACCCCAGTTCACCTCCCATGTGTTCCAACACTACCTGAGAAGTAAAGCTATTGAGCATTTGACTACTTCACACTACCACCCTGAAGCCAATGGTGGTATTGAGGGGTTCAATGGAACCCTGAAAAATGTACTTAGAACCAACATGCTGGATGGAAAGACTTTCTCAACAGCTCTATTTACCGTATTACAACACTATAGGGCCACCCCACATGCTACCACTGGAGTTTCTCCATCAATACTGATGGTGGGCAGAAATCTCCGGCTGCCGTTGGATCATATTTGAAAACTTCAACCATCAGCACTACCAGCTGGAGTTAGGAGCAGGGTAGCTGAAAGACAAAGAGCAACAAAGAGATATACAGACCACAATCTCCATGTGCATAGGGCAGATGTGAAGGAAGGCCAGTGGGTGAGAATAAAAAGGCCACGACGAGGCCATAAACTGAAGTAGCAATTTTCTGCTCCATTGCAAATACTCAAACTGGGAGAAGCCACGTACGAGCTTCAGGATGGCTCCAGTGGCATTTCAGTAGGTTGGTCAGGGTGGCTGCGCCAATGGGAGGAGTAGTGGAGCCTGTGGATCTTGTACTGGTGGATGATGGGAATCTTGTGCCGGTGCCCAGGGAAGAAGATTCTCTGGATGGACCTGTTCGAGTTTGGCGGCCCCCACAGAGAGTCAGAGACTGTATTACAAACTTTCCTGGGAAGGAGGGGGGAAATATTATATATTGGTTATGGTTCATTACGACAGTTAATGAAGGTACGGTAAAGTGTGACGAAACGGGACTTTATGACAGGAAGTAGAAAGCAATGGATATGTAAGCTAGCAGGTACGTTTGCCTCTGCGTAATAGAGTCTTAGCAAATAAACAGTTAAGCTTAATTCACAAACGTTGTACCTGAGTTTTATTTCAGTTGCTTGGACGTATTGACAAACACAACAACAGCCAACTTCAATTTGCAATTGTTATTATTATTTATTTCTTAGCAGATGCCCTTATCCAAGGCGACTTACAATTGTTACAAGATATCACATAATTTTTACATCCAATTACATTATTTTTTACACATTATTTTTACATACAATTACCCATTTATACAGTTGGGTTTTTACTGGAGCAATCTAGGTAACGTACCTTGCTCAAGGGTACAGCAGCAGTATCCCCCACCTGGGATTGAACCCACAACCCTCTGGTCAAGAGTCCAGAGCCCTAACCATTACTCCACACTGCTCCACATTGTTCTAGCATGGACGTTCTTTTTTGCATAGCATATAAGGGACTTGGGCCCAACCTAAAAGTTGATTTCAAACGTGCTGTGCAGTATAGTACAAGTCTTTTTTGTGTTGTAAATCAATCCCCACCCCCCCCTCAGATAACAGCATCTATATATCACATTTTAATCTGTGAGTTTTATCTGACATTTCCACACGCACATTTTGAATATTTTTTAACCTTTCAAGCAGCAGTGTAATGCAGTTTCAGGAAGACACCTGGCACCTTGGTTTCTGGCTGATCAATAGATAAGTGTTTCCTTAGATCCCTGCATAATCTCATGTTGTCTGTGTGATGCAGCATTAAACAAGCTGTTGGGAGTCCTCCTGTCCAGTCTGTTATTTGCAGTGACGTGCAACAGAAACAGCAGAGTAAACCAGTTTTTACCTGTTTGAAGTAACAGGAGACAGATAAACTGGTTACAGGAAATATAAGTCATTAGGTTCCTCACTCTTCTCATTCATGAATTATCCATTGGTGTCCAGAGCTAGAGCAATTTTGCCAAGAAGAATGGGCAAAAATTGCAGGATCCAGATGTGCAAAGCTGGTAGAGACTTACCCAAAAAGACTCACAGCTATAATTGCTGCCAAAGGTGCTTTTACCAAGTATTGACTCAGGGGGGTGAATACTTATGCAACCAACAAATGTCTTTTTTAACTTTTGTGTCACAATAAAAAATATTTTGCACCTTCAAAGTGTTAAGTATGTTGTGTAAATCAAATGGTAAAAATCCCAATTAAATCCATTTTAATTCCAGGTTGTAACACTACAAAATGTGGAAAAGTCCAAGGGGGGTGAATACAAGGCTGTAGCTTAATAGACTGCAAGGTTATATGTCATGTTTCAATGATGGCTTGTTCCTTCCTGTTCGACTGTGCATTTAACAAGAGTGTTTTTTTTTGTTTGTTTTGTTTTTGTGAATCCACAAATGAGCATCTTTGAAACACCCCTGTTGAAATAAAACAGTGCTTGTGAGGGTGTGAGAAACAAACTTCTCGAGTCACGCGCTGCCCTCAGCCTCTCTTTCCATGCATTATTTATTTTGATAAGTACAGAACAAAGTAATTCCTCCCAGGTGCAGTGTGACATTTTCAAAGTTACATGTAATTTAGCAGAGCCCGCTGGGGAGGAGAGTATGGAATTCCCTGGTGTTTGTTTCTGCTAAAATACGTGCCAGTGGATTTGTTTGTGCTGCTTTTACTGCATCATCACATGACGCTCTGACTGTTGAAAGATACAGAGTGCTGTGGCAGTGTTTTTCAGCTGCCTCATAAGAGATTGTCCATGCAAGGCTGTGTGAGGGTGGCACCAACCATGAAATTAGACAGGAAAATAAATACTTATGCTGTAGCAGATTCAGAAAATAAGTTTGTCATGCTTTATTTAATTGTGGAAAGAGTAGAGAATCTTTAAGTAAGGTATTAAAGCATTAATGCTTGGCGCTTGTGACAGATGCTGGAGTACTAACTTCTTTTCACTGACAGTACTCTGTTTTTGTGAATTTAATTGGTAGTGATGGTTTCCCAGTGTATTTCAAGGATATTACAACATTGGATATATATCATTATTGTCAAGCCCTGTATCTGCACAGACATGTCAGGGAAAGTGTGCTTAATGCAGTATTAGGTATGAACAGCACATTTGTAAAGAAGCTTAATCTTTATCTTGGGGTGGACTAAGCAACCAAGACCCCAGCAGGTTAGTGGTTATGGTATCAATTTATTTCAGTGGCTACTGTAATACACTGTAGTCTAGGTCATGGGCATATGGGAAGTACTTTTATACTGTCAACACCTATCCTCTCTCAGGCAGAATAACAGAAGAACTGTTAAGTTTGAAAATAAGAGAATATAGTGCAGAAATTAACTTACAGTAAAATCTCCAGTCAAAACATAACAATACTAGTCTGTGTCAGGCATATAGTAGGCTTGCCAAAGAGAAGGGTATTAATCTTGGTAACCCCCACTCGACCGCTCCGCTCCTCCTGCACTAGAAGACTGGCTCTACCTCCTCTACGCTCCCCTGCCTCCAGAGCCCGCTCCTTCTCCACCCTCGCCCCGCAATGGTCGAATGACCTTCCTACAGATGTCAGGACTGCCCAGTCCCTAACCACCTTCTGGCGCCTCCTCAAGACTCACCTCTTCAGACAGCACCTGTAGAACTCCACTTTTCCCTTTGGACACTTTATCACTCTTCCTTAATGCACTTTACTTGCTCTTATTTGCCCCCTATTTTACTGCATTTAATCCTGTACTTTAGAGTACTGTAATCTGCCACAAGTGTTATTTAATCTGTAGTACTTTGTATTTAATTATATCATGATGTAATTATCACTGACACTGTTATCTGCTCCGTCATTGAATCGTATTTTGTCATACTTGTACTTGCTAGAACCAAAGTCATTGTATTTTATCTTGCTCTTAATTGTATTAATACTTCTACTGTGATTATTGAAATGTATTTTTGTTTACCACTGTAAGTCGCCCTGGATAAGGGCGTCTGCTAATAAATAAATAATAATAATTATTATTAATGCAGATTTTTACAATACAATTACAATTGAAATCGGGATTTCAATTCTTTCAAATATTTTAGTGCATTAGTGTCATGTTTACACACCTCAGCAGCATGTTCAGTTCATCATCTTTTCATTTTGTGGTCAAGAGACTATTTGAAAAAGAATAACTGGTAAAGGCAAGAATATTATTGCAAAGAACTCTGTTAGCTTAGTGATGTGTTTAGTGAACCATAAAATACTGACATGATTCAACAACCTTGTAAAGCCCCTTGGAATACTCATGTTGCCACATTCCTTATCAGCAGTTGCAATTTAGGACAAGAGGCTTCTATATTGATATTCTTCTATATTCTTATCTTGTGGGAGTACTAGGATTCTCATTGAACAAGAAAATATGCTTTAGCAACCAAGACAGATATAACAGACACTTTAACTTAAAGACAGGCAGGCTGTTTAGAGAGTGATAGGATTCTCATGGTGCCAGAGAATATGTTGTAAGTGTTTTTAATTTATATATATATATATATATATATATATATATATATATATATATATATATATATATATATATATACATACTCTAAGCACACTCTTAAACTCAGGGGAGATGTTAAGGAGGACATAAAGATGTTTGGACTCCTGTAAGTGGATCGTTTGTGCACTGAGCTTGCAACGTATCCAGATGACTTTTAATAATCAAGAAGCTCACACAGGCTCATTCGATTTGAAGTTTTAACGGATCAGAGTAGTATCAGTACTCCTTTAGTTTATTAAATGCTTAAAAATGGATTGAGTAGTTACAGACTACGTCGAATCCCAACTGACAGGAAATCTGGGAGGTCCAGTGCCTTAACAGGTATAATAGCTTTAATACTTTAATACGTTTATGGTTATAACATGTTTTGCCCTTAAGCTATGCATGCATAAAGCTAAAAAGGGCACCGCTAAATTATACCACATCCAATATATATCACTCTCTACAACTAAAACATAAATCCTATACCTTATAGCAATGCATCAATATAAAAGAGATATAGATTCAAAATCGTTCTTACCTTCCAGAATATCTATGGAAGTGTAGAATATAATGTAAGGACAGAAACTGTCTTCAAAGGCAAAGACTTATAAATACGACACCAACAGCAATCAGCTCGATCAGAGATCTTCAGAGCATGGATCACATCAGCTTGTAGTTAGCAAGTTGAGCGACACTTGACTGGGGTTTTAACTTGGTTTTTATAGAGTTTTTGCTTCGCTTCTTACGTCTGAAGTATCAATTAAATCTCAAACATAAATCCGCCTTAACAGCTCCTGTCCTTCATGTTAATAACATTTTCAAAACACCCGGTAACTCCTTCTATAAGATTAATTAGCCATCATCCCCTAGTCCTCCTCTCCTACATCTCCAAAATATGTAAGGTGAGCTTTTGATGTTATTCTTTTTTGGTACCAGGGAGTTCCTGAACACACCATGCATGTGAATACAGTGCAAGTATATGAAGAATACATAGAAAGATGTGTTTAATATATAACACCTACTTTGGTTTAATTATTCCAATCCTGGGTTAAAAATATATTTCCCATTTAACAATTAACTAAAACATATTAGACAGACGGTCCATAGCAAACTTCTAAGCATGCAATTATATATCCAATTATTCTCACTTAAATCCAGTCTATCAAGAACATAGTCAAAATATATAAGTCCCATTTTAGCTATTTAATGCTTTAAACTTGCTCTGTTTTTTTTACAAAAATCCTGTTCAGGCAAGTTTCAGATCACCTGCTTTTCTGTCGAGGTCATCCATCATTAATAGAAGAGTCTTCTGTAAGCATTTTCTCAGACGTATGGCATAACATGGTCTTATGCTATGGCTCCCCCTCACTTGTTTTTACCAGGTCTTCATTAATGTCTATGATATAATGAAACCATAAATAGTTCACCACTGATTCCCGTTTCCTGTACCAGGAGGTATTTCTTATTATGTAAAAGATTACTCGTTATAGAAACCTTGGATTTCAAACCCCCCAGACATTGAAACTCGCATTAGTTGCCAAAAAGTTATTTCCTTCAATTACTCCCCGCCTGGTACTGCAAGCAAGCAAAGGTTACCAAGATTAATACCCTTCTCTTTGGCAAGCCTACTATATGCCTGACACAGACTGGTATTGTTATGCTTTGACTGGAGATTTTACTGTAAGTTAATTTCTGCACTATATTCTCTTATTTTCAAACTTAACAGTTCTTCTGTTATAATAAAACATTTACACATATTCTGTTTGAATTATTCTAGAATGCCTGTGTTTAGCTTAAACACTACTTTCAGATCAAGCTAAATAAGAAATTTGACTGAACATTTGAGTTAATTAAATTAGATTCTCGTTTCTGCCTTTCTCTTCAAGGTTATAAACCTTGGAACCAGTAGCTCAGACAAAGACAAGCCTAGCTTATTTCACAGGTGTTTTTAGGTCAGCGTCACCCCAACCTAGCTCCCTTTTTACTCAGACTTACAAAGATACAATAATATTTGTCACTGTTATAACAGAATAAACAGGAATATAGAATGTTCAGTGAACAGTGTGTTTTAACAATTTGTTTAGTATTTCTGCTGGCTTTATATTCTTTAAAACACAGTACAGTTATTACAAAATTTTAACACACATGCAGTTTAAAAAATGTTCAATTTGCATCCCAAAGATCAGCCTACTTCCAGTACCTGTCACAGTCCTAGGTCAGTTTCTGCTCTCAGTGAGTCTGTCAGTGTGTCTTTAAAAGCCTGATACCTGCAAAAACTTAAATCTTGTTAGCAGGGCTTCCATCTCTACACTCCCATTCCCATCATCAGTGGGAAGACTTCAAATAAATTAAACTGTTTCTATGAAAGGGCCACCTATTTCTGCAGCATACAACTTTCACTCAAAAAAGATGATCGCACCTTGTACAAGGGAAGACAGGTTTTCGATTTATTCGTGACAGTGTCACCACTACTCTTATGTATGACCACAGGGAAGCCCTGGTAAGTATATAGTAATATACTATTAACCTTGATTTCTTTCTCCTTTCCTTTGCACGGGTAATGTTTCGATTCCGTTGGACCATCACAAACCACACACAGATGAACAAGAACCACCAGAAAGGTAAGTAAAATAATGTCAATGGTTATTACACAATATAAAATAATTAACACAGTTTACATATAACACTATTGCATAACAACCCAGTTATAGTAAGATTAATTTATCTTCTAGATTCACGGCATGTAACTAGACACCATCAAAACCTAGCTGCCCATATTAGCAAGCAATATCTGCCTCAATGTACTACTCTTTAACACCACTATCTCTGTTACCAGCTCCCCTCCTAAGGTAACGTACAGTAGCAGCAACTCTTAAATAAAAATCATAGTAACACTATAGCAGCATAACTATAACAATACTATCTTAAAGACACTATGATTGCAGCATTAATATCGAATATTGCACACAGTAATAGCAGCAGTAGTATAAGAACCACAGGAGTATAGTCAGCAAGAGTATAGTCACGTGGTACTAGCAGCAGTAAGATGAGAAGCACAATACTATCAGCAGTAATATGAGGGGCATAATGAGAGCAGCAATAGGATAGTCACATGATGCACTAGGCAGATCAACGGCCCTGCAGGTGGAAGTCCTCCTTTCCAAACAATGCGTTGGCTCCACTTCACCAGACTTCAGACAAGCACCACCTGCAGTCCCGGTCCTGCGCACTTGAGTTTCGTCCTGGTGAAAGCTGGGGCCCTGACGCAAACCTCCCGCACCACTGCTGCTCGTCCTCCTCTGCTCCAGCTGAGGGAAAGACATAGAGCGAAAAAGTGCACCTGTGTACCCGCTGGTTCTTGACCCCACCCAAACAATAAACAATATTTCCCCACCCCACCCCACTGTATCCCAGGTCAAGCACTTAGCGTTGGTTCCACTACTGGGCTCGGCCTCTCCGTGCTACCTGCACTGGCCTGACCCTGCTCACAGTGCTTAACTTTGAATAACCGAGTCTGTGTGTGATTATTCTTGATTAATCATTGTCTGGGTATGTCAAAATCTGTAAGCCAGTACACGAACAAAACACTATAGGAGTTTATGCAATCAATTTGTCCTTCTGTTTGGCTCCCCATATTCCACTAGAGAATTACAGAAGTGACATTGAACAGTCTGTTTTTGATCACTGTCATCTATATTTTGGCATTCACACTGTTTCTTACCGTTTGGTCATGTTAATATATACTAATGCACAATGAAAATACAGCAGTCTAAGTTTTACATCAAGAGCTCATTGGGCACATACATCATGTTATTTGCATTTTAAATAGTGAGCAGATAGGTTTGTTGATTGCTTGAGTAGTATTGTTCCTTGGGATAACAAAATACTGAGCTCAAGTCATGTGATTTCATAAAAACACCAAGTGCTCAGTGTTTGGTATTTTTATTTATTTTACTTTATTTTAATTTTATTTATATAGCGCCTTTCATACCATGGTATCTTTACAGACAGTATGTATCATGATCAAGAAACAAGACATTAACAAAATACAATGATATTAATAATAACAATAAATAGCAAATATCTAGATAGGACAAAAATAAAATAAATAAGAATAACAAATAAAATACAAAGTTAGCAGATAGAAATAGATAACAGAAACTTTATATCTAGATTAGGTTAAAAAAGCTGATCTATAAAAATGAGTCTTTAATCTTGATTTAAAAATGCTGACCGAAGCAGCATCTCTACTAGAGGAAGGCAAAGAGTTCCACAGCTTGGGAGCATTAAAACAAAACTCTTTTTTCCCTACTGCTTTTAATTTAGTTGTGAGAGATTTGAACTTTTCTTTTAGAAGCTCAGATTTTCTCAGGCATTTTTTTTATAGGTCCATAAAAGACTGTCCATTCTTGATTCCACATCTTTGACCCTAGCACCCGGAAGACAAGTAACAGCCCTGTTTAGTGGGTCAATGCAGGAAAAAGCCCTATCAACATAGCGTAGAGTGGAATCACCTACTAAAAGCACCTCACTTTTGCTTTCTTCAAATTCTTGATCTTCTGTCCTCAAAGAATCAAATCTTTTAGACAGAGATATTACGACAATATCCTTACGATGCATTCTTCCTTTTTTCTGTTCCTGGTAGAAACCCAGTTCCCTTTTCTTCAGCTATTTGAGTTAAAATCGCCAAAATGAGTTGATTAAGAATCTGTATTAATAACCATTTGAAAAAACATGATTTTAATTAACGCAAGAACAGCGAAAGAAACGACCACGCCCCGCTTGAGTAATGAAGATCGCCTGGTTGCTATTGGCATGATTCAAGGCAGCCTGTCTGTGAGAGAAGTTGCTCGGGGAATGAGATGTTCTACTTCAATAATCAGCAGACTAGTCCAGAGAAACCAGGAAACTGGCTCTGTGAGGGACAGGCCACGTCCTGGAAGGCAGAGGGCCACCACACTGACCCAGGACCGTTATGCTGACTGTTGCGTTGTTCAAGCAAACCGGTGGCGTGGTGGCAGTGTGATGATGTGGGGAGGAATCTCTTTTGACACAAGAACACCTTTGGTGCAGATTGAGGGCACCCTTACTGCTCAGCAATACATTGACGAAGTCCTTGAGGCAACAGTTTTTCCGTTCCTGCAAGCCAACCTGGAAGTGTCGATTTTCCAGCAGGACAATGCAAGACCACACAGTGCTAGGATTACAATTGCACAACTTCAAGAAAATGTCCAGGTCTTGCCGTGGCTTTTTTTCTCCTGACCTGAGTCCAATAGAACATCTGTGGGACCAAATCACCAGTGCCATCCACAGGAGACAACCAAGACCAGCTAAACTTCACCAGTTGCAGCTGCACAGGAAGAGTGGCGGAACATCCCACAGCAGTCTATCCAGAGGCTGATCAGGTCTATGCGTCAATGCTGCCAGAATTGTATTAATGCTCAGGGAGGTCATACCCGATACTAACTTTGTAATGTTTTCATTTTGACAGTGTGTCACGTTTCATACTGAAAACTTATCATGATTCTTTGATTTGTATTTTTGTTCACATTTTCTATGATTTTGTTTGATATCTATGGTTAAAATCTTTGATTAAACCCATTAGACCTGAGCGTTGTGTTTCTTTTGTGCATCAGTATATTAAATTCCCTATTTGACCTTATTCCTCCTCATGGAATAGCTGTCATTTAGAATTCTTTGGTGAATTTAACGTCAAGATTTATTTTTAGATTTCTTTTCTATACCTTTCATAAAAATATTTATTATGCATTTAAACTTTTTTTTTTTAAGAAAACTCGTTATTTAGCAGAAAAAAAAACTAGGAATGAAGTATGATGGAAAGGGGATTGGACAAGGATAGATATAATTGGTTAGATTTACAGGTACACAATTCCCAGTTCTCTGCAGTTTTGAATCCATCCTTAAGCATATTACCACTGTGCTCATGACTTACCAGCAAGACCCTTTTACTACTTTTACTGCTAATAACCCCCGATGGAATAAACTGGTTAGCTGCTATGCAAAGTTAATTCAAGTTTGAAATTCCACAGGTTGTATCTGAAACATGGGGTTATAAAATAGGTTGTTCATGTTACAACTTTATTTAGGGAAAAAGACCAAGTACCAGTTCTGATATCGGTCTAAGCTAGTCAATCAATATAATAACAACATGAACAGAGCCACTTTTAAATCAGCTAAGCTACTGTCAACTAATTGTGTTTATTTGATATTTAAACATGAATACATTGTTGGATACACTGAGTATTGCACAAGAACCATCTTGCCTTCTTTACTGAGAACTGATTTGTCTGACATAGCTGATATTTGTTTATCTCTGGTTTGTTCATGATCTTCACAGTCATTTTATTTCAGACTTTATGTATAGTTCTGCTACAATTTGCTTTTTAAAAAGTATTCATTTACTTAACATATAAAAATGATATGGAACAATTATACATGAGCAAGATTAATACCATGTTTAGCAGCAGAGACAGCAGGGGATTCTGCAGTGTAACAAACTAAAGCCTAGTACAAGTGAAGCATGAACAATATTAAACAAATTAATTCAGAACATGTTTTTGGAGAACAAAGCATTCATTTCCCTTAACTCTGCCATCAAACAAACTGCTGCTGCTTTCCATCAGTCTAGGTACCCATTAGTAAAACGACTGAACCACAAAAAATCATAACTTATTGAGCTCAAAACTTGATTTCATATACACATAGGGCCATATTTGCCACCACCAGATATATTATTTACCAGCAACAATACAGATGTTATCTATGCAAATATGCTGGAAAGGTTGTTTTTGTGTGTGTGTTGCCTCCAGATAAGGTTTGGGGTCTGGGAGTAACTTACCCTCTAATTTGAACACTGAGAGAGTAAAATGTAATGTTGTTATTATTATTATTATTATTATTATTATTATTATTATTATTATTATTATTATTATTTATTTCTTAGCAGACGCCCCTATCCACGGTGACTTACAATTGTTACAAAATATCACATTACAGAATATCACATTACAGATAAGAGCAGTTGTAAAGTACAATAAAATCAGTAGCAAAAGATCAGAATCAAATAAGAGCAAAAAATAAAGAATTCAGTAAATAATTACATGGAAGAGCGGGTTCGACTAAGAGTAGTTAACTTATATTAAAAATATTTATTTATACAAGTAAAGTACAGTATGAGCACGTAGTAAGTATGATGAATGGACGAGAATGATTTAAAAAAAACCTGAGTACGGATACTTATAAGAGTAAAATCAAATACAAGATACAGGAAGTAGTTATAATTAAGAGCAGTAGTAGAATACGGCAAGGTATGGAGCAGTTCAGTGCAGGTACAAGCTGATGCAAGTACTGGTATAATTGGGTGCCATATAGTCCAGTATAGTCGAGAGTTGTTATGTTTTACAGATGCTGTCTGAACAGGTGTGTCTTGAGGAGGCGCCGGAAGGTGGTCAGGGACTGAGCAGTTCTGATATCCATGCGTAGGCCGTTCCAACACTAAGGCGCAAGGGTGGAGAAGGAACGGGCTCTGGAAGCGGGGGAGTGGAGGGGGGTACAGCTAATCTGCCGGTGGTGGAGGAGCGGAAGGGGTGAGAGAGGGTGTAGGGAGAAATGATAGTCTTGAGAGAGGAGGGAGCAGAAAGGTCAAGATAGCGATAGGCAAGTACAAGAGTTTTGAATTGGATGCGAGCAGTGATAGGGAGCCAGTGCAGAGAGCGGAGCAGTGGTGTAGCGTGGGAGAAATGAGGAAGGGAAAAGACAAGGCAAGCAGCAGAGTTTTGGATGAGCTGGAGTGGATGGATGGCAGAGGTAGGGAGGCCGGCCAGGAGGGAGTTGCAGTAGTCAAGGCGGGACAGTACCAGGGCCTGAACTAGGAGCTGCGTGAGGAAGGGGAAAATTCTGCATATGTTGCTGAGGAAGAAGCGACAGGAGCGTGACAGAGTAGAGATGTGCTGAGTAAAACAAGGAGGGGTCAAGGGTGACACTGAGGTTTTTGGTGGATGCGGAGGGAGAGAGGGTTGTAGATTCAAGAGGAATAGAAATAGAGAGATTAGCAGTGGGGGAGGAAGAGGTGGGAAAAAAAGGAGGTATGATTTGGAGAGGTTGAGTTTAAGATGATGCGAGTGCATCCAGGAAGAGATGGCCGAGAGGCAGGTCGAGATACAGGAGGAAATGTCAGGGTCAGAGGGGGGAAAGGAAAAGAAGACATGGGCATCATATGAGAAGCCATTGGAGGAGATGAGGGGACCCAGGGAGAGGGTGTAGAGAGAAAACAGGAGGGGTCCCAAGACTGAGCCTTGGGGGACACCTGTCAAAAGAGAGCAAGAGGCAGAGGGTGAGCCATGCCACAACATCTGGTACATGTAATCAGCGAGGTAAGAGGAGAACCAGGCAAGACCAGTGCCGGAGAGTCCCAGGTCAGCGAGGGAGGACAGGAGAATGGTCGACTGCGTCAAAGGCTGCAGAGAGGTCGAGGAGAAATAGGACTAGAGGAGGGAGGCGGCACGGGCAGAGAATAGAGAGCTAGTGACAGAGAAGAGCAGTTTCGGAAACAAGTGTGCCGGGCGAAAACCAGATTGGAGGGAGTCGAGGAGAGAATGTGTTGACAGGAAAGCAGAGAGCTGGCGAGGTACCGCTCGCTCAACGGTTTTAGAGAGGAACATAAGAACATAAGAACATAAGAAAGTTTACAAACGAGAGGAGGCCATTCGGCCCATCTTGCTCATTTTGGTTGTTAGTAACTTTTTGATCCCAGAATCTCATCAAGCGGCTTCTTTACTGGGGAGTTGGTTCCAGACCCTCACAATTCTCTGTGTAAAAAAGTGCCTCCTATTTTCTGTTCTGAATGCCCCTTTATCTAATCTCCATTTGTGACCCCTGGTCCTTGTTTCCTTTTTTCAGGTCGAAAAAGTCCCCTAGGTCGACATTGTCTATACCTTTTAGGATTTTGAATGTTTGAATGCTTGACAATGCCAATGATCTTTTAATTTCATTTGGCAATCAAAGACTTCTTTAAAGGTTGTCAATCACTTAAGGGGGCGGGGTTTGTCCCCATTAAGTGACCAATGAATGTTTGCCATGCAAAACCGAAATAGAAAAAAATGATTAGTCGGAATGAACCTCCCCTCCTCCACTATTGGCCAATCATCCCCACAATGAATGTTGCTTCACAATTACAGCACAGTCGATTGAACCTGCCCCTCATACGATTGATTGGTCACTTCGTGGGGACAAAATCCACCCCGCTCATGTGATTGACAAGCTTTAAAGAAGTCTTTGTTTGCCAAATGAAGATCATGTACCAAATGAAATTGAAAGTTCATTGCCAAATGAAAGTGAAAGATCATGTACCAAATGAAATCGAAAGATCATTGCCAAATGAAATTGAAAGATCATTGCCAAATGAAAGTAAATGACTTATGCAATTAATTAATTGATTTTGAAATTAATTTATGAATTGACAAAATAATCTAAGAATTGACAAATTAATTTAAGAATTAAAGATTTAATTTTGACCCTTATAACACTCCATACTGCTCAGCCCATCAATGCTGTGATCGAGAAGAGGCTGTTGAACCCATCAAGGCTGTGATCGAGAGGAGGCTGCTCACCCCATCAAGGCTGTGATCGAGAGGAGGCTGCTCAGCCCATCAAGGCTGTGATCGAGAGGAGGCTGCTCAGCCCATCAAGGCTGTGATCGAGAGGAGGCTGCTCAGCCCATCAAGGCTGTGATCGAGAGGAGGCTGCTCAGCCCATCAAGGCTGTGATCGAGAGGAGGCTGCTCAGCCCATCAATGCTGTGATCGAGAGGAGGCTGCTCAGCCCATCAAGGCTGTGATTGAGAGGAGTCTGCTCAGCCCATCAAGGCTGTGATCGAGAGGAGGCTGCTCAGCCCATCAAGGCTGTGATTGAGAGGAGGCTGCTCAGCCCATCAAGGCTGTGATCGAGAGGAGGCTGCTCAGCCCATCAAGGCTGTGATCGAGAGGAGGCTGCTCAGCCCATCAAGGCTGTGATCGAGAGGAGGCTGCTGAACCCATCAAGGCTGTGATCGAGAGGAGGCTGCTCAGCCCATCAAGGCTGTGATCGAGAGGAGGCTGCTTAGCCTATCAAATGAACGTAGGGAAGCTATAAAAAAGGCCAACAAGATGCTCTGATATATTGTGAAAAGTGTTGAATTTAAATCAAGGGAAGTAATGTTAAAACTTTACAATGCATTACTAAGACTTCATCTAGAATATTGTGTTCAGTTCTGGTCACCTCGTTACAAAAAGGATATTGCTGCTCTAGAAAGAGTGCAAAGAAGAGCGATCAGAATTATCCTGGGTTTAAAAGGCATGTCGTATGCAGACAGGCTAAAAGAATTATATCTATTTAGTCTTGAACAAAAGAAGACTACGCGGTGATCTGATTGAAGCATTCAAAATTCTCAAAGGTATTGACAATGTCGACCCAGGGAACTTTTTCGACCTGAAAAAAGAAACAAGGACCAGGGGTCACAAATGGAGATTAGATAAAGGGGCATTCAGAACTGAAAATAGGAGGCACTTTTTTACACAGAGAATTGTGAGGGTCTGGAACCAACTCCCCAGTAATGTTGTTGAAGCTGACACCCTGGGATCCTTCAAGAAGCTGCTTGATGAGATTCTGGGATCAATAAGCTACTAACAACCAAACTAGCAAGATGGGCCGAATGGCCTCCTCTCGTTTGTAAACTTTCTTATGTTCTTCTTAATTAAATAATTAATTACTGTGTATTTGCCCCCATTTTGGTGATTGGGGTCATGTGTTTAATTGCCAGCCATTCCGGCTCTGGGCTGTAGCTCCACTACAGAGCCAGAATGGTCGCCAATCACATGACCCCTTCTCTTAAAGGGGCAGGACAACTTTGCCCTGCCACACCCTTTCATACATGAAATATTGAAAACAGCTGAAAAAAGTGGTTTTGGACACATAATAAATATATTTTCAAGTTTTTTTTCTTTCTTCCCATTGATTTATATGGGGTGGGGGATAGCATCCTTATATGAGGTCATCATGCATTTGCATCTTCCACATGTCCCCATAATAAGACTAGAAGAGAGTTTTTTATATCTGTTCCCATATGAGGTCACACGCATGAAAAGGTTGACAGAGATTCAGTATTTTTGTGTTCAATAAAAATGATGTATGTTTAAACACATCAATTTCGATGAAGTTTGACAGCACCTGCTTCTACCAAAGACTACTGATTGCTTTTCCTTGTCGTCTTTTCAAACCCATTACCGCCTTGAATGGGATGCTTCATCTCTAAATATAAAGAGCCACACTGTGGAGCTCAATGACCCATGTATGGCTCAAGAGTCGCCCACAGACTGCTCTGCTGTCAGAGAATAAATCCAGGCAGAGGAGACATCTCCCAGGACTGCATTTATTGAAACCATATACCACATCATTACTGAAGGTAAAAAAGGTAAAGAAATCATTGCCTTTGAGCAGCATTCTTCATCAAGCCATAAGAACCATGTCAGTGCTGCTCAGCCTGTGTTGTTGCTAGGAGACAATGTACCACCTATGGAAATAAGAGTTACCCAGCTGATACTGCCCAGATATTGCCCATCTTAAATCATGGTTTAATTGCAATAACAGTGGAAAACACAAGAAGGGTTTCAGTGAATATGCTCATGTAAAAAATATATGCTGCATAATTTGCATTCTTCCTTTTTCTAAAGGTCGTAAGATTGTATTAAATTGTGACAATTCTACAAACTCTCTATGTGGCAGGAAGTAATAAATCATTGAGGCTCTCTCCCTGTGGTCTGGCACCCAGCGGGTGGTGCCTACTTGTCTCAAAGAGACAAGATAAGAAACTGGTTATTTTATGATCCAAAGAGCCGTTATAACCTCAGGCTGAGGACCCTTGTTTATGCATAGGTTGCTTTGCTAATTAAAATGCTGATTTTGATCACAGGTATGAACCACAGTCCAGCCAGCTGAAGCTGGTTCTGATCTACAAACACTAAAAGTGTTGTCCATGGGGGCTGTCTTGTTTTGTATATAAATTTCTGTAGACCTGTGTGACAGGGTAGTGTTGCGGGCCCAGATGGTATCGGCAAGGACAGAGACTCAGAGGCAAGAAAACTACAGTTTAAGCGCTGCTGCACACTTTTAATAAACAAACAAAATTAAAAATACAAAACAAAACAATGCTCACAGAGCCAAATAAAAAGGTTTAACAAAACACAAAATACTGTTCAGGCTGAGCAGTGCCTTCACTGAACATTTACAAATAAGCACTATACACACAAACACAGGTTTCACTCACCCAAAAACTCCTCCACCCAGACAATGGATTTCTCCTTCCTTATATGCCATGTGGCTGGAGCCTAATTCATCCAGCCACAAACTCACCAAAATACAGGCGATCCTCGACTCATGATGCTTCGACTTACGACGCACGGCACGCACGACTCTTTTGCATTATTATCCTGCTTCGACTTTACGATATCGATACGGCATTTACGACACGAAAAGACACGAGCCATGCGTCATGTGACAACGCTCGGTGTCGGAATCGCAGTACCTGTCGTGGTCGCCCTGACTCAGTCACTTAGCGGGGTTTTTTTTATGAAGAAGGAATCTATGAAAAAGACCTAGGAGTTTATGTTGACTCAGAAATGTCTTCATCTAGACAATGTGGGGAAGCTGTAAAAAAGGCCAACAAGATGCTTGGATATATTGTGAGAAGTGTTGAATTTAAATCAAGGGAAGCAATGTTAAAACTTTACAATGCATTAGTAAGACCTCATCTAGAATATTGTGTCCAGTTCTGATCACCTCGCTACAAAAAGGCTATTGCTGCTCTAGAAAGAGTGCAAAGAAGAGCAACCAGAATTATTCCTGGTTTAAAAGGCATGTCCTATGCAGACAGGCTAAAAGAATTGAATCTATTCAGTCTTGAACAAAGACGACTACGCGGCGATCTGATTCAAGCATTCAGAATTCTAAAAGGTATTGACAATGTCGACACAGGGGACTTTTTCGACCTGAAAAAAGAAGCAAGGACCAGGGGTCACAAATGGAGATTAGATAAAGGGGCATTCAGAACAGAAAATAGGAGGCACTTTTTTACACAGATAATTGTGGGAGTCTGGAACCAACTCCCCAGTAATGTTATTGAAGCTGACACCCTGGGATCCTTCAAGAAGCTGCTTGATGAAATTCTGGGATCAATAAGCTACTAACAACCAAACGAGCAAGATGGGCCGAATGGCCTCCTCTCGTTTGTAAACTTTCTGGAAATCTAAATAAACCATGTCATATGCTTTACAATTATCCATTGTTGATGTTGCATCCTCAAAAAAATCAAGCAGATTAGTTAGACATGATCTCCCTTTCCTAAAACCATGCTGACTGTCTCCCAGGTTACTGTTACCATATAGGTAATTCTCCATTTTGGATCTTATTATCGCTTCCATAAGTTTACAAACAATAAAAGTCGGGCTTATTGGTCAGTAGTTATCTGGTTTGGTTTTGTCTCCCTTTTTGTGGATCGGTATTACGTTTGCTATTCTCCAGTCTGTCAGTACAACCCCTGTGTCAAAAGACTGTTGCATCTTGGTTAGCGGCTTATAAATAACTTCTTTAATTTCTTTGAGTACTATTGGGAGGATCTCATCCGGCCCAGGGTATTTGTTTATTTTAAGAGCTCCTAGTCCCTTTAACACTTCTGCCTCTGTTATGCTAAAGTTATTTAAGACTGGATAGGAACAGGTCGACATGTGGGGCATATTGTCCGTATCCTCCTTCACAAAAACTAATCATTTAATATATTTGCTATTTTTTTCTCTTCGTCTATGATTTTGCCATTTGTATCTCTTAAACATTTTACCTCCTCTTTGAATGTTCTCTTGCTGTTATAATGGAAAAACTTTTTGGAATTGGTTTTAGCCACCTTAGCAATGCTCATTTCTATCTCTCTCTTGGCCTTTCTAACTTCCTTTTTGATTTGAGTTTGCAGTTACAAATACTCATTCTGTGTACTTTGTTCTTGGTCCCTTTTAAACGCTCTGTAAAGTGCCTTTTTTTTAAATATATTTTTTTAATTGATCTATTAAACCATTTTGGCCATTTTGTTTTTGTCTACTTTTGGTATGTAATAGTTTTGTGCCTCTAGTACTACATTTAATATGGCTTATCCTTTCCTGCACGCATTTCTAAAGTCCTTGTATAAGATTATTTTGCTTGGTGTCTGAATTTGGCGGTCTAAAGCATGCTATCTTACCTGAGTTGTTGCCCATGTATAGATGTAGTCTACCTTCTGTTTTTTTTTATTTCTCCCCCCTTCCTTTCTAGTTTAAATGCTTCTGAACCTCCTCGAGGATCCTTTCTCTGAGTAGATTGGTTCCCTTTTTATTTAAGTGCAGTCGGTCTCGCCTATATAATAGTCCTTGTTGTAGAATGTTCAGGGTGTACACACCCAGCAATACCTGGGGGAGTGATACACCGGACACTGTCTAACAGAAATATATTTCCATAAAAAATGCAAAACAAAACACAGTAAAACAAAATGAAGAAAACAAAAGTTGACCAACAAGTGGTCAAAAAATAGTCGGTTTCTCCCCCATAATTAAAATTAAAAACCCCATATTTTCCCCCATTAAATCTCTGCCCCCATTTCCCCCCAAAAATAGTTGATTTCCCCCCAATCTGGGGGAGCCAAATCTGCTGATTTTCGCTATTTAGAAAAAAAAAAAATGCATCCACCTTTTGAAGTAAATTTCACTTTTGACCAAGATAACCGCACAGATATTTTATAATCAGCATAGCATTTAGAAGGGTAAAGCTGAAGAGACTTTTGAAGCTATATCAAAGATATTATGTTCATATTGTAGCGTACCTCACTTCCCGCACGCAGGCGCATCACACAGGGCGAGGCAATCCACATACAGGCAGAGGGCAGGCGCGAAACGCTGTACACAAGAGCCGGCTCCTTTGCAAGAAGCGTATATCGGGCTTACATCACCTACCAGCCTTGCTGCTGCCTACCCCCGTGCACGCTACACTCTCCCCTGCCAGCCTCAAGTCCGCCCCGGACTTGCTAACCAGGCTACAGTCCGACGAGTGCGTACCGGGGTACCTGCGTCCACTTCTGACACCAGCGTAGTGAAATATGTCAACGCAGGCAGGCGCATCACACAGGGCGAGGCAATCCACACACAGGCGGAGAGCGGGCGCGAACCCGGGATCTCTCTAAACGAAACAGTTTTTCAAAAACACAATAACCACACAACCTACAGATGGGGACTTGCTTCGTCCCAGTAGATATATTGTTATGTGTATTATTAATATTTGTAATGTTATGTATTCCCAAAATGCTTCCTATGTTACATGTTTAAATATGGTTATACTCTGTATTTCTGCGCAACTGCGCTCAGAAAATAGCATTTTGTATAATTACGTACTGTCATAATGTGTCAATGTTGCCATTTTCTTTAAGAGGACTTGGGCAAAAGTGAAAGTTACTTCAAACGTTGGATGCAATTTTTTAAAATGAAAATTAGCAAAATACGACAGGACTTCATTGAATCAACAGAAACAGCGCTACATATCTCATGATCCTTTGCATCGCAACCTGATGCCCTCTGCGCCGAAAGATGACCTTACGCGCAGACCTTTCACTCACCGTATTTCATACAATTTTGTCTGAAACGGCGCCTCTTACAGGCTATCACCACCCGTGAGGGTGCCTCCTACAAACGCTTCAGCTCCGCCCCTGCCCAATGCGTATCGCGAGGTCGAGGAAGGCTGCTGTCAATATACTCTGTTCAAGAAGCGGTGTGTGGTTTTAGTTTGAGATGAGTTGACATTATACAAAGACCTGAATGATTGAACCAGGCGGAAGTCGTTTTGTTTGTATTTTAATTGATGGATAGAGTTAGAGGAGTAGAGTTTGACACAGAAGAGTCAGAGAGATGCAGGGACGATGCAGGTAGCGGTATGTTCAACTTTTTTAGTTTAGTTCATTCACGCGTTACGTTCAAGTCGTGATCGACGTGTGTGTTTGTTGATCGTACATAAACGTTTTTTTTATCCATTCTTAACGATTAGAAAATAGAAGATAATATTATTAGTCACTAGTGTTGGTTAATAAATAGCAGTGTGATATTCTTTCCCCGTACCCAGATCAACTTTACCTCATTTTTAGGCTAGCATAACCGTTTGGTTTCCTATTGTAATTTTCTACACATAACAATGCCGGTGCAAAATATGTATTTTATCACTTAATGCATCTGAAGTGAAGTGTTCCATGTTTATGTTAATTTCCACAGCAGACCAGATCAAACAGAGTTTCCATTGTGTCGATTTGAATATGATTTGACCAAATGTTACACCAAGAGTTTATTGATTTTTTTGCGTGACCAACAAACAATCCATCATTACTGACTGATAAATCACATGTGTACAAGTATTACTTTTTAATTTTTAATTAAAACATACAGTATACTTTACAATCCTCTTCTCATTGGGATACAGTATATTAGTAATAATTGTAACATAATAATAATAAAAAGGAATTGTTAATATTTAATAATAGTGGTAAAATAAAAATCAAACAACATTTTATGTTGCTTTAGCAATAAGCAAAGTAAATGCGTAGGGCATGGTTCAATTGGAATTATTATATGCACCAACCCAGATTATTTTAAAATGAAGTGATGCCAGCTAAACCCATACTGACCTGCATTAGCACTACACCAGAAAAGGCCATGATGTCTTCATCACATTACACATTAAGTATGTGTCAATGGAAAAACAAAATGCTTATGGTTTTAAAAAAATGGAGGAAAAAAAAAACCAAAAACACATTTGTTGGAGATTGTGGGATATTAAGCCTCTTTTTTAGTTTCCATATGTTGGTACAAAATATGAAATCCCTCTGTTCTCAAAACTGTTATATATTTTATTTTATTTTTACATTTTTTAGGAACAAACTCAGAAAGTTGGTACCTCAGAACATCAAAGCTTGCATTAGCTTTAGCTATAATCAGCAGTAAACCCCCCAGGAAAAGTGGGAGAGAGTATACAGAATACCTGGTTACTTGCCTGTGCAGTAAGGATGAAAATTGGAGAGCAAAGGCGCAGGCACTGGAGGCTGAAGTATTACGACTACGACAGGAACTGCTGCTCACAAAGATCAAGCCCAAAGGCAAACGGGATACTGGTATGTATAATGAATAATAAAATAATCTATACACCACACAGTCTCCTAACTTATCATATACACTGTGAGGTTTTTTATTAGGACTGGTCTAACTGTTTGGATTTGGCACTGCTTTGAATTGGATGCAAATTAGCTTGATCATGTGGCGTGGTGTGATCCCAGCAGCACTACAAACCTGCCGTTGTTTACTTAATAATCTTTGCGGATGAAGTCCAGAGAACAATGTTGTACTTGAAGGCGATGGCTACTTTCAGGACGATGATGCAATAGTGCCAGTATTGTGTGCAGATGGTTTAAGGCACATAACAGAGACTTCAGGCATCTTCCATGATCACCACAATTCCTGGATCAAGGGTACAGCTCAAGGGTACAGCAGCAGTGTTCCCCACCTGGGATTGAACCCTCCGGTCAAGAGTCCAGAGCCCTAACAACTACTCCACACTGCTGCCCAATTTGTAAGGAAACTAATTTAATTTGATGTCTGCAAATGAGTGCACCTAATACCAATTGCTGTGTTATTAAGTTTCCATTTATTGATTCCAATATTCAAAAGTTTCTGTGAGAGAGTTCAGGTACAGAGATGGTCTGTCCTCTGGAGAGGATTCAGGTAGCTTTTTCGCACTGACAAGTGTCTTATATATGTTGCCTAACTGCATGTGTGTGAAGCTGAACTTTGTGAACTCTGCTGATAACATTATCTAAACACTATCAATTTATTTGCGTGTGTTACAATGTGGTTCCATACACAGAACATACACAAGGTCAAATTTATCCTAGTTTATTAATTCCTTGTCCCTGTGTGTCCTGGGTTGGTTGAGTTGGAAACCATCCTCCTACAGCTGCTTACTTTACAGCTGTGCTGAGCACACAGTGTTCTCAGTGTGCTTCACAATATTTGTTTAACCTTCATTGAACCCTACACTTTATGAGATGAACTTGAATGACACTTTGTCATCTCAGTTCGCTGTATACCTCTCTGTACCATTTGCAAGACACCTTCCAGCACCTGTATCCCATGTCTTGTCAAGGCTGTGATACAGGGCTAATGGTGGTCCAACCTGATGTTAGGTACATGTCCTAACAAAATGACCAGGCAGTATTTAAGTAAATGAGTTCAAAAGAAAAAATGTAAAGTTTTTTTTTTATGCCACACAACCATGGTGAATACAGATCCCAAGTGTATAATAATGTGTTTAATAACAGAATATGTGAGATTAATTGATCTTACAATAAAATAAACAAAGCAGAAGTTTTTTTAGGGTCAAATACAAATACATTTAATAATTGATGCTAATAATGATAAACAGCAAACGACTTATTTTCTTAGAATTCTGAATTCTTACAGGCTTTTCTTTACTGTTGTACTGTGTAGAATTAAGTGAGATATAGCCATAATGGTAAACACCTGATCTATGCCCTCTAGGTCAAGGTCACAGAATACCAGGCTGATCCTGTGTTTTCATCGCCTTGTGATTGGAGTAGAATGGATGTTCCAACTTGGATAAACAATATTGCCTTTTGCAGGTGGTCCTTGAGAAGGTTCACAATGGTGTTGTTCTGCTGTGCAGTTTGATCACATAGCACATTGCTAAAAAAAAAGGGTCTACTTTGGAATCATTTAATCATATGTACAATAAAAAATTATAATGAAAAGTGTAGGCATTACTGGATTTATAGGTTCCAGCACCGAAGGACAAAGACATCCTGCAGTGCTGTCAGAAAGGGCAGTATATACATAATGAGTAGTATATCGTGGTGGAAATGGACAGATGCGAGAGTGTTTTGTGTACTGATAGAATATAAATGACATGTTGTGTGAGACTGGTTCTGTGCTGTACTTCAGCTTGACTTAATGAGTTGGTGTTGTATTAGATGAGATCAAACAGCCTTTTGGGGGAAAAGAAAGCAGCAGCAGTGGTTCTTTTCCAAGTTGCAAGAATGATTCATTACTGTCATAATAACGATAACTGTTAAGGTGAGGGAACACAAAGCCACTTTGCGGCTTGGAACTTGGTTTCAGGAGACTAGGTTTCAGGCCACTGCATGGCACATAAGGGGAGACTTGGGGTTTGATACAGCAAAGTTGCCTCAAACTAGGTCTCCCAGTTTCCCCCCCCCATTGGCTGCAGCATAGGGAGGAAATCCCCCCAGCACACAAAAATGAAATTCAAGCCCTGGTAGGAATATAATACATTTTGATTTTCATAAATCTTCTTTAACAACTGTCTTGATTTTAGATACATGAATATGTAAGAAACCATTAAAGATGCAAACTTTGTAAAATGCTACCATCATGTCATGTAAAATGTTCCAGTTTAACACCTGACCTGTTACTGCTGCTTTCATGGGACTTTTTCCAATTTGCATCACAGAGACTGTGTGTGTGTGTATATATGTATATGCCTGTGTGTGTATATATGCCCCTGTGTGTGTGTGTGTGTGTGTGTGTGTGTGTGTCTGTGTGTTTGTATATGCCTGTGTGTGTGTGCCTTGAAGTAACATTTAGTATTGAGCTGGTGCACAAGGGATGCTTTGTTTTTGTTTACTAGGAACTGTGTCTCGATGTAATTGTACACAATAATAATAAACGTAATGTATTGAATTTAATGAATTTCAAGTAGGGCTGTCAACTAAATCGCAGTTAACTTCTGCGATTAAAAATAATGAACTACAGAAATAATAAAAAATGCAAAGCGTGATAACAGTATCAAATTGTCTACAGGAAGGATGCTTATCAGGGGCGATGTATAAAATACTGATTTGCCTGTCCTTGTATGAAATATGGGAGGGATCAAACACTTCAGGGTGCTTGGACACCTCTGTAGACAACAGTTTCATTCGTGATTTTTCCTGGCAAGCACGTGTTGTCAGCACTTGGCTGTGATTGGTTAATCCACCGACCGTACCAGCCAGAAAAAAAATCGCTCTGGATTTGATTTGAGTGGTACTGTCGGGCAGCACCGCGGGACTAGCGGTATCGTCCTGCGCTGATCTGCCCAACACCATATGAAAGCAATGGCAGCGATACAGGCGGAAAAATGCCTTGCGTGCCGTGCCACGCCTGTCTGTCCTGGGCTTTACACTTCCAACCAGTTCAGTGGATGCAGAATGTGCAATCTCAATATATGGGCAACTCTTCGCACCACAGAGACAGAGAATGTTGGGAGCAATTGCTGGGGGATGTTGCATGATTGCCTTTAACAAATGACAGCACTCCATTTTAGAAAGGAAGCAAGTACCACTATTTTTAGGCTTTTAGTGCTCTACTTGGGTTTATTTAATGTTTAGACAGGTCAGCAAATTTTATTCCATAACATACCTGGGAAAATATGTAAATTCTCTGCGATTGAAGTAAACCCCTACTCATAACTGCCAGGTTTAAAAACCATCAGTCAAATGTGGTTGCCATATACATTGTGGTTTTTGATATACATGTAAAAGCTTATCTGAAAGTCATGCCAACAGGTTAGCGCAACTGTTTCTCCAGTTGCAAGCATACAGTAGTAAGCATTTTGTGGTAAACCAGGAGATTGTAGTGAGAATACTGACTTGATGATTCATGTACATCATTTTTGAATAACCCTGCATGTTCAAGTGCCTCACAGGGTGCTTTCTTTTGGTTTCTGATACAATTACTGAGCTGTGTTTATTTGTTTGGGTTACAGGGGACAACTCTCTAGAGATCCTTTCACAAGACCTTATGGGCTCTCTAAATGATACAACTCAGCTTGAAGGCGATTCTGGCTGCGACACTTCCAGTGGACAGGGAAACAACACCATGAGCCTATTGCACAGTCAAGTACCTGATGGCTTCACCTCACACCAGACTTCTTCAAAGCCGCTGTGCAGATCAAGTTACGAGAGCAGTAAGGAGAAGACTATCCGTCTTCACACTCAGTTTTTACACAACCTTCTGGGCCTCAGACAACTAACGGAACCGGGCTACCTGACCATAGATCCTCTGGTGTCTCACAGGGACGTCTCCCTAGTCACCGATTCTGTCTGCCAGTTGCTCCACTGTATGCTTTCCTACTGCACAAATCCAAAGCTCCTCCTTCCCTCCTCCTCCTTCCTCCTTGAGGCTGCCCAGGTCCTGGCCAGTGTGCTGGATCACGGTAGCCTGTGCAAGCCGGCCTTCACACAGTGCATGACCAGAGCGGAAGAGTTCTTCAAAGACCTTGTGAGCCTAATTCTGAGAAATAAAGAACTCAATAGGGTAAGAACCAACTTTCTACAAGTTATTTATTTCATTTAGCACCCAGGGAGCTAGGCAGCTGCTCCACACATGTATATAAATACAGAGAGTAGGGTAGGGATATACTGTAAGAGTTTAAATGCTTAAACTATACATTCATATGAATATATTTTGACCAACAGCTACAGCAATTGTACATTTAAATGTCCTGCAGATCTGTAATGTCTGTAATCACATGGGGGTATTGCACAGTATTGTGAGCCTTAATGTATCGTTAACCTGTAACACTGAGAATCACCAGATTGCAGCTGGCATGCATGAGTATCCAGATCAAACGGCAAGCAAACTAAAACCAAATGTAGAGCTGTGGGCCTGAATTTCCACTGTGCTGTAAAAATAAGGCATTATATTTCATTTAGTAAGGTAAAGACAAATGGTGCTGTCACACCTGTTGCACATTACTTATTGAATTACATTTATTTACATATTACAATCTTAAGCTGGGATATTAAACTTGAAGGAGCATTTCATTCAGCACGCATTTTTAAAGCAAATTGGAAAACTAGCTTTATGTGTGCAATTATTTTGAAAAAAAAAATAATTAAAAATAAATGCAAACTATGCAATAAGAATTGTGTATAGAAACAGCACTGGAGCTGTGATAAACCAACAGAGGCTCAGACACAGAGTGCTTGATTAAAAAAAAAAATTAAATAAACTAAATAAGAATTTGGAATGTTGGTAAAGGACACCATGTTTGAAACCAACATTTTAACTATTTAAACTACAGCTTGACAAAAATTACAAAATGCATATGTTAATTAAGCATCCCTTTCACACAGACGAGTTATGACGGCTCAGAAGCGGCACTGATTGTGGTCTGTGTGAATTACTTATACCGTCACAGAGCCGTCATATTTTATGCTGTCTCTGAACCACCTCGCGAGAAGGTTCAGAGATGGCTGAAGGTTATGCTGACACTGAAGCGCTGTAGTGGGCGTGGATTGAAAGTCATCATCCCACGTGACTGTATGCTGGACACGTTGGGTATTTTTGTTGTTACACGCTTTCATTTTTTTCAAATACAATGGCTGATCAAGAACGAGGTAGTAATTGGAGTCTGGAATAGGTTTAGGAATTGTTAACTTTACGGGCTGACGAGAAGATGAATTCACAAATAGAAGGGACAGTGTGTGACCATGTAATTTATCGGCGAATCGCCGTTGCCATGACAACGATCTGTTGACTGACAGGTTTAAAAGCTGTAGTCACATGATTCCTTTGGCTGTGTGATAGCGTTGTGCAATTTCGTGCTGTGTGAATGGGTATTTTAAATAGTTTTTTTTAATGTCTCTGAGACGGCTCAGTAGCGGCATTTGTGTGTAAAAATGGCTTAGGATATGATTTATTCAATGGACAGAACATCAGCACTGTTTAGATAACTTAAACAAATGCGCTTTGTCCACTCTGGCACTGTTTCTGTCATTACCAATATGCAAAATAGATGTGATGATGCTGCTGCTGTACTACAGTATAATGATTTAATCAATATAAGCAATAGATTAAATGTAAGGTAACCTTTGTAGTTGAATTCCAACTGCTTTTTAGTAGGGATGGACTTAAGTTTTTAGATTCGGCCGAATACCGAATCCATCTCAAAAGATTCGTCCGAATACTGAACCGAATCCTACAAAAACTGTCAAGAAAAACTGAAGGAAACTGTTGAATGAAAAACAGACTGGCAGCTACTAACAAGGGACGCGCACAATCTATTGTTTTGAGCCTTTTAGTTCATAGTATTTTTATTACCAAATGGAAATATATCCCCGAATAAGATTTCAGTTTGAAACTAACACAATTTACAGCTAGCCCCCTCCCTCCACAATAGAAACGTCAAAATACAGAACTGTTTACTTTACCTTTACTTTATAAGAAAGGACAGCTGCATCTTTGCCATAACCCACTATTTTCTTTAATGACGTTTCAACCTGTGTCACCTGATCTGATTTGCCAACAGACTCCAGAATCTCGGGACACTTTAACACTAGAAGCCCCGCGGCAGACATTTTGGCGGTTTTTGGTTTTAAAATGAAATTTTCTCCAGTCGTGTAACACATATGGGGCTGCACGTTCGTGTGCCTTTCTGTCCGTATGTATTAAAGATTCTCACAAAGCATGAAACACGGGAGTGCAGAAATAAAGGAGATATATTACATTATACCTAAAAGCCCCGGAAGCAGTCACATTGACGGCCACACAAAAAGCAATTGTATTTTGATTATACAGAAAGGTATTCTACTTTATTATTTTTATTTACCAGTCCGCAATGTGTTTAGCTGTAATTAGATTAGTCTCTACTCTCTGCCTGAGTGAATGACTGACTGTCTATAGTTTTCAATAAGCCTTTTGAAGGCTGGCGCCTGCTTGCCAGCTTCACTGCTTTGGTCAATCAATTAGCATCGGGACTAGTGAAAATAAATACCAGAGACCGTGGAGTTTTACAGCGCAACAAAATATGGAGTTGATGTTTTGGATCAGATGACACGGAAGTATTCTGTGAAAGCTGGCTCCCGACGGTGGTCTGTTCAGGTGTTTTACAATGTATTGGACCTAGCAGCCAACAACTCCTAGGTACTATACAAAGAATGCACAGAGAAGAATTTACCAAGGAGAGAATATATTTTACAGTTAGCACAGCAACTTCGCAAGAAGCATTTGGAACAGAGGGAGACTGCCAAACGTGTACCCACAGCTGAAGCTGGCAACCCTGCTGAGAGCCGCAAGAGACGCCAATGCCAGTTTGGCAAGTGCAATAAAAATAAAACTTAGTACAGCTGTGCCCTGTGCAGGAAGGCGGCGTGGAGGAGCGCATTATCTGTGTTGATTGTGAACAGCCTTAGACTCAAGGTAAAGGAATACCCTTTTGTCGAAAAAAAGAAATAAATTACTTTTTTATATAACTTCTGCTGTGCGCTTCTGTAAAATGTTTTTTTCCTAAGTTTTATTTATCTACAATGTCAGTTGCTTTTGCTCATCTGATAATAAACCGATTGCTATTGAAAAGTTAAATGTTTTGCTATCGTTTCTGTTTTATAAATATGTATGTTGTAAACTGATGCCTGTTCAGATGTTTATTTACATTTTCTTGTTTTGATTTGTAAAATAAATGTTCATATTTATATATATATATATATATATATATATATATATATATATATATATATATATATATATATATATATATGCCTCTGTTGTTAAGATGTTTATGTGATTACTGCTTCTCCTTTCGTTATACTATTTACACTGTTTTGAATACAGCCGTCAGAAAGCGGGGCTTCTAGGTATGAGTATATCTCCGGTCCTTCTAGTGTTCAGGCAGGTCAGGTTTTGTAACTCACCTCTCTGAACTGCAATGTATTCAGTAAAGTGAGTGAATTGTGCGAACTGTCGCTAAATTAATTGAATTGTTTTACTTAGTTGTTACCAAAAGCACACACATGCTTGCGAGGATCATTTCCATCAATCAGACCTATACAGCAGCTGATTGGCTTTCTGAGTCTCTGACTGGGCGGGACTGTGTGAAGCAAGAAGTATTAAACAAATAGAAACTTTACCTGCTGCCACAAGGTTAAATGAAAAAGTGCAGGTGACTGCAAAGTTATCTATAATAATGGTGCTGCACTATTTTGATAGATATTGTTTACTGAATATAAAAATTCAAGCAATACGATTAATCGTTGTTACAAGGCTCTCCGGATAGAATCGCCACCACAATTGAACAATTAAATACATTTGCTAAACTGCTCAAGCAATTCACACTCACTTTACATGTCGAATAGATTGCAGTTTAGAGAGGTTAGTTAAAAAACTTGACCTGCCTTCATGTCCCGAGATTCTGGAGCCTGTTGACAACCCTATCTGAGAGCTATGAGGAAAAAAACTACCGTGATGAGCGACCTGAATCTCCCTGCGAAATAAAACCCACATTGATTTAAATGCACAGTGTGTGTAACACATATCAAATAGGCTATGAAATAGTTTTAAAATTATTTTAATAAAACACAGCAGTTCCCAAATGAAACAAGGTGTATTGGCACATTACAGTTACCTAACATTGTATTTACTAAAGCATATTGTTCAGCAACATCTTGCACATGTGATAGTTGTAAAGTTACAAAAAATAGGCTATATATTTCTGTGCACCGATTTTTTTAATGTATTTTTTCTCTCCGTATGATCTCTAGAACATGTTTGACAGACAAAGCAACAATGCACAAAAGTCTACACCAGTTTGCCATTACTATATTACAGGTTTACTGCATAACTTTACTCCATGAAGTGTGATGTGTCTGTGCTGTTGCATGCGGGGATATGTTTGCTTTTAGCAGCTGCGTGACGTGATAAGTGCGTGCGCCACCAGTAATAGAGAGTTGAGAGCCGCGACAAGAGTTCAAACGTGTTCTTGTTATTAAATACAAAAGTTATGTTCAATACCAGATTTGTGTCTTTTATTTAAAGAAGAACTGCACACACTGGAGGGATATATTAAAATGGATGTGCGTCTGGGCGGATATAGGATTTGGATTAAGTTCACCGAAAAGTCAGCCTGGATTCGGTGCATCCCTACTTTTTAGTCACTTTTATATATTTGTGACCAAACATGAAATAAAGACATGCTAATGGAAAGCCAAGAAAGGCTTACAATTCTGGTCAGGAGATTTTGGTTTTCTTAGTTGATTTGTTTCTTAGCTGCTTTCTTTAGTAGGCCTGGTAAGAGATACCTTACCAGTTTGATGTGGATCATTTCTAATACCTCTTTTTGTTAGTGTTCTTTGCATTTTTTTTTTTTTTTTAATGAATGCTCTGCATTGTATCGTACTCTTAATATTAATGCTACGAAAACACAGAGAGGAAGAGGATAAAGAACAAAGGCTAGCAGCATCCGCATAAAGCTCTTCAGATTTAAAGGTCTCTTTTGATCATATTCAAAGACAAAAATAAAATATATTAGCATAACAACACATTAGTAGCCCTGACTGCTAGAAGTGGAATTTAGATCATTACAATGTGTTCACAGAATGTATTTTCTTTAGAAATTATTTTACTCTGTGCAGATTTCTGACATTCAGAGAACATATCCTTTGTTCTCACCCGTGGAATAATTAATGTGATGTGGGTTGTGCTTTGGACTGTGCACACTGAAACTGACACTATGCACTGAAACATGGATATTGAGAAGCTTTCAAAAAGTAAGTTGCTTTTCAAGTGTTGTTGAAGAAGAAAAAAAAAAGCTACTAACTTCTCTGAAGCAGCTCTCAATTCTAATACACCTACCACCAGGTGAACTAACTTCTCTAAAGCAGCTCTCAATTCTAATACACCTACCACCAGGTGAACTAACTTCTCTAAAGCAGCTCTCGATTCTAATACACCTACCACCAGGTGAACTAACTTCTCTAAAGCAGCTCTCGATTCTAATACACCTACCACCAGGTGAACTAACTTCTCTAAAGCAGCTCTCAATTCTAATACACCTACCACCAGGTGAACTAACTTCTCTAAAGCAGCTCTTGATTCTAATATTAGGTCCTAACATTTATTCCCGAAATAAATAAAAAAAAGTTTTAGTAATTAAAAACAATCTAGTTATCTGCCATATGTGTTAATCCTGATCGTGCTGTTTGTTCAGTTACTTGTTCACAGTTTGTGATCATAAAGTCAAAGCCTCCTTCGCCTGGCTTTAGAAGAGATGCGACGTGCCTGTGTTGTTACTGTGATATGCTTAAATAAAGTTGCTGAAACTAATCAGACTGCGTGCAGTTGTTTGATTTCAACTCGTCATTCAAAACGGAGACTAGTTGCTATAGTATTGTGGTTACTGTTTTGCCGCTGACCGCAAACACTCGATTTTATTTATTTTTTATTTTATTTGCTATACTAAGTTTTTATAGATACAGTGCCTGTAGTAAGTATTCAGCCCCCTTGGATGTTTTCACAGTTTGTTGTGTTACAACCTGAAATCTTGATGCATTTAAATGGGATTTTTTTTCCTTTGATTTACACAACCTACTCAACACTTTGAAGAGGCAAGAGAATTTTTATTGTGAAAGAGCAGTTAATGAAAAAAAAAAAACTGAAATGTCTTGGTTAGATAAGTATTCACCCCCCTGAGTCAATACTTGGTATACAGCAATTACAGCTGTGAGTCTTTTGGGGTAAGTCTCTACCAGGTTTGCACATCTGGATCGTGCAATATTCACCCATTCTTCTTGGCAAAATTGTTCAAGCTATGTCAAGTTGGATGGGGATCATTGGTGGACAGCAATCTTCAAGTCTTGCCACAGATTTTCAATCGGATTCAAGTCCGGGCTTTGACTGGGCCACTCTAGGACATTCATTTTCTTGTTTTTAAGCCACTCCAGTGTCGCTTTGGCTGTGTGCTTGGGGTCATTGTCCTGCTGAAAGGTGAATCTCCATCCCAGTCTTAGGTCTTTTGCAGACTGAAGCAGGTTTTCCTCAAGGATTTGCCTGTATTTAGCTCCATCCATTTTGCTCTCTACCCTGACAAGCTTCCCAGTCCCTGCCGATGAAAAGCATCCCCATAGCATGATGCTGCCACCACCATGCTTCACAGTAGGGATGGTGTTACCTGGGTGATGTGTTGTGTTGGGTTTGCGCCAGACATAATGCTTTGCATTTAGGCCAGATAGTTCAATTTTTGTTTAATCGGACCACAGAATCTTTTACCACATCTTTTCAGAGTCTTACATGCCTTTTTGCAAATTCCAAGCAGGATTTTACATGGGCTTTTTTTCAGAAATGGCTTCCTTCTTGCCACTCTTCCATACAGGTCAGATTTGTGGAGTACCTGAGCTATTGTTGACACATGGACAGTTTCTTCCATCTCAGCCATAGAACACTGTAGGTCTTGCAGAGTTGTCATTGCCTCTTGCTGGCTTCTCTGACCAATGCCCTTATTACCCGGCTGCTCAGTTTGGGAGGACGGCCTGCTCTAAGCAGATTCTGGGTGGTGCCGTATACCTTCCACTTCTTAATGATCAACCTAACTGTGCTCCAAGGGATATTCAATGCTTTTAAAATCTTTTATACCCTCACCCCCGATCTGTGCCTTTCCACAGCTTTATCCCGGAGTTGTTTTGAAAGCTCCTTGGTCTTCATGGTAGTACCTTTGCTTTGAATGCACTACCCAACTGCGTGACCTTACAGAGACAGGTGTATTTAATCTAAAATCATTTGAACTACTTTTATTGCACACAGATGGACTCCATTTAACCCTTTGCGGTCCATTTATTTTTTCACAGTAAAACAGGTTTAAAAGGCACTACATATCAACAGGACACTCAGTACTGCATCTCCAGCCCTGCCCCACCGCTTGTTTGCTGTATTTTTCACATACTTTTTCATAGTGGTACATACTGATAAATCATCTCCTGATCACTCATTTTAATCACCAAACTCCTTAATAATGCGATACAAGTCATTAACATCTCAAAAAGCTCTGCAAATGCTGGTGATATTCTTTGAGCGCTGTATGCAGGAGCATCTGTCTTGTTTGTTTATGGCCGTGTTACGTCTGTGGTGCCTGGGCTATGTGTATTGCTCAGATCGGCCCCTTTTTTTTCCCCCGGCTTCTCTCGGCTCCTATCGGTCTCACTCGGCCATTGAATAGTTTTCTCTGCTTTTTCCGGAGAAAAAACGACTAGAGACCTGTGCTTTACGTCTTTTTGATGACGACATAGGACCGCAAAGGGTTAACTTATTGTGTGAATTCTGAAGGCAACTGGTTGCACCTGAGCTTATTTAGGAGTGTCATAGCAAAGGGGGTGAATACTTATCTAATGAAGACTTTTCAGGTTTTTATTTTTAATTAATTAGTTTTTCACCCCTCCCCATTTTTCACACATTGAAACTGTTGAGTAGGTTGTGTAAATCAAAGGAAAAAAAATACCATTTAAATGCATCAAGATTTCAGGTTGTAACAAAACAAACTGTGAAAATGTCCGAGGGGGGTGAATACTTACTATAGGCACTGTAGATAGGATAGCGAGGAAGCAGAATAATTTACATTGACAGACAACATTCAGAGGGCGTGTGCACTACAAGAACGGAGACTTTCTTTCAACAAGCAGGCAAAAGGTAAAATACACGGATACTGTATTTACATATTTTCGGGCATATGGATTTGGAACAGTGATTAAACATAGTTTGAAAGATAACATTCAAGGTCCTTTATCCAAGCTTTAAGCCCTCGTATTGACCAGTCAGGTTAAATGAATTCTCAGATCCATTTTCTAATTTGTTATAATGTTTCAAACTAGTTAAGCTTGTACATTATCAGGCAGTGAAACTGATGTCTTGTTTCAGGTCTGCCGATAGTAGAGACTTATTTCAATCACGGAAACAAAGCAAATACATTGTGTCAAGTTTACACAGCAGGTAACTCATTTACAGTTGCACATGATACACACACACACAGCACAAGCAACAACCAGGGAAAGGAAGGACAGACGCACATATATTGTACGTAAATATTTTCACTTGTAATAATTTATGCCATGAAAATAAATTGCTATAGTCCTCGTGAAAATCAAAGTAGTCCTCCATTTTATCTGCAAAAGAGGATTTTTGTTTAATTCATATATTTGTTTATTATTACTTTATGAAATAATATTGTTAGTTTCTTGCGTTTTGTTGTTTTTCATCTTGGGTTCTTCTTTTCTTTTACTTTCTTTCTTTTGATTTCCTCTTTCTATGGCAGTCCAAACGTACTTTGCTTTTTATAGTGTGTTCAGTTGTTAAAGTTCCTGATTGCACCACTAAATACACCTGGATTCAGCGGGTCTTAACACCCTGCTCAATTGTCTATTTGGGACCCCATTCGCTGAAGCGATTCTGATGTTAACGATACCACACTCTGAAATGTATGCCGACCTGTGGCAATGGGGCAGGCGCTCTATAACGGTGCAAGACATGTCTTCAGAATATCATTTCAGCGCAGTGTTTTTTACGTGTTCGCTCCATTTATGCGCCACAGAATCAGGGAGAAGCGCCGTTCACGCTTGCACTCGCATTTGCACTGTCATCAGAATACAGCTCTTAGTATTCAAATAACATTTTAGTGACGTCACTTTACTTCACATTCAGTAATCACAAGTCACAATTTACTTTTCACTCAGGCTTCCAGGAGTTTGTAGTGCCCTTTTTCTAGCACTGAAGTGAATGTTTTATTTTTTTCTTCCCTTGTGCCTTGTTAAGCTATGCAATGTGCAATATGCTTTCATTTCTCAGTTGCTACTTACATATTATATAAATAAATGATTACAGTACTTTTTGATACAATGCAATTTTAACCATTGAGGATTTCCCACATACCACAGCAAGAACTACCCCAGAGGCAATGTTCAGCTCACTGTTTGACTGAATGAATTTTTTTTTCCACATAAAACCAACTTTGCTGTCTGCCCCCAGGGCTCTTCTCAAATATTTTACCCTGTCTACAGAAGTTTGAGTGAACTGTAACTCTATTCCACGACTTCCACTCATATGGCAATTTCTTCATATCAGTGCTCATCCATTTGATCTATATGATGTTAAAGAGCATGAATATCTGAAATGTGAAATGTGCAATTGTGTAACTCTTGCAAGTGTGTTACCTCAAACGTGATTGGTAGTGGTATTCCAAAAACAGAGGTTACGATTAACTATTCAGGGATACCAAAATATTTAGTGAGCAAGTAGCCTAAGGGAGGATATCGGGCAACAAACTCCCCATCCACAGTTACACTGTTTACAGGATAAAGGAGAACATTTCTAGATACCAATATACTGTACTTTTGAGATGTCTTGCTTATTAACTCTCTTTGCGGTCCTATGTCAGACCAGGTCCAACATTACAATTTTCCCTTTCCAGAAAAAGCCGAGAAAACCATTCAATGGCCGAGTGAGACCGATAGGAGCCGGGAGAAGCTGAAAAAAAAAGGGGGGGAGTGGGGCGGATCTGAGCAATACACATAGCCCCGGCACCACAGAGATAACACAGCCATAAACAAACAAGATAGCTGCTTCTGCATCCAGGGGTCAAAGAATATCAGACATTTGCAGAACTTTGAGATGTTATAGTAGTAAAATAATGACTTGGATCGTATTATTGAGGAGTTTGGTGATAAAACGAGTGATCAGGAGATGATTTATCGGTATGCATGACTATGAAGAGGTATGTGAAAAATACAGCGAACAAGGGGTGGGGCGGGGCTGGAGATGCAGTACTGAGTGTCCTGTTGATATGCAGTGCTTTTTAAACCTGTATTACTGTGAAAAAAAAAAACTTTTAAACAGCGCGTCTAAAATAAACTGTGCGTGTGAAAATAAATTGGATCTGACGCGCCTGAGACGTGCTGAATAAATGGACCACAAAGGGTTAAAGTATATGGTGTATTTTTAAAGAGGAGAAGATTATTTATTCAGCAATACAAAGATATTTAGTAAGTAATGGAATTTTAGTGAGGAAACCTGTATAGGAGCCATTGTATTTTGGTTAACTGCGTCTGATTTTACATTGATTTTATCCAGCATGTAGAGATGAACATGCTTAATGAATGCAAGACAAACAATTATTCCAGCAAAGTTACAATCTGTCCTTTTAGACTAATGAAAAACAAATGACAATATAAAGTTGTTTATAGGTCTATAAGACAACCTAAAAATGTTTTTTTTTTTTCTTGTAAGGACCTGTGGTAGAGCAAAGGCTCTACACGTGGGTGTGTGAGTTTGGTGGCCGGTGGCCATCTTGGTGAAGGGACAGCTTGGAGTCAAGATGGCCACCATTTGCACAGCCACCTAGTTTGACTGTTTAGTTGTTTTGTTTTGAATTGTTAAATAAAAGTGCACAGCAAGCACTAAACTGCAGTCAGGGTCTAATATGTCAAAGGGCACAGGACCATATTGAAAAGAGTTTCAATTACATATTAAACATCGCTGTGAGGGTTCGCTCGCAACTTTAACTGTAATGGACATGTCAAAGGTACTTTAGGATCCACTGAGAGCACCGAGAGACAGAGGGGTTGAGTTGAAACACTGCTTTGGCAACCAAGAGATCAGCGATCACTAAATATAATATTATATTATCTTAAAGTGGAAGATTTCATTCCAATGCCTCCAGACAGCAGACTCTCATAGTAATGGAACTGACACTGGGGAGCACATTTTACATTGTTCCATTTTGAGCTGCATTCATTTTCACTATCTTCAGAGGAGATTGCGATGAATGAAAAGAACACCGAGCTGACTTGAATCACAAAGCTCATTTAGTAACACCTGGGTTAGGTCTAGAAAATCAGATTGGAACTGATGCTCCAAAGACCTCATTACATTTGCAAGATAGTCTTGTCAAAGCCCCCTTGTTTGACAAGTAATTTCAAACATATCCTCTGAATCCAGTCTAATCTAATATTTGCCTCTTTGCTCAACAGTACAGTACATTTACTGTAGAAAGATTTTCAGAATTGGTGTGAACATGTGTGTCTATAGAGACTTCATCACACTTTAAGCTGTGCTAACTCGATAAATCTCCTGGTGTGGGACAGAAGATACTGCAGTAGAGGAGGAGATGTGCTAACAGTAGTTTGCTCTCATTGTTTTGAATCCACATATCATCAATCTCATCTACAGTATGTAGTAGAGGACGTTTGAAGAACGCTGGTTGGTGAATCCTGTGTCTGCATTACAATACTACAAGTGGAGTTTAATGGACAGTACTGACAAACCAATCCCAACAATAGAAGGTGTTGCCCTGGAGCAAAGCGTATTAGTACACTGTTTAAGGCACGGTGGACATGCAAAATGTGTTCGTACTGTCTTTGTGTTGTTGTCTCTCTGCGTGGGAAAGCAGTAGGGCTGCAACGAATTGTACATTTTGACCTTCGAAGGTTCGAACCTTCGATGGTACTAATTTGCATAATTTACTAGCAACGTCACCATAGCTACTAGTTTATATTTGAAAATCCTATTTAATAATCGAAAATCCTATTATTTTACAGGTACACCGTCTTCTTACCCACGACCCGACCTGCTTTAATAAGACCTGCAATCCGAACCCGCAAGTGTTTGTCCCTTGTCTACTGCTTCGCCGACTGACTCTCCCACGCTCTCATATTCAAACACAGATATCTCTACCATTCTCCACAGATTAAGTTTATACAATGGGATACAGTGTGGCAGCATTCTCTAGTGGTCTGGATATATTTTAACATTGTAACATATTAACTAGCTCAGACTGCTTACTTCAATATAAAATCCCTGTCTTTTCCTTTCATGCCAGCAGTTGAAAGGGAGCTACACCTGTGCTTTCGCAGAGATGTACTAGTTTTGTAGCTGTCGTTTATAAAAACATAATGACAGGCTTTACAAGCAACAAATCCACTCACATGTTCATTATTTTCATTCACTATGATTTCAAAAGAATTCCACACTTCACCTCTTACTGATTTGCCTCTCGCACTATTATACACTACATGATATAAACCCTGTGCTATCTTTTGTTTCACCTCTTCCACAGACATTTTTAATATCACCAAGCAGACGTGATAAAAGGATCTTGTGATGTATCAAAGAAGCGGCAATACAAACCGAGAACACTGCTTAGTCAGCTGACTCCTCCCTAATTGCCTCCTGCTTTAGTGCTGGAAATAGGACAGAAAGTTTTTGGTGATTCAAATTTTTTGACTCGCACTCGAACCACAAACTGCTAAAGTTCACATTCCGACCCAAACCCAGCTCGCTCTTGCAGGTCACCCGCGGGTAATCGACCCGATGCAGGACTCTAGCGGATAGTGCTCAGTTTCCAAAGTTAAAATTATTAGTGTTGGCGTATATATTGTATGTTTCAAACATATTCTACCATAACACTTCTCTTACACTGTCTTGTACACTAGGTATTCAGTACATATTTTACTGAAGCACTAAAACCGCTATAGGTACCCCCCAGTGCTTTGGATACCATACCCTGCTTCATACACGACAGCAGCACCATATAGAGTTGCTGCGAATAACGATTTGGTAGCGGATTTTAATACAAGAACTTTTGTTTATGTAATATGTATTATACAAATCCAAAGATCCAATTTTTGCATGTGAGTGACATTTAAGATGAGGCTTATTGAGTAATGGCTTCTTTCTTGCCACCTGTCCATACAGACCAGCTTTGTGTAGGGACCGGCTTATTATTGATGTGTGAACACTTACTCCCATCTCAGACACAGAACTTTGCAGATCTCTCAAGGTCATTTTTAGCTTCAGTGTGACATCCCGAACCAGTTTCCTGCTTGCCCGGCTGCTCAGTTTGGGAGGGCGACCTGATCTGGGTAGTGTCTGGGTGGTATGATGCATCTTCCACTTAATGATGGATTTCACTGTGCTGAGAGGGATAATCAGCACCTTTTGAAATTTTCTTGTACCCTTCTTCTGCTCTGTGCCTCTCTACTACTTTATCCCTGACTTGTTCGAAAGCTCCTTGGTCTTCATGGTTGCGTTGTTGGATCACTATATGATTTGCAGCTTGAACGTCCTTATATACCTGAGGGAAATTATCTACAAGTTAAACCACTTTGAGGACACACAGGCTGAAACCATTTCACAATTTTTTTGACCTTTCAAACAAATCATTTGCACCTGAGCTGATTTAGGGCTGCAGTAGCAAAGGGGTTGAATACTTATGCAACTGAGATTAATATGTTTTTCTCTGTGAATCTTACTTATTTATATTATATATGCATTTTTAACTTTATCAATGTGGAGTAGGTTGTGTAGATTCTACATGTAAAGTCTAATTTGAAAGCGTCGTGGAGTACGCTCAGGTGCCAACAAAATGTGAAAACTTTGCAGGGGGGTGAATACTTCTGCAAACCACTGTATATATATATATATATATATATATATATATATATATATATATATATATATATATATATATATATATATATATATATTACACACACTCCTGTGCAAAAGTCTTAGACATGTTGCATTTTTCTACTCTGATGCATTATGAGCATCAACAATTTACTCAAAGCCTCCACTAGTGTTTTCTACTGTTATAACAACCTTGACTTGCATAAAGAAGATAAAACATTGAGTGAAATAGCTCGCATGACTCAATTTTCAAGGTGTGGTATCCGAAGCATAATCAACAAGTACAGAGAAACATCATCTGTAATTGACAAACCCAGGAGTGGAAGACCCAAAAAGCTGTCTAACAAAGATTAGCAATACTTGAAGATAATAAGGAATAGAAAGAAGACACGCGCTGAATTAACAGAACTGGCAGAAGGCACATGTATCGTTACCCATCCATCAACAGTCCAAAGCACCTTTGACCATTGTTCCATAGTCCAATTTATGTGTTCTTGTGCATATTTTAGCCTTTTAGTCTTGTTCCCCTTTCTTAACAGAGGTATTCTTACTGCAGCACATTTAAGTCCTGATTTCAAGAGTGACCTTCACATTGTTGATGGATGGACAATGACACCTGTGCTTTCTGCCAGTTCTTTGTCATAATGAATCAGACAAAGAGTTGATTGCAGATTGTTTTTTTTTAAATGTAATCGTGCATTATAAGTGCATTCTTGGTAGAGACAGAAATGCGTGCTGCTATTTTGGGAAGTGCTGATTTGAAGCATGCGCTGTCTCCCCGGAAGTAGTATATTTCCAAAAGCTCATTTGTTTAAAGTAGAAAGGGGATATTTATATCAGGCAGTCAAAAATGACTGTTTAGTGCAGTAGTTTGTTCGTGTAATCAGCTTTAAGACAATTAAAGCTTGTTGATGGGCACTCGCTGTATGATATGAACACACTCAGTAGGTCTGGAGTAGGTTTTTTTTTTTTTTTTTTTATCCAGAGATTCCATTTATATAATAATAATAATATTGTACTTTTGCTTTTATTAATAATTACAGGTGAGGCGTAGGGTAATGAAAAAACACACAAGTATTCACCCCCCTGCAAAGTTTTCACATTCAGTTGCATAAGTATTCAACCCTTTTGCTACTGCAGCCCTAAATCAGCTCAGGTGCAAGTGATTTGTTTGAAAGGTCACAAAATTTGTGAAATGGTTTCAGCCTGTGTGTACTCAACGTGGTTTAACTTGTAGATAATTTCTCTCAGGTACAGTACTGTGCAAAAGTTTTAGGCAGGTGTGAAAAAATGCTGTAAAGTAAGAATGCTTTCAAAAATAGACATGTTATCGATTATATTTATCAATTAACTAAATGCAAAGTGAGTGAACAGAAGAAAAATCTACATCAAATCCATATTTGGTGTGACCACCCTTTGCCTTCAAAACAGCATCAATTCTTCTAGGTACACTTGCACAAAGTCAGGGATTTTGTAGGCATATAGTCAGGTGTATGATTAAACAATTATACCAAACAGGTGCTAATGATCATCAATTCAATATGTAGGTTGAAACACAATCATTAACTGAAACAGAAACAGCTGTGTAGGAGGAATAAAACTGGGTGAGGAACAGCCAAACTCAGCTAACAAGGTGAGGTTGCTGAAGACAGTTTACTGTCAAAAGTCATACACCATGGCAAGACTGAGCACAGCAACAAAACACAAGGTAGTTATACTGCATCAGCAAAGGTCTCTCCCAGGCAGAAATTTCAAGGCAGACAGGGGTTTCCAGATGTGCTGTCCAAGCTCTTTTGAAGAAGCACAAAGAAGCGGGCAGCGTTGAGGACCGTGAGCGCGGTGGTCGGCCAAGGAAACTTACTGCAGCAGATGAAAGACACATCATGCTTACTTCCCTTCGCAATCGGAAGATGTCCAGCAGTGCCATCAGCTCAGAACTGGCAGAAAACAGTGGGACCCTGGTACACCCATCTACTGTCTGGAGAAGTCTGGCCGGAAGTGGCCTTCATGGAAGACTTGCGGCCAAAAAGCCATACCTCCAATGTGGAAACAAGGCCAAGCGACTCAACTATGCATGAAAACACAGGAACTGGGGTGCAGAAAAATGGCAGCAGGTGCTCTGGACTGATGAGTCAAAATTTGAAATATTTGGCTGTAGCAGAAGGCAGTTTGTTCGCCGAAGGGCTGGAGAGCGTACACGAATGAGTGTCTGCAGGCAACAGTGAAGCATGGTGGAGGTTCCTTGCAAGTTTGGGGCTGCATTTCTGCAAATGGAGTTGGGGATTTGGTCAGAATTAATGGTCTCCTCAATGCTGAGAAGTACACGCAGATACTTCTCCATCATGTAATACCATCAGGGAGGCATCTGATTGGCCCCAAATTTATTCTGCAGCATGACAACGACCCCAAACATACAGCGAAAGTCATTAAGAACTATCTTCAGCGTAAAGAAGAACAAGGAGTCCTGGAAGTGATGGTATGGCCCCCACAGAGCCCTGATCTCAACATCATCGAGTCTGTCTGGGATTACATGAAGAGAGAGAAGCAACTGAGGCTGCCTAAATCCACAGAACTGTGGTTAGTTCTCCAAGATGTTTGGGCCAACCTACCTGCCGAGTTCCTTCAAAAACTGTGTGCAAGTGTACCTAGAAGAATTGATGCTTGATGCTGTTTTGAAGGCAAAGGGTGGTCACACCAAATATGGATTTGATTTAGATTTTTCTTCTGTTCACTCACTTTGCATTTAGTTTTAACATGTCTATTTTTGAAAGCATTCTTACTTTACAGCATTTTTTCACACCTGCCTAAAACTTTTGCACAGTACTGTATATATATATATATACAGTGCTGTGAAAAAGTATTTCCACCCTGTCTGATTTTCTGCATTTTTGCACATTTTTCACATTGTATTTGGTCAGATTTTTTTGTGGGTTGTAGTAGTATGTAGATGGAGTCTGAGAGAAAAAATGACACTAAAGTTTGGTGCTTCTTTCATTTGTTTGGTGTGCAAGGTAATCAAACATGCAATCTTCAGGTGTGAAAAAGTTATTGCCCCCCTAGTTAACTCAACCCAATTAAAGAGATAATTAGGGTCAGCTGTTTGAGTACTTTGGTTAACAACCAGGCCTGATTTGGGCCAGCCCTGCCCAATATAAATCTGACTAACTTTGGCCCTTACCATCAGAGTGAAGTTGTCAGCACATAGGAGGCAGTGTGGTCCAGTGGTTAAAGAAAAGGGCTTGTAATCAGAAGACCCCCGGTTCAAATCCCACCTCAGCCACTGACTCTTTGTGTGACCCTGAGCAAGTCACTTAACCTCCTTGTGCTCTGTCTTTCGGGTGAGATGTAATTGTAAGTGACTCTGCAGCTGATGCATAGTTCACACACCCTAGTCTCTGTAAGTCGCCTTGGATAAAGGCGTCTGCTAAATAAACAAATAATAGGTTCTAGAGGCACATCATGCCACAAACAAAAGAAATTCCTGAAGACCTCTGGAAAAAAGTTGTTGATGCCTATCAGTCAGGAAAGGGATACAAAGCCATTTCTAAGGCTCTGGGGCTCCACCGAACCATAGTCAGAGCCATATTGTCCAAATGGAGAAAGTTTGGGACAGTAGTGAATCTTCCCAGGAGTGGCCGTCCTGCCAAAATCTCTCCAAGAGCACGGTGTAAAGTCGTCCAGGAAGTCACAAAGAACCCTAGAACAACATCCAGGGATCTTCAGGCCTCTCTCTTGCTAAGGTCAGTGTTCATGACTCCACCATCAGAAAGATACTGGGCAAAAATGGGATTCATGGCAGAGTAGCAAGGCGGAAACCATTGCTCACTAAGAAGAACATGAATGCTCGTCTAAAGGGTAAGCGAGCTCCATGGCTATTGACGCTCCATATTTTCAGTCCATTAAGGACTGGATTGTGTGCAGAACTAATCCTCAATTCTTACCAAAGGTGGTAACTGAATTCCATATAAATCAAACCATAACATTTCCAGATCTCTACCCCAAACCTCACAAATCAAGGAAAGAAGCTAGACTTCATCTTATAGATGTCAGAAGAGCCCTAAACTTCTACATCCACAGGACCATCCGTAGCAGACCATCAGGACAACTTTTTATCTCCTTCAACTGACCAGACAACGGGAAACCTGTCTCTAAACAGACGATTTTGCACTGTTTAACATCATGCATTGAGTTCTGTTACAGGCTTGACAGCAAAACAGTTCCAAGACCCATCAAAGCCCACTCAGTAAGGGGAGTGGCTACTACTTGGGCAAAATTAATATCTGTTTCAATTCAGGACATCTGCAGGGCCGCCACTTGGGCATCTTTTGATACTTTTATCAAACGCTATAACTGCAATGTATCTTGCTCTTAACCTAGCTTTGCTCATTCGGTTTTATCTGTGTTTTTTTTCTACAAGCATCTAACCTACCACCCTTCAGTCTACATACTTTGGTATAGTTCACGTTGTGTGGAGTTCATCAGACGAGGTAAGAATACGAAGTTTACCTGTATTATGGTTTTTTTTCGTTGGATGATGAACTCCACACACTATATCCCACCCTCCTGTCCCCCTTCTCTTTTTCCATTACTTTTTCTTGTTGTTTGGTTTACTTTGGAGAAATTTGGACAACCTGACTTAGATACGAGGTGGGGGGTTTTATGGAGGAGGAGCATGTATTTAGCACCAATGAGGATTATAAAAAGGATCTCTGGGAAAGAGATCTGGTTCTTTTTCCTGACCCAAGCGACATGGAGACCGGAAGTTAACGTTTTGTGGAGTTCATCATCCAATGAAGAAACCATGTTACAGGTAGTCTTTGTATTTTTAAAAATGCAGTTATTTCATTTCTGCTCTTTCACATGCACTTTTGTGCTGTAGAAACAGTTTCTTATTCATCCTAAAGACACAGAATTGCTGACAAATCTCCTTGTGTTAGTGACATCAAATACGAGGGTAAATTACATTATTGATTATCTTTAGCACAGTTTTTTAAGCTTCAATTGTAGTGCACATCAATATTCTTTTATTCTCTCATGCAAGTGTTGCCCACTCCTGCTGTTTCATCAGAGACTGCAAAAAAAAAAGATTCAAAGAAAGGGCTTCTCTTTAAAACCATCTGATTGCTGCAGGAATAAAAAAGAAAGATGATCCCTAAGGAATGAATTCCTACCATGCTTGAGTAAGCATGGTGTTGAATCACAAGAAATAATCTGTTGATCAGTAATAGATCACTGCAGAGGACATGAAAGATAGTGTGAGAAATGTTTGTTTCTCGAACTACTGACTCCGACCTTTCTGAGATTCCTTCAGGAAGAAGTATTATCTATTTTCAAAACTGGTATTGCATGTCACTGGTGTGTAGTAGTGGTAGCACTAGAGCTAGATTGACTACTTGTTTGCCAGTCAGTTAATCTCAAGATTAATTGAGTCATTCTTACATCAAGTCAGAACTGATTAGCCTGTTAGCAATGTAGTGGTGATACACGTCTTCCATTACATGTCACACATCGCACAGAAATACCAAGCACAAATAAAACATTTACTTCTCAGGGAACACGAGTAGGTTACATTGATCCATCACTGTAGTATGTAACATAACTTTATCTCCTATATATACCTTGCTGGAGTTATATCTTATAGAGGTGGAGCATTATTTATTTATTTATTTTTTTTCTAAAATGTTTTTACTGTTCAGATCTAAAATAAGACATTACATTCTCTTATAATAACAGTAGTATTTCTATGGCATTCTGTTTGGCGTGTTTAAGGACTGTTCACATTTCATTACAATTTCATTATATTTGCCTGTCTAGTACTCTGTAGACATTGATAGTTTTGTTATGACATGTACAATATAATCCTTTTACTATCAGTTTCTACTGGTATATGCTGTATTATTGCTTCTTCATTAGGTACTTCTGAAAGACTTCCAGCCTTCACCTCTTGAACAGTCTGTCTCGTACTGTGTAGACTGTGGTGATTACCCTGACACTGTGGTTTGGTCTTTTCATATTAAAGTTATACTGTTATGAAGCAGTTAATAATGCTTCCTGATACAAACCTTTCATCTCCTGATTTCCTGAGCTCACCACCCGCTGGGAAATGTCTAAGTGACTGGACAAAATATATTTTGTACTATCATTTAGTGTTGTATGTATTATTTACTGATCATTTATTTGTCAAACAGTTTGGGACTAACTAGAGTATTTTCATAACCTGCTTAATTCCCTGGTTTAAAGTGTTTTTTTTTTTTATTTCACTTTTCTTTAAATTACATTATTTAACATAAAATAAAAGGTATCAAATGTTATTGTAATGATATTGCATATGAATATCTGGTGTTCAATATAACTGCAGTCATTTGTTTTTCTGCTGTTTTATTAAATTGTTCTTGCTGGCTCTCTTGATTTTAAAAAATGCTCTTAGAAAACAAACTGAAGTCATCACTTTTATTAATCTTGTCATAGACTGTAGAATCTATTTGTTTTCCAGAGCCTATGAAAAGAGGGTATATATTATGAATCAAATTTGTTAATATGCCAGAAGAATGCTAAATCCCATGAAATTGTTTAGTTCCAGATCCAGGAGTCCTTGGCAGACTGCCTGATCCTGCTGGGAGGATGCAGCTTGTTAAGGGCTTCACTCATCTCCCTGCTCCTCTTACAAATCAACTGCTTTGCAGATGAACTGTGGCAAGCATGTCAGGTACTGCTTCTCTATTTCTATTCCCTTTGCAATGACTTGTCTGAAAACTGATTCAATAAAAAAAATATATATTTTTAATACGCCTCATTTAAACTAATCTAATGCAGAATGTGCCATGATCCTAATCATGTCTGAAAACTGTAAATAATTCAGATCCTGTTAATGTTTTTGCTTCTAAAATTGTAATTTACTTATTTATTAAGGGCCCCATAGAGGAGCTTGTATGAACTTCCTTGAAATTTCACCTGAGACCTAAGATGCAATTTTCGGGTTACATCACTTCTTGGTATCTGGAAGATAAAGACAGAACGCTATATTATTGGCTTCGTAGTTGATACACAATTGTGTTCTGTGATTCTCTCTGGCACAAAAATGATACAATGTCAAAAATAATTAGCTGAAAGGACTGTGTTTTAAAATAAGTAGGCTTCTATTTAGATGTACTGTAGTTGGTTTTGTTGGTACAGTACTATATTTTCAACAGAAGTATTTTAATTCAGAACAATATGATTGTGAAAATATCACTTGCCAAAAGAGACGACTGTGGACACGTGGACGGTAATACAGTACATACTTTTAAATCCGGTACGTATTGTAGCAGTATGTAAAATTCTGACCCAAACGACCCAACAGCAAAATGAACATCAAAATGTTACCCATGCACAGAACTGTGTAAAAGGCAATGCAATTTAGCAAAAGATTAAAAAAAAAAAACATTTTCCAGATTAAAACCGTATCCAAAGTCAGTATTCAAAATTGCAGAATATAGTGATCAATAAGGCCCTAATGTCACAGTTCACTTGCAAATGAAAATGCACAAAAGCAACTAATCAGATTAAAAAAAAAACATTTTTTTTAAAATACTTCACAGTATCTAAAACTATTTACCCTTTGCGGTCCATTTGTTCAGCGCGTCTCAGGCGCGTCAGGTCCAATTTATTTTCACATGCGCAGTTTATTTTAGACAGCCTCATTTGTGGTATTCCCCATTGTCATTGCTGCCTGTCTTTGGGGCCCATTTTGGCACAAAAAATCTATCTTAATCTTTTGTGATATCAACCTACTGTTCATATTATTAACCCTTAGCGGTCCATTTATTCAGCACGTCTCAGGCGCGTCAGGTCCAATTTATTTTCACCGCGCGCAGTTTATTTTAGGCAGCTGTTTAAAAGTATTTTTTTCACAGTAAAATAGGTTTAAAGGCACTGCATATCAACAGGACACTCAGTATTCACACTCACTTTATTACATATACAGTGCCGTGAAAAAGTATTTGCCTCCTGTCTGATTTTCTGCATTTTTGCATTTTTTTGACACTGAATGTAATCAGATATTCAACCACAACCTAATATTAGATAAAAGGGACCCTGAGTGAACAAATAACTCAAAAAATTGATACATATTTCATTTATTTAATAAAGAAAGTTATGCAACACCCAATGCCCCCATGTGAAAAAGTAATCACCCCCCTTAGACTCCTCCACCGTGGAGGAATTCTGGCCCACTCCTCCATGCAGAACTGCTTCAACTTAGTGACATTTGTGGGTTTTCGAGCATGAACTGGTCATTTCAGTTCCTGCCACAACAGCTCAATGGGGTTTAGGTCTGGACTTTGACTAGGCCATTCCAAAACTTTAAATTTCGTGTTCTCCAACCATTCTGATGTGGACTTGCTTGTGTGTTTTGGATCATTGTCTTGCTGCATGACCCAGCTGCGCTTCAGCTTCAGCTAACTGACAGATGGCCTGACATTTTCCTGTAGAATTCTCTGATACAGAGCAGAATGTATGGTTCCTTCAATGATGGCAAGGCGTCCAGGTCCTGATGCAGCAAAGCATCCCCAAACCATGACACTATCACCACCATACTTGACCGTTGGTATAAGGTTCTTACTGTGGAATGCAGTGTTTGGTTTTAAGCCAGACATAACTTGGGGCCCATGTCGGCCAAAAGTTCCACTTTTGACTCATCTATCCATAGAACATTGTTCCAGAACTCTTGAGGATCATCCAGGTGCTTTTTGGCAAACTTGAAACGAGCATTCATGTTCTTCTTGGTGAGCAATGGTTTCCGCCTTGCTACTCTGCCATGAATCCCATTATTGCCCAGTGTCTTTCTGATGGTGGAGTCATGAACGCTGACCTTAGCCGAGGCGAGAAAGGCCTGCAGATCCCTGGATGTTGTTCTAGGGTTCTTTGTGACTTCCTGGACGACTTTACACCTTGCTCTTGGAGAGATTTTGGGAGGACGGCCACTCCTGGGAAGATTCACTACTGTCCGAAGCTTTCTCCATTTGGACAATATGACTCTGACTGTGGTTCGTTGGAGCCCCAGAGCCTTAGAAATGGCTTTGTAATCCTTTCCAGACTGATAGGCATCAACAACTTTTTTTCCGGAGGTCTTCAGGAATTTCTTTTGTTCGTGGCATGATGTGCCTCCTGAACCTGTGTGCTGACAACTTCACTCTGATGGTAAGGGCCAAAGTTAGTCAGATTTATATTGGGCAGGGCTGGCCCAAATCAGGCCTGGTTGTTAACCAAAGTACTCAAACAGCTGACCCTAATTATCCCTTTAATTGGGTTGAGTTAACTAGGGGGGGGGCAATAACTTTTTCACACCTGAAGATTGCATGTTTGATTACCTTGCACACCAAACAAATGAAGGAAGCAGCAAACTTTGGTGTCATTTTTTCTCTCAGACTCCATCTACATACTACTACAACCCACAAAAAAATCTGACCAAATACAATGTGAAAAATGTGCAAAAATGCAGAAAATCAGACAGGGGGCAAATACTTTTTCACGGCACTGTATATAATGGGGATTGATTTTATTCTTAATACAAGGGCGGTAAAACATGACTGACATGTATCTGGGTAACAGATATCCAGGTGCTGACTGTAATAAAGTTAGCATCATTTTATTGTGGGACACATATGTCCCATGTACCTTAAAAGGTTAAGCCCCAGAGGATGCCTTGGTTTGTTTCTTTAAATATACTTCAGAAGCACTGGTATAAATCTGACAGATCATCTCAGGCAGTCAGAGCAGTCATTACTCTGCAGCTTGTGCCCTCTAAGCTTTAAGATTGTGGAATCCTCACTCCAACAGAGATTCAGTTGAAACACCCGAAAACAATCGACAAGCGTGTAAGAACTGTGTGCTGCAACAAATGAGTGTACATAGATAGCTGAACATGTTGGAAATGAAATCATTGGCTGAGAGTATGATACATCATACCATTAATATTGACCTAATCTCCAACGCTCATTAAAAAAAAAACAGCCTATAATAATCATTTACTAGAAAAGGGGAATATTAGACTATACTAAGATTGCTGCTTGACTATTATAGACTACATAGTTCTTACAAAGCTCTAAACAGTGGTCTAATGTTTAAAAAAAACAGAAAGGAACAACGTTGCAGATAAAACAGTAAGCTAAAACTGAAATGCATTTGCAGTCGAATGTCATCTTCATAGATCATTACATAAACAATGAAGAAACCAGCTGTCAACGTATGTCAACTTTATTGATTTTCAGAAGTGCTTAATGTCATTGCAAGTGTAACAGGCAATGTTGTGTGATACGCTGCTGTTACGGATTCTGTCCAGTGCCGGCGAGATGAGATGAGGATAAAAGCTCTTAAACCTTGAATGCAGACGAGTCTGGCTCTTTTCTATTGTGGTTAAGACACTTGCTTGCGGTGTGTGAGGTCGTCGGTTCATGCCCGAGCTCTGCCCTGTTACACAAGACCTGTTATTTTCTGTGAAAACAGAGAACAAGATGAGAGCTGTGTGATTGAAATAGTTTGCTGAGATTAGAGATAATCGCTAAAAAGAGTTTTACAGTAACTATCTTGTTCTAAATCTATTCCATTGAAAGATGGATTTAAGAACAACACTGACTTTTAAAACAGACAAAGCAACTAAACAAAGACTTAGACAGTCGATGTGATAAAGAAAAGGGACAAGCAGACAATAGAAGCAACAGAGGACCTGTTTACAGCTCCCACTGGGGTAAAAGCCTTTCTGTTCTGTCTGTTTTTAAAGCTTTCTGCTGCTCTTTTGATTTCTAATGAGTTTTTATTTCTCTCGTGTTGGTTTAGTCATCCTATTTAATTGTAGTAGTACTAGCACGGCATGCTTAGTTTCAGACTGTTGTGAAAGTATAAGACCCCTCACCTCCACCCATGCTTTAATACTCTTCCACTTCCAGTTTCCTTTGCAAAGGAGGAGTAAAACAAAGGGCAAGAGACTAATTAGACTTGGTTGGCATGCATGTTGACTACTCTGTTAAATAGCTTTTGACTGATTCCTCAGAAAGGTCATTTGTTTATTAGTCAGAGACAAAAGAAATGTTCATCTTTTTTTTTTTTTATTCCGAACATTCTTTTACAGCAGGCATTGCATTTGAAGTAGTCTTTGATTGTATTCTGGCTGTTTGATGTAGTCGTTTTATTTGATAAGCGAGTCCTTAATGCAGACCTTAGGGCATGCTACTTGCACCCTCAGAATGGAAAGTAATGAGATCATCTGGGGTCGGTTGTACTAACGAGATCAAAGTAATAAAGTTGAGAGCAGGAACACGTTTAAAATGTGGAACTCCCTGTCTGCAGCTTGGTGGTGTTTACATTACTGTCTGCACATTACACATTGTATCCTAAGTATTTAAATTGTTGGAAAACCTAAATTGGAAAAGGCAATTCTCCTACATCCCCCTTTATCCTGTTTCAGTTTACTATATGTTATATCACCGAGTGCAGGTATGTATTTATTGGAAGCAAAAGAAAGGATTGCAGCGTGCTGTAACACAGTAAAACTGAAGAGGCTTTTACCGATCACGAAGCACATGCTCTTGTCTTACAGTCTACGAATAAGCCTTTGTTGAGGAAGTTCCACCATTTGTAATAAAAAAAAACAACTAAAAAAAGCATTCAATCAAGCTCTGTTTTGAATCTAATCCTGCTATGAAGCAAGATCGGAAGAGGATCTGAAACTGAGCTCAGAATCAGCACTGATCCTTCTAGTACAACCCAACATGTCACAGGATCAAGATCAGAAGATGATCTGAAACTGAGCTCAGAATCAGCACTGATCCTTCTTGTACAACCCAACATGTCACAGGATCAAGATCGGAAGATGATCTGAAACTGAGCTCAGAATCAGCACTGATCCTTCTTGTACAACCCAACACGTCACAGGATCCGAAGAGGATCTGAAACTGAGCTCAGAATCAGCACTGATCCTTCTAGTACAACCCAACATGTTACAGGATCAGGATCGGAAGAGGATCTGAAACTGAGCTCAGAATCAGCACTGATCCTTTTAGTACAGCCCAACACGTCACAGGATCAAGATCGGAAGAGGATCTGAAACTGAGCTCAGAATCAGCACTGATCATTCTAGTACAACCCAACACGTCACAGGATTAGGATTGGAAGAGGATCTGAAACTGAGCTCAGAATCAGCACTGATCCTTTTAGTACAGCCCAACACGTCACAGGATGAAGATCGGATCCCTTTAGTACAATTGGACCCTGAATATGCAAGCGTACTCGTTTGATTTGTTTGGGGTTTTCTTTTTTTTTCACATCCCTGCTATTACTGTCAAATGATTTTTGAAGGGAAAGTCAAATTATATTTTAAGGCATACCCTACTAATGGTACAGCTGTAATAACATATCATGAGCCTGTTTGGGATGTTTTAAATAAATCTGATGCAATCATACTTTCAACACCTAATATCTTACTGTAAAAAAGCATGTAAAAAAGATAGACTTCAAGCATGTAAAAAAGATAGACTTCAAGTTTTTTCATGTGACATCATTGTGATAATGAGTCGCACTTACTGCTCTTTCTACACACATGAACAAACAACAGATGGAAGACGATAACCACAGACTTGTGACTAAATATAATGGACTGAAGGTTAAAGGGAAGGCAGATAGCCAGATAAGAAAGTGAGACGCATAAATTTGCAACATTGCAAGAACAGGACAGAGCCTGATAAGAAAACTTTGCAGAAAGCTGGGAAGGCTACTGTGGCTGCTGTTACTTTCATTTGCATTGCATTGGAAGCATGATTCAGTAAGTGTCTCATTGGCCTTCTAGTCACAAAAATATCAGTAGTTTAACTGTTTGTATATTATACAAATACTTAAGCGTTATCACTGTACAAGCATTCACAAAATATGTAATAATCTGCACAGGTTATTTGAAAACATAAAATTAAATGTTAAATAACTGTTCATAATGGCCTTTTAGGTTGTTTTATCTGTGTTTGAGAACTACAGAAGCAATGGTTCTCTGGGTGGTTGGAGATAGTGGAATGCACAGTATACTCATAGTGTCTGGGTTATGGGATGCCATGCCTGTTTGCTTTTGATAGAAACTCACTATTGAAATATAATTTCAATAAAAATATCGCTGTTCTCTGTTCCATGAGGATTGTTACAGACCACTTGTTTGAATCCCTGGAGATTAGGGCTCTTCAATCACTGTGCTCCTTACTGTTGTTTTAACTTTTTTTCATTTCTGCCTTTTAGAATCAATTAACTTGCTATTTTTCATTCGAGCAGTTTTATGGCTTAGCTAATGGAACATTTTAGAAATTAGGTTATGAATACTTTTGAGCACTGTGACAGGAAAGGCGTAGTGTGGTGTAAATAATAGACTCCAGTCCAGTTCAGTTAAGCGTTTGGGTTTTATTTTTCCTTTTTTGACGACCTGGACACCAAACGCACTTAAACAAAACAAAGGATGCCGGGGTACACAACAATGTGTAACCCGACAACACAAAAAGAAACGGGGTTGCAGTCCCAAATAAAACAAACAACAAAACAATCCATCTTCCTTATTTTGTAATCCAGGCTCGGGAAACACAGGGGTAACGAACACAGCACTTCCGGGCAATCGCTCCGCCGTCATACACTGGAGCGTCCCGTCAGTGCTCTAGAATACAAAAATAAAGAAGTTAGCACAAACTCCCGCAATAAAGACGACCCGTCTTTTAAACCCCTTCCTCTGTTTTCCTGCTCAATTCTCTCTCTCTCTCTCTCTCTCTCTCTCTCTCTCTCTCTCACACGCACTGCACCTTGCAAGAAGGAGCAGAACACGCCCCCTTTTGTACGCTCCGTCTCGCCCCATTGATCAGCGAGGCAACCGCCGTCAGCCAATGCGCGATTGCCACCTCGCTTCCCGACCGGGTCGATGACCTTGCGCACCGCGGCTCCGCCCCCATTCCAGGTGGCCGACTTCCACCTACCCTGGGGATGTCCGCTCCTCCTCCCCAGCGCCCTCACCGGTCGGAAGGGAGATCTAAAACAAGAATTTATTCTCTCTTTGTCACAAGCACAGATCATGTGGTTTATAACACCTGAGAAATGTATATTCAAAATCACAGAGCAACATTAAAATAAGCTTTGTTCCAAGAGAATTTCAATTTACACAGTTCTTCACACTTAATATGTGTGATCCACAGGCCAAATTAGAACATTGTACACCCCTTCTTCTAGCAGCACCATCTATGGCAGGTTCAGTAGACTACAGACATTCTGCCTTCTCATATGCAGCAGACGCAAGGTGACAATAATGGTGTCCCAACTCTGGATTGTTGATACTTTTCAGTTAGTTTACTGTCTCATGAAATGTATCGAATTGTAATGCATATTGTATAGTGAAGACTTTCCTGTTGCCACAGGGTTAAGTTTGTTTTTGTTCACACATTAATATTTAGTTTATTTTTATAAAAGCTGTGTTCCAAGTAATTTTATATGTATAATAGATACACACACTTTTCTTGGGGAAACAGTCTATTGTGTTTTTGCAATATATTGAAAGTATGTGTTGCTGTAATAGCAATAAATAGCTTTATTTAACTGGCTAAGCACTAGGGATGTGCTTTTGGTAAATTTTATGAACGTTTTAATGCTGTGAAGGTGTCGGCGTTTAAACTATATCTACATACACACACACTCTTTATATTTAGGCTTGCTATTATTCCATTTTTATTTTTTTGCCAAATCGATGATTAATATCGACGTTTATTTTTTGAAGAATTTACCGCGGTGGGTTTTTTTTCAATCTTTGTTTTTCAATTGTAGCAGAGAATGGGTGAAATCGTCTCATTTAGCGAAACCCCTTTATCATATTCAACATGCAACAAAACCATGGCTACCAACATTCTAATTGAAATAACGTTTGGTCACCTTGTATAGATAAAAATCCTATACAAATTTTAAAAATGGTCTCAAATAAGCCGTAGAAAACGCAATATAAAAGTGTATTACACAGACTTTTATAGCATAGATTTACAAGTACAAATAATATGCACAGAGCAAAACATTAGATAGCTGAACAGAACTAACTTGCACTTATTATCCAAAGTCTGAGCTCCACTCCTCTCCTGCTTCAGTACAGCCGGACTCACTGAGGCAAGGCAGACAGGCCCGCTTCGTCCTGCCGCGGAGACTTCAGCCGTCGTTCAGGGTATTATGCATAATACTCATTAAGTGTTTTCCTCTTGTACCCCATTTTCAAATCAAACTAGTAACTGTCATCGTGTATACCTATAGCAAAAGCTCACCTACACTGTAACCCGCTAATTTCAAAGTAGGCGCTTTGAATGACAGGCGCAGAGCTGGCAAATGAACGCTCACAGTTTGATGATTGACAGTCATTTAAACGAATGAGAGCATTCTAACGCTGCTTCAATCAATGAGATCTGTTAGAACAGGATGAAATGACTGACGGTGAAACTACAGTAGCCACTGAGTTGACTGACAGCGACCCCAAGCCATTCAGAGCGGAACAGAGACGGGACAGCCAGCAAATATTAAAACTACACAAACTAGAGATGATTTCTAAATTATAATTTTGGTAAGAAAAAAAATAGCAAGTGGTTTTACCGACATTTATCGTATATACATTTATTTCAGTCAAAGTCGACATTTAACGTTTACCGATTTAAAAATCGAAAAGTAGCAAGCCTATTAATATTACATTCTGGTGTATACTGACAGCCCTGGTTAGTATTCTCTAAGTCTAAACAAAGAAACCCTAAATAAGCAAATACCTTTTTAACATCGCAAAGACTTAACTACAAAGTAAAAACAAAACAAACAAACAACAAAAAAAACATGTACACAAAGTATATATTGAAATTAGGGCTGTCACTTGATTCAGCTTTTTGATTTGGTTAATTTATGGGTAGTTAAATTAGTTGATTAATCGGTAGATTAATCCGTGCACATTTTTAATAAAGGTAATGATCTTATAGTGGCTGTCCTGCATGTAATACTAAAAAATCAAAAAAAAAAAGCCCAATAGAAATGTGTTTTTTTTTAAAGCATTTGTATTGTTATTTTTATCTTAATAAGTGTCTCTTTGTATTTGTACTGCACTGTTGAGATGTACCTGTGCTGGCCCTGTGGGCACAAAGTGAGTAAACTAACAAAACCTTTTTCTTTTTACATTATGTTATATTCAAAGAATAAAAAGCACATATGTTACAGAATTAGAACGCACAGATTCCAATACGTTGTTATTTTAAATCTACTGTTCAGGGATCTGTGCCACAAATGGGAATTTTATTTTGTTATTATTACTTTTTTTAATACCTCCTTCTGTTGACAAATTACATAGATATCAACAATGTTTTTTTTTTTGTTTACAAATAATTTGCGTAAAAGTGTACTAGTAAATTAAAGCCTATACATAATTTATTTGCACATATGCGTTCTCTGAACTAATATTGAATTAAAAAATCGTGTTATACGTATACACAGAGATATAAGGGCTAAATAAACGTTCTGATTATGGATGTTTGCTTTTTCCTGCCATCAGTAACTCCATCCACAGTGAATGTTTTTTATTTCAAATGGTGTAGCATTGTACTTGTGTTTTTGTGGTACAGCAATTTTGTTTGGCATAATTATCTCCATACCACGTTTTTCTTGTCCGGTTCCTCAAATAATTGCAAACGTGGCTTCGCCTCATTCTTTTGTTTCGAGATGCCATTTTATTAAAAAAATATATAACAAATGTTAGAAAAACACGTAAAAGTCGACCCCCGCATTGTGAGGGCAAGATTCGGGTATACATTTTTTTTCCCAAAATATACGTATTAGATATCCTGACGCCGTTTGAGCAGCAGATTTGCAAAAATCACAATTTTATAAGCACTTCTACCTAGAACTGCCAGACGTGTCATTTTGACGCGTATTCCAATACAGTACATGTTTGTTTTGTATAGTCTTGTGACGGGGTACTCCCTGTCCCTGTGCATGTTTGTTTTGTATAGTCTTGTGACGGGGTACTCCCTGTCCCTGTGCATGTTTGTTTTGTATAGTCTTGTGACGGGGTACTCCCTGTCCCTGTGCATGTTTGTTTTGTATAGTCTTGTGACGGGGTACTCCCTGTCTCTGTGCATGTTTGTTTTGTATAGTCTTGTGACGGGTACTCCCTGTCCCTGTGCATGTTTGTTTTGTATAGTCTTGTGACGGGGTACTCCCTGTCTCTGTGCATGTTTGTTTTGTATAGTCTTGTGACGGGGTACTCCCTGTCCCTGTGCATGTTTGTTTTGTATAGTCTTGTGACGGGGTACTCCCTGTCCCTGTGCATGTTTGTTTTGTATAGTCTTGTGACGGGGTACTCCCTGTCCCTGTGCATGTTTGTTTTGTATAGTCTTGTGACGGGTACTCCCTGTCCCTGTGCATGTTTGTTTTGTATAGTCTTGTGACGGGTACTCCCTGTCCCTGTGCATGTTTGTTTTGTATAGTCTTGTGACGGGTGCTCCTGTCCCTGTGCATGTTTGTTTTGTATAGTCTTGTGACGGGTGCTCCCTGTCCCTGTGCATGTTTGTTTTGTATAGTCTTGTGACGGGTGCTCCCTGTCCCTGTGCATGTTTGTTTTGTATAGTCTTGTGACGGGTACTCCCTGTCCCTGTGCATGTTTGTTTTGTATAGTCTTGTGACGGGTACTCCCTGTCTCTGTGCATGTTTGTTTTGTATAGTCTTGTGACGGGTACTCCCTGTCCCTGTGCATGTTTGTTTTGTATAGTCTTGTGACGGGTACTCCCTGTCTCTGTGCATGTTTGTTTTGTATAGTCTTGTGACGGGTACTCCCTGTCCCTGTGCATGTTTGTTTTGTATAGTCTTGTGACGGGTACTCCCTGTCTCTGTGCATGTTTGTTTTGTATAGTCTTGTGACGGGTACTCCCTGTCCCTGTGCATGTTTGTTTTGTATAGTCTTGTGACGGGTACTCCCTGTCCCTGTGCATGTTTGTTTTGTATAGTCTTGTGACGGGTACTCCCTGTCCCTGTGCATGTTTGTTTTGTATAGTCTTGTGACGGGTACTCCCTGTCCCTGTGCATGTTTGTTTTGTATAGTCTTGTGACGGGATACTCCCTGTCCCTGTGCATGTTTGTTTTGTATAGTCTTGTGACGGGTACTCCCTGTCCCTGTGCATGTTTGTTTTGTATAGTCTTGTGACGGGTACTCCCTGTCCCTGTGCATGTTTGTTTTGTATAGTCTTGTGACGGGTACTCCCTGTCCCTGTGCATGTTTGTTTTGTATAGTCTTGTGACGGGTACTCCCTGTCCCTGTGCATGTTTGTTTTGTATAGTCTTGTGACGGGTACTCCCTGTCCCTGTGCATGTTTGTTTTGTATAGTCTTGTGACGGGTACTCCCTGTCCCTGTGCATGTTTGTTTTGTATAGTCTTGTGACGGGTACTCCCTGTCCCTGTGCATGTTTGTTTTGTATAGTCTTGTGACGGGTACTCCCTGTCCCTGTGCATGTTTGTTTTGTATAGTCTTGTGACGGGGTACTCCCTGTCCCTGTGCATGTTTGTTTTGTATAGTCTTGTGACGGGGTACTCCCTGTCCCTGTGCATGTTTGTTTTGTATAGTCTTGTGACGGGGTACTCCTCATCCCTGTGCATGTTTGTTTTGTATAGTCTTGTGACGGGGTACTCCCTGTCTCTGTGCATGTTTGTTTTGTATAGTCTTGTGACGGGGTACTCCCTGTCCCTGTGCATGTTTGTTTTGTATAGTCTTGTGACGGGGTACTCCCTGTCTCTGTGCATGTTTGTTTTGTATAGTCTTGTGACGGGGTACTCCCTGTCCCTGTGCATGTTTGTTTTGTATAGTCTTGTGACGGGGTACTCCCTGTCCCTGTGCATGTTTGTTTTGTATAGTCTTGTGACGGGGTACTCCCTGTCCCTGTGCATGTTTGTTTTGTATAGTCTTGTGACGGGGTACTCCCTGTCTCTGTGCATGTTTGTTTTGTATAGTCTTGTGACGGGGTACTCCCTGTCCCTGTGCATGTTTGTTTTGTATAGTCTTGTGACGGGGTACTCCCTGTCCCTGTGCATGTTTGTTTTGTATAGTCTTGTGACGGGGTACTCCCTGTCCCTGTGCATGTTTGTTTTGTATAGTCTTGTGACGGGGTACTCCTCATCCCTGTGCATGTTTGTTTTGTATAGTCTTGTGACGGGGTACTCCCTGTCTCTGTGCATGTTTGTTTTGTATAGTCTTGTGACGGGTACTCCCTGTCTCTGTGCATGTTTGTTTTGTATAGTCTTGTGACGGGTACTCCCTGTCCCTGTGCATGTTTGTTTTGTATAGTCTTGTGACGGGTACTCCCTGTCTCTGTGCATGTTTGTTTTGTATAGTCTTGTGACGGGTACTCCTCATCCCTGTGCATGTTTGTTTTGTATAGTCTTGTGACGGGGTACTCCCTGTCCCTGTGCATGTTTGTTTTGTATAGTCTTGTGACGGGTACTCCCTGTCCCTGTGCATGTTTGTTTTGTATAGTCTTGTGACGGGTACTCCCTGTCCCTGTGCATGTTTGTTTTGTATAGTCTTGTGACGGGTACTCCCTGTCTCTGTGCATGTTTGTTTTGTATAGTCTTGTGACGGGGTACTCCCTGTCCCTGTGCATGTTTGTTTTGTATAGTCTTGTGACGGGGTACTCCCTGTCTCTGTGCATGTTTGTTTTGTATAGTCTTGTGACGGGGTACTCCTCATCCCTGTGCATGTTTGTTTTGTATAGTCTTGTGACGGGGTACTCCCTGTCCCTGTGCATGTTTGTTTTGTATAGTCTTGTGACGGGGTACTCCTCATCCCTGTGCATGTTTGTTTTGTATAGTCTTGTGAAGGGGTACTCCCTGTCCCTGTGCATGTTTGTTTTGTATAGTCTTGTGACGGGTACTCCCTGTCCCTGTGCATGTTTGTTTTGTATAGTCTTGTGACGGGTACTCCCTGTCCCTGTGCATGTTTGTTTTGTATAGTCTTGTGACGGGTACTCCCTGTCCCTGTGCATGTTTGTTTTGTATAGTCTTGTGACGGGGTACTCCCTGTCTCTGTGCATGTTTGTTTTGTATAGTCTTGTGACGGGGTACTCCCTGTCCCTGTGCATGTTTGTTTTGTATAGTCTTGTGACGGGGTACTCCTCATCCCTGTGCATGTTTGTTTTGTATAGTCTTGTGACGGGGTACTCCCTGTCCCTGTGCATGTTTGTTTTGTATAGTCTTGTGACAGCTGCTAGATGTAAACAAACCTGGGATTCATTTTTTTTTTATATATATAGATAATGTCACGGAATCGTTTTTGCCAAATCTTGAGATGTTTGCATTTTGATTTGAGAGAAATTGGAAGCATTTGCTCTGACAACGAGGGCAACAAGGATTTGCCCACAACAATGGAGGTGCTGCTGTTTCTCACTAATAAGCAATATTATTATTATTATTATTATTATTATTATTATTATTATTATTATTATTATTATGCCCCTCCATAACGTGCATGCTGCCGTCGGTCATTGCAATCAGTAAATATGGGCACTTACTATAAATTATAGATCGGTTCATATGTTTGCTCATATATTAGTCAACCCCCCAACTTCAGGATTGTGTTTTGGGTTTAAATTTCTCGACTTATACTTAAGCAAATACGGTAAATACCATACCACGCCTACTACAGCATGAACACAGAGTGCACCAATGAAGAGCCAGATCGACCAAGAATAAAAACCCGCCCCAGTGTCAATCTTTCTGTTGCACCAATTAAAAAAACTACTTGGAGACAATTGCCAAACCCCTTCCTTTTTTATAATATCCGCCCTTACTGTGGCACCACAGCAGTCGGATACGCAACAGACTACTTGAAATTAATACATTAAAAATATGCGTGTTGGTGAAATTTGTCACGTGACCGGTTATACGTCTAGCATATTATTCAACGTTTAACCTCTTTAGAGAATATGTTTTAAACATTGAAAATGTTCAGCCCTACGAAGTACATTGTGTGCGCAATGGCTTACTGTAGTACCTGTAGTCATGTTGGGTATTGCAGTGTAAGGTTAGATTTCTTCTTAAAAATAATAAGCCAGTCCTCAGGTGGTTTAAATCAAAAGAGCTTTATTGCGCAAATCAAAGGTAATACAACAGTAATCACAGGCACAGGCAGCTGATGGTATTCTGAGCTGCTCTGGTACATTGATGGTATGTCTCAGCTCTCAAGGCATCAGAGAGGTTGGTTTACTGAGCCACATGACACAGAGATATTAGTTTTCTGAGCTGGCATCAGTGTAGAAAAATGACTTTGTACAGCACAGATATAAAGCTAGCTTACGTAATTTCCTTGACCAAATTTGGTCTTATTTCCCTAGCATGATGCATGGTGTGAGATCAAGCACATTAACAGTTAACATCTGCATTTCTTTTTCACTTCACCATGATCAGCAGAAATCCAGATAACAAGAAGGCAGCATAGCGCTATACCCACGCATCACAAGGTCGAACAACAAGACTGGTGATTGCAAACTGCTGATGTGCACCAGCTATGTGCAGCTTGAGTTCTTTAATCTTGCGTTGATTCCATTAAACACAGCAAAATCACACAATGTTTACAGACAGTTTCAGTTATTTCTTTACCATTTAAAGGGGCAATAAGAGCTTGTGCAGTTTAACAGAACAATGTGTACACTGCCCCCACACAAGGTGCGTGGTTATCAGAAAAAGCCTACGTGTTCCATTTGTATAGTGTGTTATTATGCATTCTGTGACACTGACCTAAAGTTATAGCTGTCACTTTTAACAAAAGTAAGTGGTTTTAGAACCAGTTTTAATTGGTTTGATTTATGGTTTCTACATAGGGTCAAAACAGCTTTCTAATGCGAAAACAAGTGTTATCATCACAGCTGCACTCCGTTATGAAAAGCCAGTCACTCCAACATGGGTGTATTTAGGGCCAGGTGCCAGGCTGCAGAACTACAAGGTCAGGGCAATTCATTTGCAGGAGTTTCAAAAGGCTTACAGCAGTGATATAACCTGACAGTATAATAAAATTAAAAAAAATCTTGTTTTGTAATTAAGGTACAAACAGCCAGGTTCCATGTTCACTGTAACATTCTGAATTGGATTATGGATATCCACAGCATACTTTTATTTTCTAGCTTTATAACATTAACAATTGTTCTTTTAGATTTCAATGGCACACACATTGCGCATGTTCAGAAGCTTTAGTAAAACTGTTTCTGTGCTATTTGGAATGGACTTGCTGTATTGCATTGCCTTTTGCTGTTGTAGTTGTATGAGTTGTATTTACTTTACGAAGACGACACTCAGATCAGCTGACAGACCCCCTCAGCAAAGCACTACAAAGTGTATATTGTGGTGCCTGTTCAAACCATGTACAGTGATTTTAAATATAAGAAAAATAAGGTAGAGTACAGTACAGGTACAGTTTTTTTAAATATGTAGAATGTTAAACTGTAATGAAGCTGGTTCACCCCACTGAACATCTACAGATTACCTTGAGGTTAATCTGTAGTTTAAATTACAGACTTCTAAACAAACCACAGACTGGAACCGAGGCTGTGTGGTCCAGTGGTTAAAGAAAAGGGCTTGTAACCAGGAGGTCCCTGGTTCAAATCCCACCTCAGCCACTGACTCATTGTGTGACCCTGAGCAAGTCACTTACCTCCTTGTGCTCCGTCTTTCTGGTGAGACGTAGTTGCAAGTGTCTCTGCAGCTGATGCATAGTTCACACACCCTAGTCTCTGTAACTCACCTTGGATAAAGGCGTCTGCTAAATAAACAAATAATAATAATAATACAGTAGATCATAAGAAACCACTGCAAACCACAAGCTGGCTGGACTGTATGTGTTCAGTACATACAGTAAGATGGTGTCTTGCTGATCTGAACAGGCTGTCTGGAAATAAGAGGCTGCAGATCTAATCTCTTCTGCACACTTATTAAGACAAGCTGTAAACTCAACAAGCTTTCAGAGTTGGGAGTGATGGGCTGTTTCCCTAAACTTTCTTTACAGGTCTCCTGCCACAGCAAGCTCTGTGCTGAAACCAGTACTAATCCAGCTTATGTGACGTGTGCTTCGCTAATGACTTTCGGGTACTAATGCAGCTAAACTGCTGTGCTCGTTTAGCCACTGCAACACAATTTGTATAATGCATAATAAAACATAAAATACTTTATTCAATAATTCTACTTTGTCCGAACGAGTTATCTTGCAACGCAAGAAGCGTATTTCATGACGACTATCAATCAGAATTCTTAGGTCAAAAAGACATTTCAATTCTCAGATTACATCAGGGACAGAAAGGGTGATTACATGCCCAGTATACAGTACATCAGCCAGAGGTAATCAAACGAGGATGATGGGGTTTTTTTTGGTTTTTGAGACATTGAGCTGAAGAAATATAGTGCAATGATCGTACAGTCATGCAGGCAAGACACCAAGGGGAAGATGCCCTTGAGTGCCACAATGAGTGTGTGAGAGTGGGATATAGTAAGAAATAACCCACGACAGGGTGTCTGGTAAGACAATTCTTACCACACGCCCTGGGTGGGTTATTTTGCTTATAAAATGGCTAATTACATAAATAATTACACAAACTACCTTTTTTAAGGAAAACAATAAGAAATATATTATGTATCCTTCCACTGAGAAAAAATAATCCCTGAAGATTGATTGTAACATATATTTGTAGGTTTTTTGAGATAAAATTGGATTTGTGAATTGAAAGAAGGCTGATTTCCCACATCTGAGGGAGGATTCATGGAACAGCCAAACACTGCACTGCACTGGCACTCGAGGGAGGGGCTTCCGAGTGTTTTTTTTTTTTTTTGTAGGAAATTATCCTACTCAGGCTTTGCAGTCTTCAAGAGACGCTGACCAATAATTTCTAAAGCTGTTTTCACACCGATGCCGGTAACTGGCATCATTTCCCTAGATTGTAAACCAGCATTAGCTGACATGTGGACTAAGCGACTTCCACGTCAGATTGCACAGTGCCGCAGTCCTTCCCGTCTGTGGCGAGCACAATAGAATTCTGTGCCGACCCGACCTTGTTTAAAAGCCCAACGGTTGTGTCAGCAAAGAGCAGGAGAGATTTTAATGTTGTTTTAAATATGTTTCTGAAATTGGAGGGTAGTGGTGAGATGTATCTGTTGTGTCGAATTTAAAAATTGCATACTCGCTAGTCAGTTTTATAAGGCAAGGTTTTAGTTTTAATAAGTAGATGCCACTGCTGCATATACAGTATATCACATGCTGAGTGAGACTTGCGTGGTGATTTCTCAGATGGCTTTTGAATAGTGTTACTGCTACTGCTTGCCTCAGAGTTTTCTTTGTTCTGTTCCCTGACTAAATAAATAGCACAGTATATTTGCCAATTTTTCTGTAATTCTTCATGACAGAGATGAAAAAAAAGATTGTCGAGTGATTTAAATGCTGTTTCAGTTGTATGTTGACATTTTTACCTATAGAAACACTGTTTAGATAATTGTTACTATTAAGGCGTAGTAATATTAATAGATCAGATAAGTAAGTTGGTCTATGATGTCATAGCTGTGCGGTAAGACAATTATTACCGCACGGTCATGTGATCTTGTTCAGCCAATCACAGCACTTAATTTATCCAAGACATTTTATAAAATCCAGTATATTTCAGTGTAATCCATGTTTCAAGCAGTTGAATCCAATGTACAGAATATTAACAAGCCTCTTACTTGCTTTAATAAAGTTAACAGACTTGGGTTGTTTTTGTAAAGACAAAGACAAAAAGTGTATCCTTCCACAGATTTGTAAAATGAGAAAAGGAAATTCCTGGACAGTTGACAAAAATAAGATCAAAGCTCACTCTTTCTGTGCCACTTTTGAACGACGTTTGAACAGGGTGTCAGTGTTCCTGCTGTGCCATGAATTTGACATTTTTCAATGAAAGTCATTGTCAGGTTGATACAGAAAGGAATACATGGCCACTGATCAACACAAAAAAGTCCATAATGTCAAAGTGAAAAATAAAATCTACAAATTGTTCTAAATTAATTACAAATACAAAACAGAAAATAATTGATTGCATAAGTATTCACCCCCTTGAGTCAATATTTGGTAGAGGCACCTTTGGCAGCAATTACAGTCTATTTGGATACATCTCTACCAGCTTTGCACATCTGGATACTGCAATTTTTGTCCATTCTTCTTTGCAAAATTGCTCAAGCTCCGTCAAGTTGGATGGGGACCTTTGGTGAACAGCAATTTTCAACTCTTTCCATATATTCTCAATTGGATTGAGGTCCGGGCTTTGACTGGGCCACTCCAGGACATTGACCTTTTTGTTTTTAAGCCACTCCAGTGTGGCTTTGGCTTGGTTCCAGACCCTCACAATTCTCAGGAGGCACTTTTTTACACAGAGAATTGTGAGGGTCTGGAACCAACTCCCCAGTAATGTTGTTGAAGCTGACACCCTGGGATCCTTCAAGAAGCTGCTTGATGAGATTCTGGGATCAATAAGCTACAAACAACCAAACGATCAAGATGGGCTGAATGGCCTCCTCTCGTTTGTAAACTTTCTTATGTTCTTCTTATGTTCTTATGTATGTTTGGGGTCATTGTCCTGCTGGAAGATGAATCTTCTCCCAAGTCCCAGGTCTCTTGCAGACTTCAGCAGGTTTTCCTCCAGGATTTCTCTGTACTTTGCTGCATCCATTTTGCCCTCTATCTTCACAAGCTTTCCAGGCCCTGATGCAGAGAAGCATCCCCATAGCATGATGCTGCCACCACCATGCTTCACAGTAGGGATGGTGTTCTCAGGATGATGTGCGGTGTTACGCTTGCGCCAAACATAGCGCTTAGCGTTGAGGCCAAAAAGCTCTATTTTGGTCCCATCAGACCTTAGAATCTTCTTCCACTTGGTCTCAGAGTCTCCCACATGCCTTCTGGCAAACTTTAGCCGAGATTTGATGCAAGTTTTTTTTTCAACAATGGCTTTTTTTTTGCCACTCACCCATAAAGGCCAGCTTTGTGACGCACCCGGGCTATTGTTGCCGTATGCACAATGTCTCCTAGCTCAGCCGTGGAAGACTGTAACTCCTTTAGAGTTGCCATAGGCCTCTTGGTGGCCTCCCTAACTAGTGCCCTTCCTGCCCGGGTACTTAGTTTAAGAGGACGTCCTGTGCTAGACAGATTCACAGTGCCATATTCTCTCCATTTCTTAATAATGGACTTTACTGTACTCCGGGGGATATTCAATGCCTTGGAAATGTTCTTATATCCTACCCCTGATTGGTGCTTTTGAAGAACCTTATTCCGGATTTGCTTTGAATGTTCCTTCATCTTCATGATGTAGTTTTTGTTAGGAAATGTACTAACCAACTGTGGGACCTCCCAGAGACAGGTGTATTTAACCTGAAATCATGTGAAACACCTTAAATGCACACAGGTGGACTCCATTCAACTAATTATGTGACTTCTAAAGACAATTGGTTGCACCAGAGCTTATTTAGGTATGTGATAGCAAAGGGGGTGAATACTTATGCAATCAATTATTTTCTGTTTTATATTTGTAATTAATTTAGAACAATTTGTAGATTTTATTTTTCACTTTGACATTATGGACTTTTTTGTGTTGATCAGTGGCAAAAACTCGGTGAATACTTTTGAGAGCCACTGTATATAAATACTGTACTTTGGAAAGTAAGATATGTAATGGAAATACAACACATTTTCTGCTTTAAGTAATTGGAGCTAAGAAAATAATTTCATACATTTTGATTAGGTACTTACTTTTTTAGCAAATATGTGTTTTCATTTTAAAATAGACATCTGGTGTTACTAAAAGCATGGCTTGCCAATAGAGATGTCATTAACCTTGTGTAACACCAGACATCATATTGCAGGGGCTGCCCCCTCACCATCCCAAAAAACACACACCCAAATAGAATATCACTTTTAGGATTTTGCTTTTATTAAACAATGAACACAATCAATTAGTGATCAATAATAATTTTTGCTTCATGAAATCAAATAAAGAAAACATAATTCAGTCCAAACATACTTGACAAAACTGAGCCCATCTAATTTTTGTGCATGACACATGGCAAAACAAAAATAATAATAGTGAAACTAAAAAGATTCAAACTAATTCAGACTTCACGCACCACACCAATATAGATACCTTTTATTATGAGGTACAGCATTTCAGTATCTTGCGTTTTGGTTTTGCTTACCGTATAGAGCAGGATTTTAAAGTGCAGCTTTATTGGAGAGTATACTAAATTGCTTTACATAACCAAGAATACTTACCAACCCAAAAGAAAATATATTTTGTTTACATATTGATGAGTTGACAGCTCTATCTGATGGTGAACTACTTCACATTATGCACCGTTAAACAATTTGGTGTAAAATGAAAAACAGACACAAAATTCTTTCTGATCCTACTAAGGCCGTGTGACTTTTGTTGACGGCAACAAGAGGAACACATGTGTTGCCTGCGTGTTGCCTTGCATTTTGAGGTGGTCACATGAGAGACATGCATGCGGCCAATAAACTGGCAACACACAGGAAACAACAGAATGCAAACCAATCATAATGCACGTTTCTGTCACAAGACGTAGACATGCTGCAAAGGAAGGCCGCCTCCACTGCTTTAATAGCAATAGCAACAAGGAAGAGGAGAGTAGAAAAAATATTATTGTATCACAAACCTTTTTTTTTTTTTTTTTAAATATGGTGAACAAGTAGTCATTTTTTTGTGAACTGTTACAAAAATGTAACCATTACAACCTTTTTATTTTTTTTTAAAAGGTGATAAACCCACATTAATGCTGTAGGATAGTGGTTTTCAAACTTTTTAGGCCCCGTACCCCTTTCCAAATAATTTAGCCTACCCCATTTGAGATAGGGTCATAACATACCTATGAAAACAGGAAAACATGTGGTCTTTTCTAATTACTAGATTAAGTACTGTAAATGAAAAATTGCTGTTAAAAACGAAAAAATAAAATACAATTAGTTAACCACGGTGCAAATGCACCAAGTGAAAATGCTGTGAAAAATGATTTCAAAATCCAGACTCCAATAAGTATGCCAAAAAGTGCTGTCTGTGTGTGCATCTCTTCCGGGTCTGATGTCACCACCAGCCAGTCTGGTCACATATGGTTTTAGTGGGATACAATGCTTCCACAGACTCAGGTCAGGAACGGTACCGTGGATACACAGTTTGAAGAGGATTTTTTTGAAGAAGAAGAAGAAGAAGAAGAATGGAGGAGGTGGATAAATATATGGAGAGGTGGCATGCACATCAGAGGGAGTTGAAGGAAGGAGGGGCTCCGTGGTGCCTCATCTGTCTGGATCATGGGCACCTCCTGGACGTGTGCCCGTATGATGACCCCCTCTTCATGAAGGCCTTCAGTCGGGGTGAGGTGGAGACCGCGGAGGAATGGATTCGCCTGAAGGCCGTACCAGTGCCCCAGATGGACCAGGACGTCTACCTGACCTGCCTAAAAGGGGAAGAGTGGTGCTTTGCCGTTGGCGAAGAGGAAGAAAGGGAGGAGTGGGCATCCTTGAAAGAAGGCAAAGAAGCCGGTACAAGATCAAGCGCCCACGAGGGAAGAGCCTGAACGTCCAACGCCCATGAGGGAGGAGACGGCGCGTCCAGTGTGCACGAGGGGGAAGCATGAGCATCCAACGCCCATGAGAGAGGAGACGGAGCATCCAGCGTGCACGAGGGGGAAGCATGAGCGTCCAACGCCCATGAGGGAGGAGACGGTGCGTCCAGCGTGCACGAGGGGGAAGCATGAGCATCCAACGCCCATGAGAGAGGAGACGGAGCGTCCAGCGTGCACGAGGGGGAAGCATGAGCGTCCAACGCCCATGAGGGAGGAGACGGAGCGTCCAGCGTGCACGAGGGGGAAGCATGAGCGTCCAACGCCCATGAGGGAGGAGACGGAGCGTCCACCGTGCACGAGGGGGAAGCATGAGCGTCCAACGCCCATGAGGGAGGAGACGGAGCATCCAGCGTGCACGAGGGGGAAGCATGAGCGTCCAACGCCCACGAGGGAAGAGCCTGAACGTCCAACGCCCATGAGGGAGGAGACGGCGCGTCCAGTGTGCACGAGGGGAAGCATGAGTATCCAACGCCCATGAGAGAGGAGACGGAGCGTCCAGCGTGCACGAGGGGGAAGCATGAGCGTCCAACGCCCATGAGGGAGGAGACGGAGCGTCCAGCGTGCACGAGGGGGAAGCATGAGCATCCAACGCCCATGAGGGAGGAGACGGAGCGTCCAGCGTGCACGAGGGGGAAGCATGAGCGTCCAACGCCCATGAGGGAGGAGACGGAGCGTCCAGCGTGCACGAGGGGGAAGCATGAGCGTCCAACGCCCATGAGGGAGGAGACGGAGCGTCCAGCGTGCACGAGGGGGAAGCATGAGCGTCCAACGCCCATGAGGGAGGAGACGGAGCATCCAGCGTGCGAGGGGAAGCATGAGCGTCCAACGCCCATGAGGGAGGAGACGGAGCGTCCAGCGTGCACGAGGGGGAAGCATGAGCGTCCAACGCCCATGAGGGAGGAGACGGAGCGTCCAGCGTGCACGAGGGGGAAGCATGAGCGTCCAACGCCCATGAGGAGAGAGACGGGCGTCCAGCGTGCCGAGGGGAAGCATGAGCGTCCAACGCCCATGAGGGAGGAGACGGAGCGTCCAGCATGCACGAGGGGGAAGCATGAGCGTCCAACGCCCTCAGAGGAGAACCCTAAGGTGGACCTCATGGAGGCCCTTCCAGTGGCGATCGACCTGATGTGGGCCAGAGATGTGGAGCGATGGGAAGCCTGGGAGCACCAACATTGCCCAGCGTCCCTCCCAGCCATCGCAGCCATGGTGTACAACTACCAGGCAGCAGATATGGGAATGCATGTCAAGGTCTCTGGTCGTTGGTACAGACAGCATGTCAAGGTCTCTGGTCGTTGGTACAGACAGCATGTCAAGGTCTCTGGTCGTTGGTACAGATAGCATGTCAAGGTATCTGGTCATTGGTACAGATAGCATGTCAAGGTCTCTGGCCATTGGTACAGACAGCATGTCAAGGTCTCTGGCATTTGGTACAGACAGCATGTCAAGGTCTCTGGTCGTTGGTACAGACAGCATGTCAAGGTCTCTGGTCATTGGTACAGATAGCATGTCAAGGTCAGTGGTCGTTGGTACAGACAGCATGTCAAGGTCTCTGGTCATTGGTACAGACAGCATGTCAAGGTCTCTGGTCATTGGTACAGATAACATGTCAAGGTCTCTGGTCATTGGTACAGACAGCATGTCAAGGTCTCTGGTCATTGGTACAGACAGCATGTCAAGGTCTCTGGTCATTGGTACAGATAGCATGTCAAGGTCTCTGGTCGTTGGTACAGACAGCATGTCAAGGTCTCTGGTCATTGGTACAGATAGCATGTCAAGGTCTCTGGTCGTTGGTACAGACAGCATGTCAAGGTCTCTGGTCGTTGGTACAGACAGCATGTCAAGGTCTCTGGTCGTTGATACAGACAGCATGTCAAGGTCTCTGGTCATTGGTACAGATAGCATGTCAAGGTCTCTGGTCATTGGTACAGATAGCATGTCAAGGTCAGTGGTCGTTGGTACAGACAGCATGTCAAGGTCTCTGGTCATTGGTACAGACAGCATGTCAAGGTCTCTGGTCATTGGTACAGATAACATGTCAAGGTCTCTGGTCATTGGTACAGACAGCATGTCAAGGTCTCTGGTCATTGGTACAGACAGCATGTCAAGGTCTCTGGTCATTGGTACAGATAGCATGTCAAGGTCTCTGGTCGTTGGTACAGACAGCATGTCAAGGTCTCTGGTCATTGGTACAGATAGCATGTCAAGGTCTCTGTGCGTTGGTACAGACAGCATGTCAAGGTCTCTGGTCGTTGGTACAGACAGCATGTCAAGGTCTCTGGTCGTTGATACAGACAGCATGTCAAGGTCTCTGGTCATTGGTACAGATAGCATGTCAAGGTCTCTGGTCGTTGATACAGACAGCATGTCAAGGTCTCTGGTCATTGGTACAGATAGCATGTGAAGGTCTCTGGTCATTGGTACAGATAGCATGTCAAGGTCAGTGGTCGTTGGTACAGACAGCATGTCAAGGTCTCTGGTCATTGGTACAGACAGCATGTCAAGGTCTCTGGTCATTGGTACAGATAACATGTCAAGGTCTCTGGTCATTGGTACAGATAGCATGTCAAGGTCTGTGGTCGTTGGTACAGACAGCATGTCAAGGTCTCTGGTCGTTGGTACAGACAGCATGTCAAGGTCTCTGGTCATTGGTACAGATAACATGTCAAGGTCTCTGGTCATTGATACAGATAGCATGTCAAGGTCAGTGGTCGTTGGTACAGACAGCATGTCAAGGTCTGTGGTCGTTGGTACAGACAGCATGTCAAGGTCTGTGGTCGTTGGTACAGACAGCATGTGAAGGTCTCTGGTCATTGGTACAGATAACATGTCAAGGTCTCTGGTCATTGGTACAGATAGCATGTCAAGGTCTCTGGTCACTGGTACAGTTGAAGACGCAAAGAAATGCTCTCATCACGGCTACTGATGGGTGTAATACATGAAAAAACAACATTTTTCAGTATTTGAAACTCTTCTTCATTCGGTAGCAACTTTAACAGGCTGGGATGGGATATGTTTGTAAGCAACTACTCAAACATAATACATTCTGGCTTGATTTTCAGGATATAACACACATGACATACACCAACAGCTATGCTCTCTTCAGAACCAACAAAACAGACAGACAAGAGCAGTGCTAAAGACAGTTGGTCTTTTTTGTTGTTTAAAAAAAAAAAAAAAACAGACAGGTCACCCTAAAAACCTATGGACTAGCCACCTGGCTGCTTCATCTTCCTGTGTACTTCTGATGATTTAAAGAAATACAGCACTATTTTTTATAGATTTTTCACTGTTATGTCCAGCTTTCTGCCTCATGACAGTGAGTTTTTAATGAACTAAATATTATAAATAGGGGTCCCCATTTGGAGTGGCTTGTGGATTTGTGGATATTCAGTCCTCCCGATTTGGTAAGTGGAGAATATTAAATTGTGTAGGAAACATTGATACAAAATGGATCTTCCCCCCACAACAAAAAGTAAATAAATACCACAAAAAAAAAATCATTTTCATGTAGTTCTCTTGCACCCTGTGTGTTCTGTTTTTCATATTTAAGCCACATTTCAAGATTCTACAGCTCTGAGGTCATCTACTTTAAGATGCTACAGCAGCTGAGACTATCCATGAGGTTTTTATTGATCAGTAATCGACTGCCTGATCACTGTTTGATACCCAACTGCTAATAGCTACAGTAGATGTATGGCTGATCCGTACAATACAATATACTGTGGAAATGCACTGACCTGTTAAGAAGGTAAGTGTGAGATCGCCATGCCAAGAGAAATGGCAAGCTCCTGATCTTTCTTGATCAATAGATGTGGGCATTGTATACTTAGTACTAAGCACTACAGTCTGGAAGATGTGCCCAAATGCTGAATATCATTTAGATATTTTATTTAACATTATGTAATCAAAGAAACTACAAAACTATATCGCAAAAGTCTATCAGAAGCCATAATAATAGTACAGCATGTCAAGTTAGATTTCGAAATGTTATATTTTTCAATGTATGGAAAACTACAAAGCGGCATGCAATTCAATATGTTAACGTAAAATTATTCAGCAGGTTTCATTGGACGTTATGAAGCAAAATTAGTTAATTATAAAGGTTGCTGCAAAACTTTTGGCCATAGCTGTATGTAAGACTGCTGTATAAAGTTTTTTTTTGATTCCACATTGCTGATGTGATGGTACTATAAATGTCTTTAGCTATAATAACGTCTGCAGTACCCTTCATTGATAGCTGGTCATTTAATTGACCCACTTGATAAAAATTCATGTTTAAGACTTGAACAGCAGTGTGTGTCTTTATAATAATACAGCAGACTCCTATTAAACTGTGTTTCAATAATTTGAGTTTTGCTAATATGTGCAGTTTAAGCAGACTTAAGACTTGTCTTAGCGTGGCAGTCTGAATATGAAGAGCAGTTACAACAATTAAAGACTCAGAGCAAGATCAGTGACTTTTTTAAACCAGTTCTCTCTGCTTCTGAGCAACACTGATTATGTACAGGACATTATATTGTATTTGTATTAATGCATTTTTCAGGTTTTCAATTAATAACGCAGGGATTTCCCAAACAGTAAACTTTCACAAATTCAGGCTGAAGTTAGTCCCAATCTGCACAGATTAACAGGGGTCCACTGTGATGATGATAATAATAATAATAATAATAATAATAAAAATTAATAATAATAAAAAAGTCATTAGACAGATCATATACATTGCTCTCTGTTTCACTTTGTTAAGCTGGCTTGCTGGCATGTTATAGAACACTTTCTTTGACAAATTAATGTAATTTAAACTATGTTAAAAACTGTATTGAGTTTAAGTATCAGCGAGACCTGCCAGAGACTCTCTATACAGCAAGGATAGTTTATGTAAATCAGCCAAAAGCACCATTTCGCATTTAATTTGTAGTTCCCAACACTCTTAGGTGAAATGTAGAAAAAAAACAAGTCAATACCTGTCATACACTAAGAGAAATAAGTCGCCAAAGTAAGGTAAGAATGTCCTCCTTCTTCCAACGTGTTCTTGCAGATTTTTGTAGACCCCAGGCACTTTTATTGATATTTATTGATATTTTAAAATTGACTAGTCACACACAAAAAAACAAGTTTTTTGAAGACCCCGGGAAGTTTTATCCACGTGTATGTATTATAGGACATCCGAGTTTAATGACAATTAACTTGTTTTGTTAGCATGGAAATATACTAGGGAACACACTTATTGTGACATCTACAGTGCCGTGAAAAAGTATTTGCCCCCTGTCTGTTTTTCTGCATTTTTGTATATTTCTGACACTGAATGTTATCAGATCTTCAATCAAAACCTAATATTACATAAAAGGGACCCTGAGTGAACAAATAACACAAAAGTTTGATACATATTTAATTTATTTATTAAAGAAAGTTATGCAACCCCCAATGCCCCCGTGTGAAAAAGTAATCGTCCCCTTAGACTCAGTAACTGGTTACGCCACCTTTAGCAGCAATAACTGCAACCAAACGCTTCCTGTAGTTATTGATTAGTCTCTCACAGAGCTGTGGAGGAATTTTGGCCCACTCCTCCATGCAGAACTGCTTCAACTCAGTGACCTGTGGGTTTTCGAGTATGAACTGCTCGTTTCACGTCCTGCCACAACATCTCAGTGGGTTTTAGGTCTGGACTTTGACTAGGCCATTCCAAAACTTTCAATTTCTTGTTCTTCAACCATTCTGATGTAGACTTGCTTGTGTGTTTTGGATCATTGTCTTGCTGCATGACCCAGCTGCGCTTCAGCTTCAGCTCACGGATGGATGGCCTGACATTCTCCTGTAGAATTCTCTGATACAGAGCAGAATGTATGGTTCCTTCAATGATGGCAAGGCGTCCAGGTCCTGATGCAGCAAAGCATCCCCAAACCATGACACTATCACCACCATGCTTGACCGTTGGTATGAGGTTCTTACTGTGGAATGCAGTGTTTGGTTTTCGCCAGACATAACAGGGCCCAAGTCGGCCAAAAAGTTCCACTTTTGACTCATCTATCCATAGAACATTGTTCCAGAACTCTTGAGGATCATCCAGGTGCTTTTTGGCAAACTTGAGACGAGCATTCATGTTCTTCTTAGTGAGCAATGGTTTCCGCCTTGATACTCTGCCATGAATCCCATTTTTGCCCATTGTCTTTCTGATGGTGGAGTTATGAACACTGACCTTAGCCGAGGCGAGAGAGGCCTGCAGATCCCTGGATGTTGTTCTAGGGTTCTTTGTGACTTCCTGGACGATTTTACGCCTTGCTCTTGGAGAGATTTTGGCAGGACGGCCACTCCTGGGAAGATTCAGTACTGCCCCAAACTTTCTCCATTTGGACAATCTGGCTCTGATTGTGGTTCGGCAGAGCCTTAGAAATGGCTTTGTAACCATTTTCAGACTGATAGGCATCAACAACTTTTTTTCCGGAGGTCTTCAGGAATTTCTTTTGTTCGTGGCATGATGTGCCTCTAGAACCTGTGTGCTGACAACTTCACTCTGATGGTAAGGGCCAAAGTTAGTCAGATTTATATTGGGCAGGGCTGGCCCAAATCAGGCTTGGTTGTTAACCAAAGTACTCAAACAGCTGACCCTAATTATCCCTTTAATTGGGTTGAGTTAACTAGGGGGGGGGGGCAATAACTTTTTCACACCTGAAGATTGCATGTTTGATTACCTTGCACACCAAACAATTGAAAGAAGCACCACACTTTGGTGTCATTTTTTCTCTCAGACGCCCTCTATATACTACTACAACCCACAATGTGTAAAATGTGCAAAAATACAGAAAATCAGACAGGGCAAATACTTTTTCACGACACTGTATATCATATATAAAATGATTTATTTCTGTTTTAAAATGGAACATTTACATACAGTTATATATAAAAGGTCTGGCATGCATAGGATTTGAAACTAACCTTCAGTTTGCAAGTGTGTTGTTTTCCTGTCAGTGTAACGCTCATTGTGTTCCCTATTGGCGCAAGGAAGTACGGTTCCTCTCTATTACTGGATTTGTGGTCTCCACTGGACAAAAAGGAACATTCATTTCTGAGAATTGGCTATGCTGAAGGATAGCCTATATATTTGGTAAAAGTAAAACATTAAAAAAAATACATTAATCAATATTGAAATTGATAAATTAATACATAAGTCAATACATAGATGTGTCTTTCTTTATCTTTCTTGATATTATTTATACTAAAAATAAATACTCAACAGTTCTTGTTCAATTGTATATTAGTGAAGACTTTATTATTGTTATTTTATCCATCGATGGTTATTCCAACGATTCGATGCATTGTCCCAGCCCTATCAAAAACACAAGCCAAGTTTCAAGAAACCATTGCTGCAACCTTGCCCAGCACCAAGCAAATATTATTATTATTATTATTATTATTATATTTAGCAGACGCCTTTATCCAAGGCGACTTACAGAGACTAGGGTGTGTGAACTATGCATCAGCTGCAGAGTCACTTACAATTACGTCTCACCCGAAAGACGGAGCACAAGGAGGTTAAGTGACTACTTCAGGGTCACACAATGAGTCAGTGGCTGAGGTGGGATTTGAACAGGGGACCTTCTCGTTACAAGCCCTATTCTTTAACCACTGGACCACACAACTGTGAAACCAATGGTTGCCCCAATTGTTTCTACTAATTAGCTTGTGTTTTTGATGCAAGTTCAATCCGCTTTTATTGTGCCTGAAAAACACAAGCCAAGTTAGTAGAAACAATTGGGGCAACCTTGACCCCCACCGCTTTGACAGTTGTGCCTGTTTGCTTTGTGCTGGGCAAGGCTGCCCCAATGGTTTCTTGAAACTTGGCTTGTGTTTTTGATATCTCCACTTTAAATGGCTGGGCACTTTTGATAACTTGGCATTTTTTCACATTTCCAATGCATTTGTGTTTCAAATATCACTTCTTTTTTCACTTAATGGATAATAACACACACACATTACGGGAATAGCAAAATTGTTCAACCTATATTGAGGCAATGTATTGCAGTTTGGATAGGGTCAATGTAAATAGTAGCCTAGTCTGTTGAAAGGGTTAAGATGTGAATCTGTGTAGCGCAGCGGTTATGTAGGTAGTTGGAGTGAAAGTGTGACTAGTTAAGCCTGCCCAACTCAAGCCGTCCCGACTCATCTCATCTGAGTATGCACAGATTCTGCGATCAGTTGTACTCAGTTTTGGTTTGACGTCACAATTGAGTTTTTCCCGACTGGGTGTCGCACACTGCTAAGACTGAATTACTGACCACAGCTAGATACTGGCAATTTACTATGTATGCAGATTTAATTAATACTGCCCTGTACACATTTTTGTATTAACTTAGCCCTGTGTAACTAAAGCTGTCAATATTTCGCCATCTTGTATGACAAGTTACATGACAAGCTACGTCACTTGAACCTGCTTCACCATTGGTTGACACCCTTATGACAAATCGGTCTCAGTCAGTCTTGGTCAGCGACCGCTGCACACAGACAGACTGATCACATCTGAACAAAACTGCGTCTGAAAAAGATTCAACATGTTCAATCAAATCTGAAGACATCCCAACTGAAATCTGCATAATCTTGGTTTTAAGGGCACGCACACTGCTACGATTCATCCAGACTTTGTACAGCCAATTGAGATGAGATGAGTCGGGACGGCTTGAGTCGGGCTGGGTGCGGCGGGCTTAAGGGTTCGAAATACAATTTTCATGTTTAGGAAGTAGTATTCAGGGAGACGGTGTTGAATTCTTAAAATGTTTGTTTTATTTGAAACTACAGATCATTTTTTCTGGGGCCGGAATTCACGACATCAAAATAATAACCCTACGTTTTAGTCTTGCCACTTTCACTGCATATTCTCTCCGGTCACAGCTCACACGCTCGCTCAGTATTCATGTCACTCTCTAATCTAGACATAATAAGGACCAAAAGGATTTTTGGCTCACGGACTATAACTTTCTATGCAGACGGCGACTGCACTCATTGTGTTGGGTGCGCTCAAGTACTGTATATTAAAATGGTGCCGCAGGGAATGAATTACGGAATGCTAAGAGGGTTAAGACAGAGGAGTGAGATTAACGTGTATTAAAAAAAAAAAATTAGCTCCAAAAAAATGAATGCCTTAATTGCAGAAGTTAAGTGCGATTAATGAACAGCCCTATTAGATAATAATCTTGGGAATCTGGGAATTGCAGAGTTGGAAACCTTTTTGTGGGAGTACCTCTATAATATGTATTCTTTTGAATTCTTTTCTCTAAAGCGCTGGTTTATGATGTATTTTTATATTTTTTTACATATTTAGTCCTACTCAAAAAGCAAGTGGACATGACATTATGTGTTTATTTAGTGAATATTTAACATGCATGTCACCTTTCTATACTTTTGAAGAACACAAGCACACATATACAACACTTTCATAATTGTTTTAAAGTACGATTGACCAATGTGGATTTCTTTCAGAGTCAGAGGTCAGCTTGTCCACACTTCAATGTATCCAGCTATGAGAATACATTTTACCTGTTTTGGATCTTGGAGCAGCTACTCCAGAGTCAGAAGAAAGAAGACAGAAGTGAACAGCATTGTGAGCAAAGGGAATCACAACAGAAACTAGAGCGGACGGCTCTGTTCCTGTCGGAGGAGTTCCCATTGTTTTCTATCTACATATGGAGAATAGGAGCCTATTTTAAATCTACCGATGCTGAGGACAGTTGAGCTGTTTACTAGTTTCTATTCAACTCCTTTAGGATGTAGTAGCACCCTTGTTTATGTTAATGTTCATCATTTGCCATATTTGACCGAGAAAAGAAAATGTGTAAACCTATTTTACATTCAACTTTCATATTGTATACCAAGATGTTTCTCAATATCTACATATAATTCAAACAATTTTGTATTAAACTCCTTTCTGTTCTAAAAATATAAAAAATTGGACCTCGTCTTTATATTTCTTTCAGCTTGTTAAAGTCTTGTCTCTAAACAACATATTGCGTATAGTTTTGTAAATGCGTTGTTCCCTTTCAAGTATGAAATGTAACCATTACCAAATGGGTAGTTACCTCCCAAAGACCTGAAACGTGAATAAAATATATCAAAGCTGCTTGCAGAGCCTGTGATGCAGTCATGGCCTGCCCTGAGGGCACAAAGTGACAGCGCACACAGACCTCAGCTCCACTTTTCCCTTCAAGAACTGACCTGACAGGAGAGCCTATTCAGATAGGTACTTGTTACTTTTTGTGCTATAGATTTTTGCAATTATTGTGTTTTTATAAAAAAATATAGGTGATATTTAAAATAATCGCAGTATCACTTTCACTAATTACACATATTTGTGCACTACAGTTTTGTTGCCGGCAGCTTGAGTCGCTCCTTCCCAGGGATCAAGCAACGTAAGTCGACTGACTTTGTGCTGTCCCCCCAGGCTGCAATAGCTCAGACTGGAGTTATTTTATATTTGTTTTGGCAGAGACTGCGCGCAGGCTTGTCTGCAGTGTGTGCTGTGGCACACGTGTAGTGCGTGCAGCTGCTGGGTGCAGGACAGAGAGGCTGCTTCGGTTGTTATTATTATTATTTGTTTATTTAGCAGACGCCTTTATCCAAGGCGACTTACAAAGACTAGGGTGTGTGAACTATGCATCAGCTGCAGAGTCACTTACAATTACATCTCACCTGAAAGACGGAGCACAAGGAGGTTAAGTGACTTGCTCAGGGTCACACAATAAGTCAGTGGTTGAGGTGGGATTTGAACCAGGGACCTTCTGGTTACAAGCCCGTTTCTTTAACCACTGGACCACACAGCCTCCTTCATGGAACACATTGAAGAAGCATCATCTTACTGACTCCCTTATCTCATGTAATCAAGTTAATCTGTATACACACTACATTTTGTACATATAAATTATAAATGCAATATACAAATTGATGGTTGTAGTTGCTTTCAATCTCTACCACAGCATCTTGATGCCTTTTTGGTGAAAGCTTTTGCATCACCATTACGAGGGCCTAACAAGTAGGCTCGAGGGCGGGCCATGACTGCGTCACAGGCTCTGCAAGCAGCTTTGATATATTTTATTCAGTTTTCTGGTGTTTAGGAGGTAAATACCCATTTGGTAATGGTTACATTTCTATTTTAGGGAACCAGCGTTATGTTAATAACCCAATGTTTGATTTAATTCTGAAGTGTGTTTATTTTATAAGCATTTATACACTATATTAGCTACATAAATCTGTACTATTCCTTGCTTAAGTTGCTGTTCAAACATCAGCTTTCAGGTGAAAGGGTTGCCTGGTCTTTCATCCATTATACATCATTATAAAATTTTTTGTCCAGGGATAACAGGCTCCTCTGCTCATTATTTTAACTTGTCCCTACTGTAGCTGTAATAGATAGCGTGGTTCAGGAGGGTAAATGGTTGAATCGTTGTTCAGAAACTCGAAGATGCCTTGGCATGATGGCATGATAACTGTCTGTAGAAGTTACCATTAGTAGGCTATTAAAGTGCTTGTAGCAAACAGAATAATTCCCTAAATTGTACCTGTTGTGCACCTCCTTTCAATGGGCAGTTTTGAAAAGAAACACACTTTTAGAGCAGACATGTCTTGTTTATTTTGTATCCAGATATCTGGTGCTACACTGGAATAAATAAATCTCTGTTTTCAGGTCATTGGCCGCAAAAATGTCGAAGAGGCCATAAGGGATTTAGGGAGTCGACACTTGCTCTTTTGTGATCTTGTCATAACAATTTAAAACATTAACATCCTGAGATCATTTATTTTTCAAACAAGAATAAAGCGAATCATCTTCCTGCAGTAAACTGAATACATGAGAAGACTTTTTATCAGTTTAAGATCTTGTAGAAGCTGCTGTATTTTCTGACTTGTTTTGTGTCATTACCATCAACTGTTGAAAGTCTTACTTCTGTCTTTTTTTTTTTTGTAAAACAAATAATAAAAACAAGGTAATATTGTTAGAGCTATATGAACAGAGCGACTCCAAGAACAGAAATGTTTGCAGGAAACGAGAGACAGCTATCCATTTTAGCAGATGAAGACAGAATTGATAACTGCAGGGTAATCTGCAGGGCACAACACTGGTGTGGATTTGAAAACCGAATACAGCATAACAAAACAAGTATGCCTTTCAAAATGTGTAATCTGTTACACTCATCCAATTTAAGTTTCTTTATGGTTTCAAAGATTGTCATTCACTAATCTGCAGGAGTTCGACAGAAAATTAGAACCACCTGCCATAACACTGTCATTAGGGTGAAGCTGTACTGATTCGACGTGGTGAGAATGCAAGGTGTTTACATTCTTCCCGAGGGAGAAGTGACCATTCCTTGATGAATACAATTTGCAGTTCCTTTTGGGAAGTTGGCAATGCAAATCTGCAGTAGCCAGTCATGTCCGAAGCTGACTTGTACTGCAGAATTGTAATGATATTTTGGAGCTTTATATTTAATTGGGAATTGAGCTTAATGAAACCTAATACTGGAAAGCCATTCTGTGTTTCAGAGTACAAAATCTTCCCTCCCCCTTAAAACACTTAACTTGCATTTGTTTATGTAAAGAAAGAAACAGATCAACCACTTATCTGCCAGACCACAAGAAAATGTCACCCTCTCCAAGCTTCAAAGGGGCTTGATTAATTTATTACACTGGAAAGAGACTTCCTGAAACCAGGAATTTGAAAAGACTGGCATTTTAAGGGTTAATGGACAACAGCGACAGCTAGTAGATTAAATGGACAGTACACTTTGGTAATAGTAAATGAACACAAATGTGAGAAACTTGATATGTCTAAAAATTATGTTTGTTGTTGTTTTGTATTAAATCTAATTAAATATAAACGTACATAGGCATGAAATGTTCTTATATGTAAAACCATAACACTGGGAGAATTACAAATATTGGACAACAGTCGTATAAGTGTTTTATACAGTTATTTTACTACAAACACTCAAATATTTAGTTTGTACCTCACATGTATTTCATGGTGAAAACTAAAACCCAGTTATTTCCAAGATACTCGGAAAGAGTTATCTTACTATAAGACTTTTGGTTTTTTAACCATGCTTTCTTCAATGTCTCAGAGGATGCTAATAGAGGTGTGGTTTTATGATATGTCACAAATAGCATCTTATTTGAAATTATTTGGAGGTATGTTCGTCCTCTTTATCGAATTAACCAGTCCCAAGAGGTTGCCAAGAGCTTCTCTGATTGGTTATCCTAAATGCATTTAAGCTTGTGTTTGTCCTATTTTCTAAGTGTTGTCTTCCACCTAGTCGTGCTGCTTGCTTCCATCCAAGAAGTTCTCTCATATCCATTCAAGGCGTGATCACTTCAGGGAATGTGTTCTCCCTTCATGAAAGGTACTCGCTGCCAAACATTCTACGAAGATGTCAAAGCATATTCTCCTTATATCCGAATGTCTAGTACTGCTTTGCTCAAGCAAACAAAGGCGAGCGGCCACTTCCAGTAAGTCTACTGTTTGTTTAAAATGGACTTGTGGCTTCACCAAGGTTATTAAACCAGGTCACAATCCCATATCAAATTCTCACCCTCAGCCTCCACAGTTTTTCCTGTAATAAGATTTCTGTTTTTTATTACAGTAAAACTTTAGTACACATACTTATTTTGGTTCAGTTATTCTGTTTCAGTTTACCTGAAACATCATTTTTCTTCAGAGAGTTTGTTATTCTTCTAGAGGCTTTGTGTTTAATTTTAAAAGATATTTCCACCTGACAAGGAAAACTTGTACATTCCACAGATTTCATGTCAAATCCAATAATATTTTTCTACTGTTATAATATTCAAAAAGGAATTTAAACTCCAAAGCTAATGCAAAGTATATCATGTTTACAACATCCAGTTCATGTCAAGGGGATCAGCTCTTCCAGCAAGATTCAGATTCCCTTTCTGCACATCACAGGTGTGGGTGACAGTCTTTAAGAGCCTCTAATACCTGCATAAAAACTTAAACCTTTTTAGCCAGGCTCCTATCTTTGCATTCTCATATCCATCATCCGTGTGGAAACTTCAAAGAAATTAAGCTGGTTCTATCAAAGAGCCATGCATCTCTGCCGCATACACCTATCACTCAAAAAGGTGCTCACACCTTGTACAAGGGAAGAAGGGTTTTTAGGGTCACACGAAGGATCGGCATAGTGAAAACAACTGCAGCTGCAAAATCCAAATTGCCTAGCAGACAGGCAATTATTTTGTACTGTGACCTATGTAAGCTTAAGAGCAATGCACATTACTCAATGCGCACAAATAATGAGCTTGATAAAGCGTGCTAATGAGGGTCGCAATGAGCACCGCTTGTGGATCGGGCTATTTAGTGGCCACACTTACAGCCCAGAGGTGAGGTGAGTTAGGAATACAGAGAGCAGTAGGCGATGTATATATCTGGAGTGTTTTATCGTTTATCGGTTAAAACCAAAAAATCAGAACCTTGCATATAATGCTTAAGGGGAGTAGCGACACTGCATTGGTTTAGACATACATATGTACAAGTGAAAGGAACGCTGAAGTTAAACAAGCCTTTGTCTCTGCGTACAGTTTAGTGCTGCAGTAATGCATGGGGAATAGGGTGTCACCTTACTGTTACTGTTCAGTTGATACCAATCATTCATGCTGTTCTGGATCCCAGCCATTCTGTCATCTTATCATCTTTCATTTCCTGTTGAGAGCAGAGGGGACAAGAGCCAGACTCTCCGGCTTGCTTTGCTGCGCTGACTTACGTGCTGTGATGTTTAATTTGTATGAGTTCGATGCTATGCTCCAATTCTATGGAAAGCAGTCTTGTAACACTCACCAAAGTATTGAAGCAAACTACATTTTATAATAAATCCCCTTATATCTGCTTTTCCATATATATTGCAGGGGCTTATACCATGTTCAGTACTCTCAATGGGACCCTGAAGAAATCACATCCCAGGAAGTTTTTGTCTGGGTAAATCACTGTAATCACAGATCTCAGATAACCTCACTGATAACAATCTGCTTGAATCTCAATCACAATACTGAAACTGCTCTGATCTGGATTGTAAATGATCGCCTACTCAATGCTCAGTGCTGCTGCTCCCTCTGTCCTTGTCCTCCTTGACCTAACTGCTGCTTTTGACACCATAGATCATAGCATTCTTCTTGACCGCCTTCAGAAGTATGCTGGGATCTCTGGAACCTGTCTCTCCTGGCTGTCCTCTTACTTATCTGGACGCATGCAGTCTGTTTTCTGTGATGGAAGCAGTGCTGATGCAAACCCGGTCATGTGCGGTGTCCCTCAAGGATCTGTTCTCGGGCCCCTTCTCTTCAACATCTACATGCTTCCCTTGGGTCACCTTATCTGCCAACATAGCGTCATGTTTCACTCCTATGCAGATGACACGCAGCTCTACCTAAAATTAGACCCTGGATGTCCATCTGCCATGTTCCGGCTCTCAGCTTGCATCCAAGACACCGAGGCCTGGATGTCTGCCAGTTTTCTTCAGCTCAACAATTAATCTGAACAACTTCTAGTAGGATCGAAAACTCAACTCAAGAATCTCAATATTGCTGCCTTGAACCTCGGAAACTGTCTGCTGCTGCCTTCCCCCACTGTTAAGAATTCACATCCTAGCCTTTTATTTAATGTATTATGCCTATATTTAATGTATTTGCATTTTGTTTAACTGTTGTATTTAATGTACTATGCCCTGTATTTAATGTAAAGCGCTTTGTGATGGTGGTCCACTATGAAAGGCACTATATAAAATAAATATTGATTGATTGATTGATAAAGTGTGTATCCTAGCAACATGCTAATCTACCATATTAGCACTAAAAGAAACACACTCTCACATACCCAAGGTTTTAATGCAAACCGACAACAGGAGACTTCAAACTGGGGAACTGTGTCCTTGTTTTGGCTGCTGTGCTGTGCTGGGCTGTGCTGTGCTGTGCTGTGCTGTGCTGTGCTGTGCTGTGCTTTGCTCTGCCCTGCCCTGCTCTGCTCTGCTCTGCTCCTTGCCCTGGGATCTTCTCCCACAAGTGGAGAGACTGCTCCTTATATACACGTGTGGCTGGGCTTAACTGATTGTTAATTAATCAATGAAGTCCCAGCAACAGTCTGCACGTGTATTTGGCAGGGATAGTGTTAACCCTATCCTTGGCAAACTGTAATAACAATAAATAACACATTTTATATAGAGCTTGCACCCTGTCACAGTCACGTATCCATTTCACTTCATGTTTACAAGGCATTCGATCAAAAATGCCATTACCGTGACAATATGTCCCCAGGAAGGCCATGTCAGCCTCACATGGTGAAGGCATGACTGTCTGATGTGCAGGGTGAGTCCTACAGTCAGGGGAGTGCAGGTTTGCGTACCGACTGTGCAGAGTTACTGATCTTCGCGTTGCAAGCACTGACACTCCTGCAGGTTAGGGAGGCTAAGTCAGCAGGGACTGTTTCTCCTCATCCCGCTGCAGCAGACCCTAGCTCAAAGGAGACCTGGCCTTTGTCATCTAGGGGCCAGTGGTTCACTGACACCCGCTGTCGAACCCTGTTGTGGGGATTACTCAAATGAGGCAACTTAATTGGCACATTCGAAATTGGGGAGAAAAATGAGGTAAAATAATTGGGCATACTAAATAAAAAAAAAAAATAAAAAAACACCTTTGTCTAGTTTTAACAGTAAAAGTGAAATAAAATGTGATAAAAAAAAAAAAAAACATTCAAAGAACAGAGTACACCTTTCCATCCCTTGTGATTTATTTTTTTTAAACTGAGGTGGTACACAATATTCAGAGTTAGCCAGGCTGTCTTTTCTGATATATAGTTTAATCATTTGTATTATTGCCGAGATGAACGTGGAGGCAATAACAATGCTTTTATTTCATGTCTAGACTAAATTTATTCCCAATGAATCTCATGGGGTCAAGACTCGGCATTTACCTCTTGGGCTAAAGCTTGAATGACTTGAATGCCACTCGTAATTTCAATTCTGTCATCTGGGAATACTAAAGAAAGCATTTTTTCATTTTCCAGTTGAATACATGTGCAATCAACTCTGTTAATAACTGGACATTCATATCCTTTTTTATCATTACTCTTCTAATCACAGTGGGTTATTTTAATTTGTTTATAATGCTGAATGTTTCTTCAGTAGCTCTGTGCAGGTTTAGATGCTCCAGCATCTAAACCTGCTAGGACTCTGCTAGGAGCAAGCTTTGATTGGTCGAGCTGTTATTACAGTGCGCCTATGGGGACTCTGCTAGGAGCAAGGTATTGAAGAAAGAAACAATTTGAGAAGTTCTAGGTGCCCGTTCCAACCATCTGAAATACTCAGCCTGCTCTTGACACACTCCTCTCTTTTGCTTTTTTATTTTATTTCATAGCAATTTGTTTTTCTTATTCCCGGAACGCCGGGATGAACCCTTTGTGACCTCAGTGCCGGTCTTGGTCTGCATGGCTGCGTACTGTAGTACTGTATGCTGTGCAGATACTTTGAGCAAGTGCAAGATCAGCTTCCTCAGCTGTTCAGCTACAGAGCAGGAGCTTCTTCATCTACTCTGTGACATCCGCTACGAGAATGCAGCACTAATCTACTGTGCAAAAACACAACCGAGGCTCAGAATGCAGGGCTTAAGTTTTTTTAATTTTATAATCCAAATACAAAAAAAATAACAAGTATAACATTATTGAATGTTTTATCTGGGAAGAAAACCTCAATGGCCCACTATGTCCAGAGTGACAGTAAGAAAGCCATGATCTATGTTTTGTGTAGTAATTGTTGTTGTGTTTCCCATCTTTAAGACAAAGCTAGAGGTATTTATTGTTTTTATGGGGCACTGGTAACAGCTTTGTAGATCTTCCCATGGCCGGAAAACATTGTTAGTTTTTTATACATTAATTCATGCATTAACCTTCAGATGTCTAATTTATTTAACAGGCGTAGAACCCTTGAGATATACATTTCATTTCCAAGGAGGCCCTGGCAGGAGAAGGCGGCAAGAAATAGCACATTATAAAATCAATGGTAAAAAGAGACAAATCATTCACACAGGACAGAAACACTGAAAACAATCATAAAAACAATTCCAATTTACATGATTCTGGTCCGTATTTACAGGATTTGCAACCTTGTCAGATTTAAAATAAATATTTATGAGTGTATTGCAAAGAGGTTGTTTTTATGTTTGAAGGCAATGAATCAATTCAAGATGAGATGCTTGATATACAAGCCTTGGGTTGAACACATAAAAAAAAAAACATTCCATAATCATGTGGATCCACTTGCCAGACAACGTACAGCACATACTTTACCTGCAGGCTGCAGATCAGCAAACTCAAGAAGAATTTCAGAGCTTCAGAGCCATTATAGAGCAGGTGGCTTAAGTTCATGATCTTCCTATGTTGATTTACGCAAACACTAATCTGCTTCCTTTGGCTGGTAAGAAGAAAGCAAATAAAAAGGATATTTGCCAACACTTGTCCTTTTATGACTTCCACTTTTTAACAAGGTGAGTCGAAGGGTAGTTTTCCCCCTAAGACTAACTGAGTAGGTAGACCAAAAAGTGCATCAACCAAAATCCTGTTGATTTACCAAATGACTGCTTAAACTATGACTCTCCGATTCTCTGGAACTCTCTCCCAGCTTTGGTGTGTGATGCTCCCACCATCGCTCGCTTTAAATCAACTCTCAAGACCCACCTGTTCTCTCTTGCTTTCCATGCTCTTTAACCCTGATATCTGCTATTAGCTGCTGTGTTGCTGCTACTATTTCATGTATTATGTTACTATCATGTATTATGCACTTTCCACTGTATTTAATGTATTATGTATTTTTCACTGTATTGTATTATGCATTGATTTTTACTGAATATCATGTGTTCTGCATTTCTCTTTATTTAACATATTATGTATTTTCTTGTTACTGCATCTTGTAAAGCTCTTTGTGATGGTGGTCCACTATGAAAGGCGCTATATAAAATAAAGATTGATAAAGATTGATTGATAATGACTTACACTCCACAAAGCTGACGATGCATTCCTAGAAATACATTCATGGTTAAATTAGAGAATTTATTAATATTGTTACAGACACTTTTTGTCATCTGTAACAATATTAAGTGAAAATATATTGAAGACTGTAAAAATCAAGTGTCATCAGTAGCATTCTTTGATCTTACTTATGACAAATCTAGAGATGCTTTCTTGGAACTTGGAATATTTGTATAGTTATTTACATTCACATTCATCAAGCAAAAAGCAAGCAACAGAAATTGCTTGAAATTCAATCTTGTAAATGGTCACAGAAAATTCTGAATTTATTTTTTTGCCCCAAGAAGTCAGAAAAACATTTAATTCTCAGAAATGTTGTTGCTATCCCATTAATAGTACTCCTTTGAAAATATATGAATTGTGATCATTTAATAACAAGCCAATTATCAACTCACACAAACTATTCTCTTGTCTGAATATGCTTCTACAGTGTGCCTCGTGGTGGACAAAAGCGTTGTATAAGAAAAGAATTTCCCCTTCTATCAATATATTAACTTAAAACAATTTCCCCTCCAGCTTTTTTTTGTGTTGCCTTTGATGGAATGACTAAATGAGTGCTGTCATTCTCTCAGCATTAATTCAACTTACCCTGTTTTGCATGTGGTAATTGCAGTGACCCAACCACCAGTCTTCAATTATTGCAATTATGCTTTGATAATTTATCAACACATACAGTATTCTAAGCCATGTGTGCCACTATATTTGATAATTGGCAGTAAAAGGGGTGGGGGATGCATGTTTCACTGGCCAGGTGCCTGATAAGCTCAAGCAGGCACCTCATCTGCTCTCCAGTTCCTCCAGTTGCCACCTGTTCCATCAAAACATTACACACAAAAGACAATATTCCTCCACCCAGGTGAGCAACCACCAAGAAAAGGTGTTAAAACCAATCCTCGCCCAGGACAACTGGAAGCTGCTAGAGACTGGAAAATGCTGACAGATGTTGGTCAACGGCTTATTGTTCCACCTGAGATTGCCACCACTAACCTTCGACCAGATATTGTCTTGTGGTCTGGATTAGCACGCCTTGTTCACCTGGTAGAGTTAACAGTGCCATGGGAGGATGCTGTAGATGAGGCATATGAGAGGAAGAAACTGCGGTATGCTCAACTAGCCACTGAAGCGGAACAGCGAGGATGGAGAGTCTGGGTTTACCCAGTGGAAGTGGGTTGTCGAGGATTTGTGGCACACTCTACAACCCGGTTTCTCAGATATGTCGGATTCAATGGCCAAGAGATGCGTCGCACAGTGAAGAACTTATCTGAAGCAGCAGAGAGGAGCAGCAACTGGCTGTGGTTGAGACGGAAAGATTCTGGCTGGGGATCTCAAGCACAATAGAAAAAGAAAGAAACGCTGATGTACAGGTAAGTAAGCTGGGCTGAGTTGAGTGGGGGACGGAGGGGGGTGCTGCTGGGACGCCAGAATCACCGTTGAGCCCTCTTGAGGTGTCGTGGGCTAGTCAACGAAACACCGAGGATGGAAGGTGCCCACTTGAAGATTCCAGAGATGTACCCTACTTAGCTCAATCCAGACGGTTGTCATGCTGATGCGCTGGGGAGACTGCACTATGGTTGATCCCCGGAGCCAGCATCGCAGCCGTTGTGTGCTGATGCGCTAGGGAGGCAATAAGCTGATCCCTGGAGCCAGCATTACACTTCAGCCATCAACACCAGACAGAAGAATATCTACATCATCATATGGAAGGAAGCGCAAATGGATGGAGACACATATGGATTACATTAGTTTACTGTGAAGCTACGTCTTAGTTGGTGCTTATCTTGGCGAGAGCCAAGTTCAAATCAGCATGAAGTTTTAACATCTACTCTCATGTAATGGAAATCTGGCTATAAAGAGGAACTTGTTTTCTCGTGGGATTGGAGGACCCGTTAAACCAACCTTCAGTTCAGCAAACAAACTTGGACATTCTAAAATCGGGGAGAAAATCAGGGCTAAAATAGTTCATTGAAAGCAAATGCAGTGTGATCAGTCCTGTGTCAGTCTGAAACCTTAAATGCAGCTTTTTGATACATGATAAAGGAGGGCATATTGCTATCAGTTGTGATCCATGCAGAGCAAACTTACAGACAATCAACTACCCATTAACAGTGACATATTGTATTACTGATACCTCAGTGTCAGGAACTCTAAAGGAGCAGTCCTGTCACTGCTGAACTGTCTGAAACCTTTAATGGAATCATTATTATTTCTGATGCACAGCCTGTCAAAAGTATAATTAAACACCTCCGGTCCTGAGCTATGAGGGGACTCATTTATGAAAAGTGGATTAGAGTTTGTCATTTCAAATTTACAAAAGGTATTATATGAAGTCCAAATGATTTTGCATTAATGACTAGCCCTTTTCACTTGGCAGTCTCTTTGTCTGTTTAGTCTTCATCCTAATATACTGTACAATGACGCAACCCCACAGGTGCCCTTGACTCAATTATCCTGGTGCATGCTGGAAATTAAAAATGTCTTGTCATATTTTCATTTAATTTAAATGAGGCAGATTAACATGGGCACAATAAATGAGAAAGCGTTTTTAATTTTGGAGTCTCATAGAAGGTTTTTGAATACAAATAATCATAGTAAAAGCATAGCAAAGTGTAATAAAGCATAGTGAAAACATGGTAAAGCATTGGTAGGCACTGTAGAGGAGACCACAGAGGAATCATAAAACACTAAAAAAAACATGGCAAGCCATGGTAGTATAACTATGGTAACAATAGCATGGGAAAACTGCAAATCTACTGTGCAGTGCATTTGCAATGTGGACTGATGCTAGGTCCAGCGCTGAACTGCATGGGATCAATATCCCGTGACCAGTGTGTTTCTGACGATACTAATCGAATTCAAACTGAAACATGGAATATTGTTTTATTGACTCATATCAACCTAATCCAGGTGTCATATCTCATTAAGCACTTCACATAATCCTATTAGATATTGAAGATGTAATTAGATTGCTATTGGCATGTGTTGGTAATTGAGAAGACAGGTTACATATGCTATTCGAATGTAATGAAATAGTGTTCACTGACCAGGCGACCCATAAACTGAACACGTTTACTATAGTCAATTTGCAGTGTACTCATGCTTTTGTCATATTCATGCTAAGCATGAATTGTGCTTTACCATGCTATGCTTTACTGCACTTGATATGCTTCTACCATGTAACACTTGAAATGTATTTGCTTACAATTGTAAGTCGCCCTGGATAAGGGCGTCTGCTAAGAAATAAATAATAATAATAATAATAATAATAATTATACAAAGTTCACAGTAAGGGTTATTAATGCATACCAGTAACAACAGCATATAGACTTAAGGACATTTATTAGCAAAGTGTTTGTCTAATTACAATTCTAAATTGTTGTTTTATTCAGTTCATGCTATGTATTATGATTGATGGACGAAGATTTATTCTACCATGTCAATAGGGATGATACAGAATTAACATTGAGTGAGAGTGGCTTGCCAGTCTGTCTGAAATTAGCACCATGGACGGTACCTGATTGGTTTTAAACATAGGGCTTTTATTCAGGTGCCCTGGATTTCAATCTGTTGCATAACAAACGTGAGCGCTGTCATTGCTTCCAGCATCACTAGCCCTTTCATGCAAGGAGACCTCAGACTGTATGGGGAGGGATACAAAAAAAACCCTCTTCTCGTCTTTATATGGGAGCAAATGCATGATAGCCTTGTATGAGCCGGATGCCTTATTTTCCACGTGTAAAGCAATGGATTTTTTTTTTTTTTTTTAATTCAATGACAAATATATTTATTATTTGTCCAAAACTACTTTTTGTATAGTTATTTTCAATATTTCATGCATGAAAGGGTTAAAATGGTCTTGTTTTAGATTTGGCCTAATGTAACTTTTAAGTTTCACTTTTAATATATTTTTTTACAGCTCTTTTTAAAATGATAAATGTGGTCGTTGTTCATGTTATTGATTAAATTGAGTTAAAAGAACATTGCCAATAATATAAGCTTCTAGGCTACAGCACAACATGTCCCAGCCCCCTGTGTCAAGCATAAATTTTACTACTGACTGAAGTGGATAGTAAATTATTAATGCTAGCATAACCATGATTACATTTTTTAATAATGCAAACCTACTGGCTATTTGCTAATTTGGAGTTTAATATACGTGCAGCTATTATTATTTTGTACCACAACACTAACATCTTCAACTTCTGTATAGCACACTGTGTCCATGGCTTGAAGCTAAATACATATTCATAAAGTGATATACCCCAGTGGTATAAGTATGTGAATCTAAAAATTATATCCCCCAGTGGTATAAGTATGTGAATCTAAAAATTTGAAAACTAGTTGAAATGTTTGTAATTGAAGTCATTACATTTCTTTTCACATTTCTACTGATTTAAGCATTAATAAACATGTACACTTGCAGACTGTGAAGTTGCTGGTCTTCGCTGGGGATTCCAGAGGGATCATGGCATTGGCTCTGGTACTTTACTGCTACCAATCTGGCCTCCCCTTTGCTGAGTTACGCAGTGAGTTTGCATCGTCAAAGTCGCTGTGGTGCGCTCTAAAGGTGCTTCTGATGTGACTCTGAGGAAAACAGCACCACAGTGACAGTGCAATCTCCAACTACAGTCTTCTCTCACGCAGATCATTTTCTGTGCAGCAGGTTCAATGATATACAGTCAGCACTCGGATATATGACACTCAGATACACGTCAGTTGTGTTGCGTTATGCAGTGCGACGCAGGGGTCTGTGGCCAATCAGTTTTTCATGCAAAGAGTGTAGCTCTGCACTGGTCGCTCCTTTCAGTCCTCGCAGTCTGCAAAATAGTAAGGCACAAAACAGGTAGCAAAACAACAAAGGCAATATGATGCAGCTCCAAAAACGAGCTTCCCAAAAATTAATCTTCTCGATTTCATCTGTGGAAAGTCTCTAATGTCAGTAAAGTCCCGTTTCTGTGTATATCACATTCCGTGGACATGATGGCAAGGCTGTTTAGGTGATCCTGGTTCATGGTGGCTCTCAGTTCATTCTTAATGAGTCCCATGCGCAGAGTATTGGTGACATTCGGAAACGTGGAAATCACTTGAGAATTCAGGATAAGTTGAAGGTGGTCAAACGCTTTTCTCTTGTCCTTGCCAGAAACAAATTTAGTAAACTGGAGCATTTCTGATGGGAAATATTCATCTAGATGTGAAGGATAGGTTTGCACAAGTTTAGCAGCTTTGTTTTTGATGTCATATTCTGACATGTTCTGAAAGTCGGTAAGGAAGCCAAACAAGTTATGCACAGTAACACACACTTTTGATCGTTGCAAGCAATCTGTTGAAAGAGTATCCCGAATCTTTAGGAAAATATAGACACGAAATCTGTCTCTGCCCTGTGGTAAATCTTTAGTTCCACTGGGGCAATCGTGATCCTGCAGAGCACCGGGTGGTCATCTCTGCCGTCGCTCTTCCTCTCGATATTTCTTCAGCATTGCAGTTTCCATTGCACGGTTTTCAAAATCATCAAAATGATCACAAATCTCATCCAGAAATGTTTTCATACATTCAAGTAATTCAACCACAACTGACAGTTCGATGTTGTGTGCTTGAATGGATTTACTAGTTTTGTCGAATCTCTCCAGATTATTATTCCACAAGTCTGTGGGTTAAAGAAAAAGGCAGACTGAAGTTACCTTGATCGTTGAATGGCGATGTGGGCAGACTGGGTCCGACTCCATGTTCTGTACTACTTTCCAATTCTTCAGGCCTGTTATGTGGAACAGTAGCGCCGCCAAAACTCTCGTTGACCAGTTGTTCAGGTTCATTTGTTGTTGTTTTCAATTTTTATAGGATTTAAAACCGGAATTTGATATTCTCTGAATGTTTTCCAGCAGGCATTTTTCACTAGCTTGCTTTTCCTTTTGTTTTTTCACTGCACGTCAGGAATCGGGGAATGGCATTAGAATGAAATCTGTATTTATACTTTTTTTTTTTTTTTAGTGTGATGTATCATTTTGGGTAACAAGGTGCACACTGCTGGTAAAGTGAACTCGTATCTTTTAAGTATTCTTTGCTAATGAAAATGCTTATACATACAGGAGTTGTGAGTTTTAAGATTGATAATTAGTTATAGACATGGTGCTTCCCATTGGATTTAAGGAGCTCAGGTAATGCACATCTGCTTGTTCACTGTGGCAGGCTGTTGTCTGTAAGGAAAGGGGAGCGTGGTCCTCATGCTGGATATGCGTTGTTCTTTCAGGGCCGCACTTACCTTTCCCATAGAGGGGACGTTTAATCTTGTTTAACCCTATTATTTTAATAATGGTCAGTTTATCTGGATCAGGATCTGTTTGGAAGGAATGGAGCACACCACACGAGCAGGACTACAGGATAATGCAATGAATATCTTGGGATGCCAGGACTACAGGACATCACACTAATGCGGTATGCGATGTGTCAGTCATGGATTGGAGGAGACGTGATTGAACTAGCTATCACGGGGCATGACTAAGGGTATAACAGGGGGTGTGACGATGTAATCTGTTCCTTTGATGTGGTTACTGAAGGACCCATTTGAGAAACGGAAGTAATTAATTACCGTGAGTGTTAAGTGTTTTGTTTGTTGCTAACTGTCTGTGCTTGTCATTATAGAAGGCTAACCTCCGGGAGCTGTAGCTAAACCGCCAGCAATTAAACCCAGACTCCACTTCACCATTGTACACGAATAAACCTATAAATCACCACTTTCACTAAGAGCACTCACTCTGGACTTGTGACCGTGTTGTGTTTGTGTGTGTCTTGTTTAGTGTATTATTATTTCAGCACTGAACCCCGTGGTTTGCCTGAGCGATACACATCGTTGTGTAGAGCCAGGTATTATTATTATTTGTCAGCAAATAAAGAGCTGCTTTTTCACCGTGAACTGTCTTGTGTCTATGATTCCTGAGCACCGCCTCACCACTGCACGTGAGCACTACGAACCACTTACCCACAACCATGCAGTGAATATCTCGGGATCCCAGGACTACAGGACAATGCAGTGAATATCTTCAGATCCCATATACAAGGAATGAATACTTACAACACAATCAAATTGCATGAAATAAAAACATCACCATTTTAGCCTACCGCACTCTAAATTAGGAGAACTACAGCTATAGCCAAACGTTTTGCATCAACCGATAGAATTAATAGTTTTTCTTCATAAAGTCGAATGAAACCTGCTGAATATGACATACTGTACTACTATTAGGGCTTTTGCGATATCATTTTGTAGCTTCTTTGATTATATGATCTAAATTATGTTCATATAGTTTTTCTTTTTAAATATGTCTCAATCCTAAAATGCTAGGTGATGCAAAACTTTTGGTAATAGCTGTACAGTATAACTTTATAGAGAAAAGTACGTTTCTGGGACGATCTGAAGTACTACATTAATACCACACACCAATTTCATAATAGAAAGACATGTTTACTGTGATTTGCATATGTGACAGAAATAATAATTAAACTATTCTTTACAAAGAAATGCTAAAACCCTTTGGGACCTCTCACTGAAAACAATCAACCATAAATACTAGCAAAAAGTAAAAAAAATAAAGTGTCTAAACAAAACAAACACCTTCTAGTTGCGTTTGTCTTCATCTTGGCAGTACAGTGTCACTTTGATTTAGAAGTACAGTTAACTGCTCCTTTGCTTGGGTAGTAAACACTATAAAAACGTAATTTAAAAATCAATTTACAGCTCTTAAACTTCAGGTAACGTCATTATAGCTACCCCACCATTTGTTTTCATAGAACTCTATTTGAGCAATAAATCTAGAATCCCCACCACACAAGGACAAGTGCTGCTCTTGATCAATAGATTTCAGTCAATAGATGACATTGTGGCACTGCATGTTCACAGATACAAAGCATGAGTGAAGAAGATAAGCTAAAATTCTAGAACTCTGGAACTAATCAGCAGTTGACATAAACAGTTTGTTTCTAGTTTTTTAAACATTAACTTAGGTAAAAATAAATCATTGAATAAATATTACAATTACATTGCTAATAGCCTAATTACAGTAGATCCTGACAAATAAGTTAGATCTCCAAAACCTTATTGTTAGATATGTTAGGGTAAAAGTCTGAATCTGGTCAAGCTTAAGTTTTACCGGTAAATGTTAACATTTACCATATGAGGTGGTAAACGCGTATTGGTAAATGCAAGTATATCATCAAAGAATGTATTTATTCCTGCGTATAAATTGTCAATTAACAAAATAATCATTAATGTCAAACAATATATTTATTTCTGCATACACATTTTCCATGAAGAAAATAATAATTAATGAGCTTACAGTAATGCACAATTGAGCAATTCAACATGGTTCTGAACAATAGTGTGTGGTCCAGTGGTTAAAGAAAGGGGCTTGTAACCAGGAGGTCCCCGGTTCAAATCCCACCTCAGCCACTGACTCATTGTGTGACCCTAAGCAAGTCACTTAACCTCCTTGTGCTCCGTCTTTCGGGGGAGACGTAATTGTAAGTGACTCTGCAGCTGATGCATGGTTCACACCCTAGTCTCTGTAAGTCGCCTTGGATAAAGGCGTCTGCTAAATAAAAACAAAAAAACAAGTGTGATCCACTTATGTAGAGCAACCAACATTGAGATTTACCGGTAAATGTCCAAAATAAAGCTTTATCGTGTTTATTTGGGATATTCTTCGGTTTGCTGTGCTGTGAAGCTGTTTTTAGACCCTGTGAAATATTAGCCAAAATCTTTCAGAGTGTTAATGTGAGTGCACTTGGAGCACTGGAATATGCACTGGGCAGCAGTGTGGAGTAGTGGTTAGGGCTCTGGACTCTTGACTGGAGGGTCGTGGGTTCAATCCTAGGTGGGGGACATTGCTGCTGTACCCTTGAGCAAGGTACTTTACCTAGATTGCTCCAGTAAAAACCCAACTGTATAAATGGGTAATTGTGTGTAAAAAATAATGTCATTGTATGTATTTATTTGTTTATTTACCAGACGCCTTTATCCAAGGCGACTTACTAAGGTGTGTGAACTATGCATCAGCTGCAGAGTCACTTACAATTACGTCTCACCCGAAAGATGGAGCACAAGGAGGTTAAGTGACTTGCTCAGGGTCACACAATGAGTCAGTGGCTGAGGTGGGATTTGAACTGGGGACCTCCTGGTTACAAGCCCTTTTCTTTAACCACTGGACCACACTAATGTGATATCTTGTTACAATTGTAAGTCGCCCTGGATAAGGGCGTCTGCTAAGAAATAAATAATAATAAAATAGCCGCCTATTTGGAGCTTTTTCAGCTCAACAGAGCACTCACAGTAGTAACGTTCCAGAAACTTCTGGGCCTGATGGCAACAGCTTCCCAGACACTTTCACTGGGTGTCCTGTGCATGTGCCCTCTGCAGGCCTGGTTCAACAGCAGGGTTTTTCAGCCCACGCTGAACCGCGTCCGCCTATTGACAGTGTCCCACCTTTGTCTAAAGGCACTCTCTTGGTGGAAACAGCCGGCCCATCTAAGCCTAGGCGTAGTGCTGGGCAGTGTCACCATGGACACGGGCTGAGGCGTTGTGTGGAATAGCCGGGGTGTGCAAGGTGTGTAGAACCCCCCATGGCAGGGTCTCCACATCAATGTTTTAGAGCTGCAGGCAGTTTACCTGGCCTTGCAGAATTATTTGCAAGAGGTTCGAGGCAGACATGTGCTTGTCCATACAGACAACACAACAGTGGTGGCTTACATCAACTACCAGGGCATCCTCGGGTCACCCAGTTTCCATTGTGTGGCATGCTGTGGGCGCATAAGAACCTCCTCTCACTGCGGGCAGTGGTTCGGCCCAGGGTGACAAACTGGGTGGCAGAGCTCTCAAGGGGAGTCTCCAGCAGCTCAGAGTGGAGGCATCCCGTCCCATCGAGCCTGCAGCTCTGGGTCTGGCCCTTGAACGGCTGTATTTGAGCCGTCTGGAGTTTTCTAATAGGGTCATTGACACCCTGCAGAATGCTAGAGCACCGTCCACAGATTTCCAGTATATGTACAAGTGGGGTGTTTTACAGCTGTGGGTACACGCTTGACAGTCTCCCTCTGTTCCAAATGCTTCTTGCGAAGTTCCTGTGCTAACTGTAAATATATTCTCTCCTTCGTAAATTCTTCTCCGTGCATTCTTTATATAGTACCCAAGAGTTGATGGCTGCTAGGTCCAATACATTGTAAAACACCTGAACAGACCACCGTCAGGAGCCAGCTTTCACAGAATACTTCCGTGTCATCTGATCCAAAACATCAACTCCATATTTTCTTGCATTGTAAAACTCCACGGTCTCTGGTATTTATTTTCACTAGTACCAATGCTAATTGACTGACCAAAACAGCACAGCTGGCAAGCAGGCACCAGCCTTTGTAAAAGCTGATTGAAAAACAATAGACTGTCAGTCATTCACTCAGACAGAGAGTAGAGACTAATCTAAATGTAGCTAAACACATTGCGGACTGGTAAATAAAAATAATAAAGTAGAATACAGTTCTGCAAAATACAATTGTTGTATTCTGTGTGTCCTTCAGTAAACACAAGCTCCCTAGAAACAACAGCAAGCAATCTTGCATCTTTTCTCTAAAGCAGCTTTTCTCACTGCTTCATCAGACCATAGTTCAGCACATTTAACCAAAGGCTCTTGTGTTTATTTTACCCTTTATATATTTGCTTTTCTTGTTACAAAAGATGCATATTTGTTCATACACAGTCGAAGAACTAGGTGGTTCTATCAGAGATTTTCTTTTACTTGAAATGTTTTCTGTAGCATCTGTGCTTCTCATGAGTATAGAATCCAGCATACCCTTGCTATAACGAACCTGTTGGGGTCCAAGCCTTTTGTTCGTTATATCAATGGCTCGTTATAGCAAAACGATATACCAAACTGTTGGAGTAAGTTAATGAGATGAGATTGTGAATAAAAGTAGAACTACACGTACCTGTTCGTCTCATGTATGCAGTATTCTGCCTTTGCTTTATCCATTTCGTTAAAGAATTAAAACGCAGTACATAAAGCAAAAATCCTGAATTGAGCTGAACTTTTATTCAAAAATCAATCTAACATGAATCGTTTCAAAGTGCATCAAATCTTAATCCAACATGCAAGAATCCCAAACTGATCTTTTATTCCAAATCAACCCAACATGAAAAGATTGACATGAAAAGTTCATCAGATCCTCAAGTGTTGTTCTTGTTGTTGTTTGTTTGTTTTTTCTTTTTGCTGCATGGCTGCTGAACAAGCCAAAAAACAGAGTGTTTTTTGATAACCTATATTCACAACAGAGATATGCCTCCATTACTCCTTTTTTCAAAAGATCAATATAGTTTCCAGCTTTGTTGCAACATAAAATGATTTTTATTAAGACAAAGGGTTGACTTCACTGCGGAGGTGGCATCCCGTGTCTAGACCGGGATGTTGACAGTGTGTGTTTATATTATCTTTTTTTTTTCTTGGGGGGGTCCAGGGGCCAGGGGCCAGGTTCGTTATAGCTGAAGGTTTGTTATAATCAAGGCGAGTGTGTACTGTATAGGTATATTGTAGCAGAGTAGGGGGAGGAGAGAGGAAGATGTAGTCATTGAGGTGTAGTACAGGACTACATCCCCCAGAATGCCTTGGGGTTAGAATTAGAGCCAGGATGGGAAACACCTGGCTCTAATGGAATGAGGAACAACTGCATGCAATTAAGCAGGCAGGTATAAAGCCAGGTGAAAATGGCTGTGTGGGGCTGTCTGTGTGAAGTCTGAGTAAAGAGACCCGGAGAAAGGCATGGCGAATATTATGTGCACTGTGTGTAACTTGTTTTTAAAACAAGTGTTTTGGAAACTGGTAAATGGTTTAGCCATCCGGCTGATTAGGATGTAGTTAAAAGTTTAGTTAGCGTACCTAAGAATGAGCTAGGTTTTTGTTTTGCTTTGTTTGTGCTAAAACTACAGTTCTGTCTCTGGGTGTTATTTCTGCTGCTGAATGTGGTACAGTTCTGTCTCTGGGTGTTATTTCTGCCGCTGAATGTGGTCAGGGACTGGGCAGTCCTGACATCTGAGGGAAGGTCATTCCACCACTGCGGTGCGAGGGTGGAAAAGGAGCAGGCTCTGGAGGCAAGGGGAGCGTAGAGGAGGTAGAGCCAGTCTTCTAGTGCAGGCGGAGCGGAGAGGTCGAGTGGGGGTATAGGGAGAGATGAGGGTCTGGAGGTAGCTGGGTGCAGTCTGGTCAAGGCATCTGTGCTGACTTCGATAGGCATCCTAGATTGCTGTAACCAGTGCTGTTCCATATCGCCTTTTCTGTACTGAACAGCTACCGGTAAGCCACGGATACCTTTCATAATTTGAATGTTGGAAGTGGCGAGTATATCCCTTCCCTTCCTGTGTCAGTTTGGCTCTGTCCCTGTCTCTTCTGAAAGGGACAGAGCTTTGACAGTCTCTTCTGAAAGGGACAGAGCTTTGACAGTCTCTTCTGAAAGGGACAGAGCTTTGACAGTCTCTTCTGAAAGGGACAGAGCTTTGACAGTCTCTTCTGAAAGGGACAGAGCTTTGACAGTCTCTTCTGAAAGGGACAGAGCTTTGACAGTCTCTTCTGAAAGGGACAGAGCTTTGACAGTCTCTTCTGAAAGGGACAGAGCTTTGACAGTCTCTTCTGAAAGGCAGTGTGCTTTGACGTTCTTTTTCCCCACTGAGGCTTGGATTTAATCTGGTTAAAAAGCTTGTCGCAGGTCACATACATCACTTCCTGTCTCATTGACTGGATAAGGGGAACTATATGTTAACGAGATGCAGAATGTACATTTATTTAGAACACTTCACATATAAAATGCTGATTTATGATTATGTGGGTAAAAATTGGACGGCACAAATTTAAAAATAATAATAATTAAACCCCATTTGGGGGGATATTTTGCCACAGTTTACTATATACAACTCTTTTAATGTACATGTTGCAATCTTTTTTTGGTTAAAAAGATAAGAATACTGTAAGCCATCTATGTATATTGGTTGGAGTATTTTCTTATGGTGACATCTACTTTTGTATGTCTTGTAGAATGTTCTCTTTTTGGGTCAGAAATGAGACTGCAACCGTGAGTAGATTAAGGCTCAAGCAGTTTACTTGTGGTACAGCAATAATTAATAAAATAAAATCATAAAAGTGAGGGAAGGGAACGGGGAGTCGAAAACGAAAATAAATGATTACAATTATTGTTGGTTTTCCCTATACACTTTCCCCTCTGTCTGTCTATTTCTCTGTCTGTCCACGCACACCCTTCTCTCTCACTTGTGTCTTCCCTGAATCTCCGGTCTTTCCATATACCCCCTTATGTGCCCTCGCTCCCCCCCAACCCTTACACAGACCCCCGCTCCCCATGCCTTTCCTGCAACCCCATTCCCCTGCATCCACACACACACACAAAGCAACCCCTGCATGCACACACACACAAAGCAACCCCTGCACACACACACACACAATTCTCTCCCCTCCCCTCAGGATCACTACTGTATTTTAGTATGTATGATTGTAGGCTGTGTATAAATACATACTTTTCAAGTGACATTGGTGATTGTATTTGTTAGTTATTATACATGTATACCATGTATGTGACACTTCATTATATATTTATTAAGCTTTTAAAAAAATACAATAAAACTCACAAACCCAATACACAATTTGTTTATAATTAATTGTTCTGTGAATTCCTCTAATCATGCATTTCTCTGTTACTCTTTGCTCGCCTCATAAACTCAACATGATTAGCCACAGAACACTTAACAGTACAAACGTGTGAAGGAGTCTGACAACATTACAAATACATCTTGGCAAAATCCATGTCAATGATCTCGATCACATTAGGTATTCCATTCATGTCCGTGGCGATATCTTTTGAAAGCAAGCCCAGTATTGCACTTTTTAAGTATTAGACGAAATGTTTACAGAATACTTAACAACTGCTATTAGGACCATGCAGTATGATTTGTTTATTATTAATAGCTTTATAAGAATAAATGAATCATAATTATAGCAGCAGTTTTTAAGTATTCTCTAAATATTTTGTCTAATAGTTAAAACGTACAATGTGGGGCTGTCTCCAGTCATATGTGGTTTTCACATTCACATCGCCTTAAGTTCTAGTCAGAATGGTAGATATTTATTACCGCTATAAGCCTTATCTTTTTGCTTATTGATTCGCCCCATTGCCACTGTACTTTATGCATCCTTGCATCCCTTCCTGCGATGTCATTGGGCAGTGTGTTACAAATTGTTATAACTAGTGAACAAATCTCATTTATAACCACACTCTTTCTAGAGCAGCAATATCCTTTTTGTAACAAGGTGACCAGAACTGAACACAATATTCTAGGTGAGGTCTTACTAATGCATTGTAAAGTTCTAACATTACTTCCCTTGATTTAAATTCAACACTTCTCACAATATATCCGAGCATCTTGTTGGCCTTTTTTATAGCTTCCCCACATTGTCTAGATGAAGACATTTCTGAGTCAACATAAACTCCTAGGTCTTTTTCATAGTTCCCTTCTTCAATTTCAGTATCTCCCATATGATATTTATAATGCACATTTTTTTGCAATACTTTACACTTTTCTCTATTAAATTTCATTTGCCATGTGTCTGCCCAGTTCTGAATGCTGTCTAGATCATTTTGAATGACCTTTGCTGCTGCAACAGTGTTTGTCACTCCTCCTATTTTTGTGTCATTTGCAAATTTAACAAGTTTGCTTAAATTTGCAGACTTTCTGTTTCAAGGTGAGTTATAGTCTTTCGTTAATTAAGACCCTCCTTTTCCAAGTGCAAATTAACTCCTGATAAATGATGACAATTAACACAGATTTGCGTTTAAATTCCCACGCAAACAAAATAAATAGTCACAAGAAGCCGTGATCATTAAGATACTAACATGGTTTCGTAAATCAACATAATTTTGTAAATCACATTAGGAAGATTATTTAATAATGAAATAGGCATAACAACCACGTGAAAATGCCATGATCAATGCTATATACCGATTTATTGATTAACACTGGAGTTATCATTTACAAATTTTTGAAAATTCTGCCCTTTGTCTCTATAGTCTAATCAGCTGACAACACCTTTTGGAAGATTTTAAGAAATTCCTGGGACTGGTCTTGTTGTTTTAGGATTTTAAGATTTATTTTGATTAGTTTTAATAAGAGTACACATAATCAATGTGTCCACAGAGCCTTATCAGTAAAGGCACTACTGAATGAGAGTGGGTAGAGTCACAGATTTGAATCTTGGTCGTGTCTATTCTTGGCTGGAGGCCCATAGGGAGCAATACATTCCCGCGGGCTGTAATGGAAAATCCTTTGGACTTAGTCCCCTTCATCAAGCTTCAGGGCAGTGATTTCCAAGCTGGGATTCCTATCTCTTGGTAGCATTTCATTTCAGTGGGTTAGAAGAGGCTATTGATTGAAAGCAGAATTGAAAGAACACTCTTTGATCTGTATTCCCCTGATTAGAGCATGCGATGCTGCGGTGAGGTGATATTCCAATCCGACATTTCAAATAGGGTAGAAGAAATTGGTGTGAAAGGTGTATAAATTAGAAAGATCATATAGAGATGAAGCGGTTGTATTGTAGTGGACCCACTGGGATTGAGCATTTGAAGACACAAATGGAGGGGGCTTCAATAGATTGGCTAAATTTATGCAGATTAGTTAACTGCTTTTTTATGGTTATTTGACAAATCCACAGTTTTTACTTGAGTTACACTATGCTTGAATTAAAAGATCAAAGAGTGATGTGAAAGAAATGCTTATTTACAGTTACTAACTCAAACATCTAATAACAACTAAATATCTTCCGAGCATGAATAAAGGGATAATCTTGTTCATGCAAACTAACTCAAGCTCTTTAGTATGGTAGACAAGTGTCTTTTTCAATGTCAGTTTGTCTACCATACTGCATCTCTTTAATTTGAAACAAACTTATTTAAATCAGCTATTTAGACTTAAACACCTCAGAATAAATGTGTCGTAAACAGGATTCCTAATTATTTACTCACAGTATTTAAATAGAAACGAAGTAACTTGCTATAAAACAGCTACTCTGGTAGAAATTGTATGTGCAGTAACGCTAGACCCCATGGGTTTGCTCTTGGGGTTAACTGCACTGAGGTATATCCGCTGTGGACCATGTGAGTGAGCACAGCTGTGGCCAGGACTGAGCACAGGCACATGTATAGAACGATGCGCTGTCAGGGCTAGTGTAACAAAGGGTTGAAATCTCTTTACACTCTGAAAAAGAAAATGTGGTAGCAGATCACGTCTTGAAGCCTGTTGGCTTGAAAGCTGTGTTATTTACCTACCTACTATATATGTAGCGTTAATTACGGTTGTGTAAGTGTGTATACTACTGCCTTGTTGAATGCCAATGGGAGAATAGGTTTTTAATTAACGTGGTTTAAAAACCCAGAAATACATATATAGGGCTGCTCCGATTAACAGATTAATCGGACCGATTGATCAACTAAAGAGTTGATCACAGATTGTTTTTTTTCAATTTAATCGTGCAGAATTATATATAATTTTATATATATTGTGAGACAGCAGGGAGGGGGTTAAAACCTCCCTGCAGAAAAACATGTGCGTAAGGCAGATTTTTGGTTTGTTTTGTTAATTGTTTAATTGTTTTATTGTTACTCATTACCTGCACCTGGCTACTATTGAAAATTGGAGCCAGGTGCCGGGTATTTAAGGAGAGCAGTCAGTCTGCTCAGGGCGGCTGCTGAAGAGGGTAGAAGCCCGACTGTGCTGGTGTGTGGGTACAGCCGTAATTTAAAAGGAAAAAGGTAGAGTGAAGCCTTTTTTGTGTGTGCTGTTCTGTGTGTTTTGATGCAAGTAAACAGCTTAGCTGTCCTGTTGTTTAGTTTAGGTTCCTGTTTTGTTTTAGTTAGTGCTCAAAGAGAGCTAGGTGTTTGTTTGTTTATTTTGTTTTTGTGTTTGCATTAAAAATAGCGCAACCGCGCTTCAAAAATCCATTTGTGTGTTGGGTCAGTGTTTTTAAAGGGGCAACGAACCGCAGAGAGGGTGAATCTTTCACATATGGTGGCAGCAAGTGGGGGCGCCCCTAATGACCCAAATATGGATTTTAAAGGTTTAATAGAGAGGTTCAATAAGAACACCGCTGCTCAGGAGGAGCAGACGAAGAAAATGGAGAGGCAGAGGCAGGAGCTGGGCATGGCCCCGTTGTTAATACAGGAGCGGGAGCCAACTGAACTGGAGCTGCTGCTGCAAAAGTGGGAGCTGCCATCCCAAGAGCCAGAGGGGGTGGAACTGCCGTCCCGAGAGCCAGAGGGGGTGGAGCTGCCGCTTCCAGAACAACCAACCGTGCAAATGAGTCCGACGTTGCGAGGGAGGTTCCCTGTCCCGCCATCGTGGACACCTGGCCGAATGCCCAGACCTCCCTGCGCTGGACCTTGCTCCCAGGTCGCAGTACAGCCAGGCACAGTCGCTGCCTGGTCCTTACTCCACTCCCCTGGAATCCCAGACATCGCTGCGCAAGAGGCAGACGCCGCTACGCAGGGGCAGAGGTCACTAGCGTCTCCCCTGCTGATTGCTCCGCCCCTTGCCTAGTGCTGCGCTCCACCTGGGATTCCAGAGGTCGCGCGCAGGTCCACAGGCGCACGCTTCTGCCTGTCAGTCCTGGCTCCCGTCACCGGTCTGTGCTATGGTCGCCCTGGACAAGCCGCCTGGGTCCCTCCTCGCCGGTCCTGGGTCCCTCCCTGGAACGCCGGGACAACCCACCTCAAGCCCGCCTGCGTGGAAGAGGGCGAAAATTGACATTTGTGGACTTGAGGGTGGGTGGTCTTTTAAGGGTGGAGGGAGGTGGCCGTTGTATGACCAGTGTCTTGAAAAGACATGGGGGTGATGTGAGACAGCAGGGAGGGGGTTAAAACCTCCCTGCAGAAAAACATGTGCGTAAGGCAGATTTTTGGTTTGTTTTGTTAATTGTTTAATTGTTTTATTGTTAATCATTACCTGCACCTGGCTACTATTGAAAATTGGAGCCAGGTGCCGGGTATTTAAGGAGAGCAGTCAGTCTGCTCTGGGTGGCTGCTGAAGAGGGTAGAAGCCCGACTGTGCTGGTGTGTGGGTACAGCCGTAATTTAAAAAGAAAGGTAGAGTGAAGCCTTTTTTGTGTGTGCTGTTCTGTGTGTTTTGATGCAGGTAAACAGCTTAGCTGTCCTGTTGTTTAGTTTAGGTTCCTGTTTTGTTTTAGTTAGTGCTCAAAGAGAGCTAGGTGTTTGTTTGTTTATTTTGTTTTTGTGTTTGCATCAAAAATAGCGCAACCACGCTTCAAAAATCCATTTGTGTGTTGGATCAGTGTTTTTAAAGGGGCAACGAACCGCAGAGAGGGCGGATGTTTCACAATATATATATATATATATATATATATATATATATATATATATATATATATATAAAATAAACCACTAGAATATCAGCATTTTCTTCATGTCAGTTCAATCATAAACAGTTGAAGGTCTTGAGTCGGTTTAACCAAGGGGAGGGTCAAAGATGTGCCCTTGTTATGCAGGTGTCCAATCATGAGTGAGCAGAGACGGGACATACACTGTTGAAGGTATTCTCCATTTCAGTTGATGGTTTTGGAGTTTAACCAATGGGAAAGTCAAAGATCTGCCCTGGTTTTGCAGCTGTCCAATCATTAATGAGCAGAGGTGGGACATAAATATGCTTGGGTGCACGGTGTAAGAATAGCTGAATTTCACGCAATATTATGAAACCAGGTGCCCCCAGAAACCTTTCACATGGTACGCACAACTGAACCATACCAACATCCCATCTTATGTCGATAACGACTCTGCATCAACATGCTGTAAAGTGTTTCAGCCAATATGCTGCCTTTCTGTTCTTTCCTGAGTTTCCCTTTCTAAAAATGAATAAACACAGCGCACTGCCATCAAGACAGCCAAATAGTCCACAACAACAATAAAAGCTACAAATAAACTTATTTGAAATACAGACTTAAACTAGGGGGAAAACTAGCTCACAAATCTTTTATGCTGGTTCCATTTCGAATCATGTTACTCTCACAATCACTACAACTAATCATTACTCCTCCCCTAAGCATGGCGTATAAGCACGTGACAAACCAGGCAGTTCAAAAAATAAAACATCACTAACAATAATAATGATATAAGGAATAAACTGTTGTGGCAGATAAATGTCGCGACAGAGAAGCCCGAGATACAATTACAGGCTTTTTATTGCACACTGGAGTACTTTATTTCTTATAATTAGTTGTAACCGTTTACAATAGTTTGAAAAGTAGCACATATGGCCATTTCCCGCCCTTGTTTTTTTTAATGCTTTTGTTTTGCCCCTACACTTTGTTTTGTTTTTGTGAAGTCTGTTTGGTTACTGTAGTAAACTGAACTTTCATATTTGTGTCGTGTTAAATACCTCTCTTTGCTTCCCAGTATACCATAATGTTGTTGAGTTGCTGTACTGGTATTTGATGAATTTTCCTGTTTTCTCCATTTCCTTCCAGTTACGCTTACTAAAAGTTGAGGTAAATTTCTATCACTCAACGTCTTTTTTCATGTGGCAGCATTTTCCCGATTTTCAACGAACACGTCTCTGTTTTCATCAGTAACATTTTGAAATCTGGTCGGCGTTTTCATTAACTGCCCGTTTGTGTGCTGTTGTGAAGTCAGTTTGGGTCTGGGAGTTTTATCCAGGGCGACTTACAGAGACTAGGCTGTGCGAACTATGCATCAGCTGCAGAGTCACTTACAACAATTGGAGGCTGTGTGGTCCAGTGGTTAAAGAAAAGGGCTTGTAACCAGGAGGTCCCCGGTTCAAATCCCACCTCAGCCACTGACTCATTGTGTGACCCTGAGCAAGTCACTTAACCTCCTTGTGCTCCGTCTTTCGGGTGAGACGTAATTGTAAGTGACTCTGCAGCTGATGCATAGTTCACACACCCTATTCTCTGTAAGTCGCCTTGGATAAAGGTGTCTGCTAAATAAACAAATAATAACTACGTCTCACCTGAAAGACGGAGCACAAGGAGATTAAGTGACTTGCTCAGGGTCACACAATGAGTCAGTGGCTGAGGTGGGATTTGAACCGGGGACCTTCTGGTTAAAAGCCCTTTTCTTTAACCACTGGACCACACAGCCTCCTATAATGCAACTCACCTTGAAGTCATGAGTAATCTTGATAAATACTGTACAGTCTTTAATGGTAATGGGGTAGGCATTAAAAAAGAGCCTTCTATTTTAACTGCAATATTACTCTGAACTCCTGTACAAAAACTTAGTATTAAAATAAAATCAGAGACGACAGCTATTCTTATTCACTTTATTGACCACAGCCAATACGACTTTGACGATAAGCACAGAATCAGATAATTTATATGAAGATAAGCACAGAAACAAAACTTCTATTTTAACATTAAATGAGAGAGAATGTTATTGAGAAATATATTCAGAACTATGAAGTAATATTTAGAATTGCTTTTTACAAATTTAAAAAAATATCATCAGAGAACAGAGACATCGTAGTCGATTTGGTTACGAATCAATATTCAAGAAGAACTTTCTCAGAAAAATTGGAGATTGTTAAAAAAAGGATTATACTGCTGGAACTGTCTTTTGTTCAGTATAGAAAATGTGATATGGAACAGCACTGGCTACAGCAATCTTGCATGTCTATCGAAGTCACCACAAAAACATGAGCGTTCCCAAAGTCACTTGTGAACCACTGTTACACTCAAAACTTTTGGACAAACCCGGATTGATGTTAAACTGGATGAGCAGAGGTGTAGGGATACAATACATCACAATGAGCAAGTAAGAAAAGGTTCTTAAACGCTTGATTGATTCTGTTGTTTACATTGGCAAGCAAGCTCTGGCATTCAGAGGGCACGATGAGACACCAATTCCTCAAATAGAGGTCATTATGTGGAATTACTTTCTCTGATTCCTGACTACGACAGCATGCTAAGCAATCGCTTGTCAGTAGCCACAATATTCTCAGGTACCTCTAACAAGATTCAGAACGAATAAAAGGAAGCTTAGTACATACCTGTATAGATTAAACAGCCGATGATGGAAACGCAGCTCAGCTGTCTTGTGTTTTCACGTATGTGACTGACAGTGGCCTGCAAGAACGGTTGTTCTGTGAAAATGCGTTACATTTACTAAAATAAAAATAATAATAAAAATGCTTTTAAAAATACCAAATTCCCTTTGGGCTAATTGTTTTTTTAGATTCTATTGATTTTTTAGTATTACTATGCAGGACAGTCGCTATAAGATCGTTACCTTTATTAAAAATGTGCTCGGATTAATCTACTGATTTATCTACCGATCAATCAACGCACGCCCATAAATGAACCAATACAATTTTTTAATCGAGTGACAGCCCTAGTATTGTTTATAATCGCTTATAACGGATCCCTAAACCAATGTCTCACCGGTATTGTATGACAGACTCTGACAGGGGTAGAGGTATATTCTTTGTTACTGTAAGTGAAGAACATCAATTTTTAAAAATCGGTGTTTTTTTTTCAGGTGATTTTCTTTTTCAATAATCCATTATGTAGATCAGTGGTGGTGTGCATTACTTAGTCTGTAGCCTGTTTACATGACAGCACTGTTTCACTGCACCACAGTCAGAAGACCAGTTACTGATCAGAAATGACATCAATATAGTTAAAAAAAAAAAAAAAGGCGTATGGGTCAGCGAAAACATTTGCCATAAGAATCGCTCATTTTAAATATACTTCACAGCAGAGTAGTTTGTAATTATCTAATCATGAATTCAGGTCCAGTCAGTTAGTATATTTGCAGCTTATTAATGCTAAGTCTGTCAAAACAGTAATAATCTCTAAACAAGTGGTGTTTAAAAAGTTAAACCTTGTTGTGTCTGTACCTTTATAGAAAGCAGAACTGCAATTGGCTTAAATCACCATTTTTATTTCCTTTTAAATGGGATAAACAGCATTAACATTTAGGTCGACAATGATTGTGTTTGCCAAGCATTATTATTATTTCTCATACTGCTGCAATTGCCAGGAGGTACATTAAAACACTGACCTCCTACAGTTGTAATTAAAGCCTTAAGAAATGAAATGCAAACCAAATTGCATTTTAATGTGTATCATAAGTCAGTTGTGCTAATTCATAGAGCCTTAGTTGTGATTAACGGGCTTGTCTGCATTGGCATTTACTAAAAGCATGCCACTAGTACTGGCAGATCCATGAGACGATAGCATCCCCTCTTCAGAGCTTCAGTGCTTTGTCAACCTTGTAGAGACATGCATTTGAGATGTTACACACAACTAGTGGAACATATTAGGCCATCACCACCCTCTGCATGCCCCTCCCATACTAGTTGACACAAAGCTTGTTTAGTTATCATGTTTTTTGTTATCATGTTTTTGTTATCTTTTAAAGTTGTCACAATTACTTCACATGTAGACTGTGCCTGGGGCCAGATTGAATTATTAGCAATCAAGTCCTGGCACAGCTGCTTAAAAGCAGCACAAATTTCTCCCTCAGGGTTGGTGTACCGCGAGGAGGTACGGGAGAGAAAGGAGAGGAAATCACCAGATATGAACAATTGCTACTCGTGCTGAAATAGCTCAGCACGATACTTGTTTGTTTAGTGTTCGCTGTGTTTTGTTTGTCTGTTTTATTTTGGCCATCGTGCCATTTGTTTTGTGTAAGTGTTTTGTGTTTTAACCTTTTATTTTATTCACTAAATCTGCGCACCAGCACATTTACTCACAGTACTGGGTCTCTGCATTTCCTGGTCTGACGTCACCATAAGCCACCATAATCTCTGTTACATATAGTGTCAGCGTGGTATAACAGCACCACCAGCAACTCAGGCCAGGAGAAGTATTTTAAAGAAGAATGGTGGTGGACACAGTTGCCCCAAAGCAGTGGTACTACTGTGAGTACTGCGGGAAGGAGAACCACCACCACTGGAAGGAATGTCCAGAGATCCAAGACTGGTGTGGGCTGTGTGAGCATTTCGGCCATTTATGACAGAAGTGCCCGCAGCATGATGGGTTCTTCTGGGTGCTGTTGGAGGAAGTCCCTGTTTGGGAGGAAGAGGAACAACTGCCAGTCCCGAAGAGGAAGAAGGGGAGGAGCGGCCGTCCCAAGAAGAAGATGGGACAAGCTCCAGTGTCCACGAAGGGGACACCCGAGCCTCCAGCGCCATGGAGAGAAGCCCCGCCACCACCAGTGCCACAGTTGCCACAGTCAGAATACCCTGCACCCCTGCCAACAATACGACAGGAGAGCAGCTGGGAGTCGAGGAAGATATGGGACTGGCTGCTGGACCCTAAGGGGAGCATGAGAGAGGACCTCCTGAGGGTGATTGACCTGCTGTGGGCCCGAGATTGGGAGCGATGGGAAGCCTGGGAACAGCAACACCACCCAGCATCCCTCCCAGGCATCGCAGCCATGGTAACTACCTGGCTGCAAATATGGGAGGGTTAGGGTTAGGAAGTAGGCATGTTCATGCCAGGGCCCAGAGGAGAGCCATACCAATCCCCAGCAGCCAAGGGAGAGCCACACCAGTCCCCAGCGATAGAGGGAGTTTACCTGCTGCTCCCGTTTCCACCACCACGGGGAGACTACTTGCTGCTCCCGCCTCCACTGCCAGGGGGAGACCACTTGTTGCTCCCTCTATCACCACCAGAGGAGGCTGAAGCTACTTCCCGAGCATCAGCTCCTGCCTTTGCCTCCCAAGGGTCTACTCCTACCCTGTCCTTCAAAACCTGCACCGCCTTGGGCTGCTGAGCCTGCAAGACCTGGGGCCACCGAGCCTGCAACGTCTAGGGCTGCCACGCCTGCAATGCTTGGGGAGGCCAGTTCGACACTGCCCAGGGATGCCTGCTTGTCCTCACCTGGGGTTTGTTGTGTCCAGCAGCAGCTGCCGCCGGAAATTCTGGGGCCATAACCCAAGAGAAGGGAGCTGCCGGCTACAGAGAAGGGGGAGAGGTGAGGAGACCACCTCCACCCACAGTAGTTTCACTGTTGGAGTGTCCCACACTGAGGGCAGCATTACTGCTGCCAGCACCACCATCAATTATGTTAGCTATACAATTAATGAGAGCTAGTAGTGAGAATTAGGATGTAGGCATCTTCTTATCAGTAGAGATATCGTTATGAGTAGTCTCTTGAATCTAGCGAGGGTATGACTTCATGCAATGAATTTGGGAAAGTGCATAGAGTTGAGTTTCTTATTAATTAAAAGTAAACTCTGGTTAGAAAGTGGGGCCCCTCGAGTCCTTATCTATAAGGTGTCAAGGACTGTTGAAGCAGAGGATAATTAGCTAGAGAGAAGCCAAGTTTGTTAAAACACATTCAAAGAAAAGAAGCCAGCCTATTGAGAACACACTGAAAAGTTTTTACTGTTAAGAAGGAAATATATTTTAGACCAAGGCTGGAATAATTAACCAGAGCTGGTGTTACATATTAAAAACATCTCTCTACATATACTTGTATCTTAATAAGCAATAAAGAACTCTGTGGTACCAGAAAATATGTTATCAGTCTGAGGATGACCTCACATATTTCAGAGATTAGAAAGGCAGTACACATGAGATTATATACAATTAATTTTAAATGAGTTGCCGGGACTTTAAAAATATATTATTCACTTAAAGATAACACCTGCCAAAACAGACCAAATGCCTAGATTAATTAAGTCTTCTGATGCACGAAATGGACAAAAAGTTAAAAAAAGTCAAGGCGAGACCCCAGTCAAGTATCATTCAACTTGCTAGCTCAAGCTGTTTGGTCCATTCTCTGAAGATCTCTGAAAAGCTGGTTATGGTTTTATTCAGAAGCCTTTGCCTCTAAAGACAGCTCTTGTCTATACTTATATTCTACACAAAACTAAAAATAGATTGGCAGGTAAGCATAATCTGGAATTTATATCTGACTTATATTGAAGCATTTAAACTAGAAAGGAAGGGGGATCAACATCAAAACAAGGGCAACAACTCAGGTAGGACAGCCATTAAATGTATTTATCTAAATGCTAGAAGTATCAGAAACAAAAAGTTAGAACTTGAAGCTGTAGTGAAGAAATTAAGCTGACAAATGGTTTTTGATTCAAAATCACTATGTTCAAGAAAGGTATACCTCCAATACAATCATATAAGCACGAGATTCAAACTGACTTTGGACAAGGCCTCAGTACAGCTCAGTGCATACATTTGTATCAGAAAGCATGGATATTCATGGAGTCAATTCAAAAGAGATGAAAAGACTGACAAAACTTTACAATGTTTGGCATTTATACCTTTGTAAGCAATTGTTAACTCCACTCCCATTTGTCTTACTTCTGTCCAATGATAGGGGTTTCCACTCAATCATTGCACATACCCGCCTTGGGGAAAAGGGGGCTGAATACCACATTGTACCTAGCAGGGCGCATCCATCTTGTCTTTCAGTTTCCCTCCCCCCATCTCACACTATCTCTCTGCTAATCTGCCTTTTGGCGTTTAGCTCAGACACCTATCTGTGACTTTGAGTCGTGTTAGGCTATGGAAATCTACACATAGCTGGTTTTGCCGATGGGAAATGAAAGAACTCGAAACTTACACAATACTGTATAGAAATTTAATATAAAAGCATATTAAAAGCAACTGAATTAGTAAAACTGATCAATATGGATCAGAATAATGGACACAAATTCAAAGGGCATAATAATAGAGGCATGCTATAGACCACCAAATTCAGAGGGAGAGCAACATAACCTGTTATACAATGACATTCGAAATGTGTGTAGCAAAGTAGAAGCCATTCTAATGGGGGATTTCAACTTCCCCCATATATTATTATTATTATTATTATTATTATTATTATTATTATTGGTTTATTTAGCAGACGCCTTTATCCAAGGCGACTTACAGAGACTAGGGTGGGTGAACAATGCATCATATGTTGAAGCAGGGGATTTTTAGCTAGAGAGAAGCCAAGTTTGTTAAAACACATTCATACATGAAAAGAAGCCAGCCTATTGAGAACACACTGAAAAGTAAGTTTTTACTGTTAAGAAGGAAATATATTTTAGACCAAGGCTGGAATAATTAACCAGTAAATGAGCAAAAGCTGGGTATTAGAGCAAAGCTGGGTATCAGAGCCAGTAACCAATAGCTCAGTTTTACTAGCATTCAATTTCAAAACATTATTTGATATCCAAGTTTGAATATCTGTCAAACAAGCAGACAGGACTATCAGTGTTACAATTTATTTTTAAGTAGATCCGTGTATCATCTGCATAAGAATGGAACTGAACCCCATGCTTTTGAATAATATTACCCAGTGGCAGCATATAAATGTTAAAAAGAAGACGACCAAGGACAGAACCCTGTGGGACTCCATGAACAAGGGGAGTATTTGTAGAATTATGACCAGTATAGGACACGTATCGATAACGATCTGATAAATATGAGCAGAACCAATCAAGAGCCACCCCCCTTACATTCACTAGATTTGAGACGCTTCAGCATAATCCACTGGCCAATTTCTAAGCATTTAATAAACCGAAGGAGAATTAATACTGCTCTGATTTGTTAAAACTTCAAATTTGAATGGCTGTGCGATTTCTCTTGATTACTTAAAAGTTGTCTGGATATACTAATATCTGTAAGTCAGCACACAAACAATCAACTTACAAGAGTACAAAACATCTGTGTCCTCCTTAAATGTCTCCCCTTAAACATGTACAAGACATCACATACAAATCAACCCCCCTTTGACCACCCCACTTGGTCCCCTTAAGCAACACCCCAGCCTCCCAGAGTGCTGCTTGCGCTGCAGCCTGTAACACTTTCCAGCACGAGACTCTACAGGATTCATGCCCAATGTACAAGACATCATCACGCATGCGAATCAACCCCCTTGGCCCACCCCTTCAGTACCTTCATGCAATGCCACCTGCTATTCTTGTCAGAAATCTGGAAACCCTGGTCACTGCGTTCTCTTCTTTGCAGGTGCTACCATGTAGAGCAATCAGCAGCAGTCACTCTTTCTCCTACCATCCAACAAATAACCAGTGCTGTTCCGTCATACAGTGATGCTCATTTTCGTTCCATATACCTGCTTCTCCCAATGTCACACAGTCAGTTCTTCAAGAACAATTCAATCAGTAACTTTTGCCCCCAGGACATTCAAATTTCGTCATTTGCATTATTTCTCTAGGTAGGACATTCATACCTGGTTGCACTGCTGTATACTGCAGTAAAAATGCTACTTGTGTCAATTTACTAAAATCCTTCCTAAAATAATATCATGGTATGAAGTTCATTCCAATATCTACAGTATTTATAAAATCTCTGCGTCCTTTCTCCTATTGATTCCGGAAAAGCCACACACTTGTATGAACTTACCAGAAGGGCATTACGGAAATATATTACGACTAGGTTCAAAATGATTTTGATCAGGATCTTGCACCCTGTGGTACATCAGATTAAGTTACAAATAGACATTTCTACACATGTTACAAAAAGCTGCTTGCCGCCTGTGACGGAAATATAATGAGTTCTGGTTGTAAATCTCCCTCCCGACCTGTGAGGGTGCTAAGCAGCGAGGACAGAGTTCTTTTGACGGGCTGGACTGACAGTTCTTTCCCGGGTCGGGGAGTTGGCCAGTCTGGAAGAAGGCGAGTCTCTCTTGCAAGAACGTATTGACCCAGAAGGTAAACAATGTAGCAGCCGCTGATTGTAAAGGCAGCTGCATTAGTTTACCAAGGGGTCATGCGTGACAGCATAAAAAGGGGACGGAGACTCGTAATCAGCTCCTTCGCTTGGGGTCAGAGACGCACAGAACTGGAAGGACCGGGAGAGTTCCCAAAAAGTAAAAAAAAGTATTTGTGAGTGTTTTTTAGTGTATTTGTGAGTAATTGTCTTTTGTTTGTAAATTCACTAGATGGCTAACACGTCTCCGGAGCTGTCGCCTTGGGCCAGCACTACTCGGAACAACAACACCACAGTCACTGTTATTTGTTATCACCCACCTTGAGCAGGATTTGTGTAATAATAAAAAGAACGTTTCCAAAATTGGATTACAGTTTTTCACTACTTATTATTTCTGCACTGCATCACCTCTGCATCTGTTCTTAATCAGCAGCCACTTTGCCACACGCCTCAGAAACTATCATGCTTGCTTTCTCCAATTTATTGCTTTGAACCACCGATCAACTAGACACTATCACTCAATCATCTCCTGATCAACGAACCATCACAATCAAAAATCTATTTTAATTCGCAGTATGCTTACATACGGATGTAGGCGCAGTGTACTATTTTTCCTTGAAGCTTGTGCTGGATTCAGCCATCAGTACACAGCGAACTTCCACAAGATTCATGCACAATGCACAAGACATCATCACATATGAATCAAACCCTTTTTCAGAGCCACACATTCTGATCTACAGTCCAACCTAACAGCACATTTCCTCACTGTGGGTTTCTCTGGCATGGCAACATCACCTGTGAAAGCAGTTCCATGATCCATCGTCGAACCCCTGCATCAGAGACTTTAAACTTCAATCTCAGGTCAATTATTCTGTACATTTAAAGCACAGAAAATATCGTACTAATTGTATTATTTGCCCTTTCTGCTACCTATTGAGGCATCCTGCTGCATTTCATGCAATCCCTAATTATATCGTTATCTCTTCTCCGTGTGGATTTCCTCCATGCTGGATTCCTTCTGGCAACCCCTTTCATTCTTCAGAAGCAACACAGATCCTTTCGCAGCTCCCAGAACATTCTCCACATTTAACCAGGCAACAGGGAGATGGACCTCAAGAACTGTGTATGTAAAAATTACAATGACACATTATCTGCACAAAAATCATTAGTGTTAATTTAAAAGAGGTCATTTTTGGGGCCTGGAGTAAGGGCTATCCTTGGCCATGGATTCCCTAAGGTTTCCTCCTGTCACCTTGTGGGTGAGCAGGGGGGTTTTTAATTACCCGAGTCCTGTGCAGTTTAATTCTGCAAGGTGGCGGACGTTTAGGAGGCTGTCCTTTTTGGGGGGGAGGTGACCCAAGTGCCACTATTCCTGCTCGCTGGCATTAGACATTCACCTGATTCATATACTTCATTCATTCATCATAGTTGCCAGCATAAGAGCGGCTAACGAGCTCCAATGGGCAAGACCATGGGCCAAACGCAAATATCAGTGTAATTATACATAGGCATGATCAATAAACTGTCATTCATTCCATTGGCATGTCACCTTTCTGAATTTGGGTTTGTTATAACTCATTTCAGACTTAGTAGTGTTGCATTTTCTATGACAAGGTATGAACCATCATTTTAAATGTGTACCTTCCAACCCCACTCCCACCTTTAATTTCTGATTACTCCCTATCAACTAAAAACTCTAGCAGCAGTCAGTAAAACTGACAATAAATCCAAGACAATCCACATAGTTTTTATCTTTGCTTTTTTCATGACAAGAAGAATATCAATAACACTGGGCTGTCAACTTTAGAAAACAAAAAAGAATGAAGTGCAGGCTTTGAAATGGTCTAGAAGACAAAGTTTGGTGAATTTTAGATAACTTACTTGGAGGCATTTGCAAGCATAGGGTTTGATCAAGCTATGGTAGCATATCTAGCATGAACACAATGAAAACACACAAGTGTGCAACACTAGATGAATGACAAAACTTGGTAAATTCTGATGTGAATTCAAGAAATGCATAACTTAAAGAGGACGTAGTGTTATACACCTCCATATGTTTCTACAACTGTTTAAATATAGTGTTATACATCCCCATGTATTACTGCACCTGATTAAATAGTGTTATACATCCCCACGTGTTACTGCACCTGATTAAATATAGTGTTATACATCCCCACGTGTTACTACAACTGTTTAAATATAGTGTTATACATCCCCACGTGTTACTGCACCTGATTAAATATAGTGTTATACATCCCCATGTGTTACTACACCTGTTTAAATAGTGTTATACATCCCCACGTGTTACTGCACCTGATTAAATATAGTGTTATACATCCCCACGTGTTACTGCACCTCTTTAAATAGTGTTATACATCCCCACGTGTTACTGCACCTGATTAAATAGTGTTATACATCCCCATGTGTTACTGCACCTGTTTAAATATAGTGTTATACATCCCCACGTGTTACTGCACCTGATTAAATATAGTGTTATACATCCCCACGTGTTACTACAACTGTTTAAATATAGTGTTATACATCCCCACGTGTTACTGCACCTGATTAAATATAGCGTTGTACATCCTCACATGCTGCTACCCCTTATGAAAAAGTCATACATTTTTTAGTATACTTTAAGTATAGACTTATGTTTATAAAAAGTATACTTCTTTTCACATACTTAAAGTATACTTTCCTTGCACTTCCTAAATACTTTGTTGAACTATTTTGGTCATAAATTGGCCCACTTTAGTATACTGTAAGTATACGCATATGCTTTACAAGTATATTTTTAAGTTGATGAAAATAGTAGCTTAAAGAACACTATTAGTATACTTAAAGTGTGGGTTGAATATGCTTAAGTATAATATAACGAAGTAAACTACACATACTACCAGTATACCTAAAGCGTTCTTGAAGCATACTGATGTACTACATAATAACATCTACCATTTGTATATTTCAGGTAATTAAACTGGCTCATTACATTTTAAAACTATTATAATAAAAGTATACAAAAATGCCTGTAATTACGTAAAAGGTCTATCGTTACTCATAAGACAATGTATGCCAATAATTTATCCTTTTATATAACTTAACAAAAAACTATGATCTCACACTAAATAAAATGTGTTCTCAACTCAAAGTTCCACTCTTACTGCCATGGATGTATATCGCTGTACGCCATTAGCAGGATGTCATACGTAATGTTCTAACTGTATACAGTCTTAATTCAGGAACGGACAGGCAGGTGAGACAGGCTTTGTCCAAGTAAGTCTTTTACTAAGAATTTACTATCAGGGAGGTCTTCAAAAAAAAAAAAAAAAAAAGAAACTACATCATGCATCTCACATAAATAAATGCATGCAATTTACATATTTCAAGTTATGGGAAAATTCTTTCATGAAAACTGTGATTGTTGTTTATTCAAGCAGCCTATAAGTTTCACAGCATTTATGTTTCAGACAGTTGGTTGGTTAAATAAATAAATGTAAGAGCATGTAGAATGTCTTAGTAGTTCTTGAGATCTTGGTCTAACTTACCCTTGCTTCAGTCTTTTATTCTCAATTTTAAGCTTAACTTCCTGCTCTTCTCTTCCACCTGCTCATCTGCATCCAAGTCACTGGAAGACTAAAATGAATCAAAAGTATAAAGGAGACAAATAACGACATATCTGTTTATGTATCAATACCACCATAGTGGAGAAAACAGCTGGAAGGCAAATTACTCTCAATGTGATAATTCTGTGCAAATAATAACTGCTAAAACACCAATTTAAATAAAGAAGTGTAAGATGTACCAGAATTAAAAGCATCTACTTTCAAAGCTTTAAATCCAAAGTATACTCCTAACATTGATGTAGAATCTACTGGATGTCATACAGCTCTGCGCTGCAGCATTTCCTGGACATGTTATATTGTATTATTTTTTTTACTTCATTTATTGTATTCTGCATTGTACCCTGCACTAACCCCTGTACTGCACTTTGAGAATCACTGCACTTTTATTGCATTATGTAACTTATTCATTCTTTCCTTTTTATATAACATTCATTGTATTTTGAAAATAGTAATGGTTAGTCCCCTTAGTTAAAGGCGCCAGAATATGTTACATTACTTACTCGTTCTTGGTCACTGTCCTCTTGGGTTTGTTTTATTTCATCTACACAGTCTCTGTTCTTTATCAGTAGCTCTCTTTTCATGTCTTCCTTGCTTGCTGCTTCCTTTAGTACGTTGCTTTCGTTTATTCTTTTTGAACAGAACTACAAAGCTGAAAGTATGCAACTAAATGAAATCTGCAACTCACTTTAATAATTACTTTTTCAAATATATATATTTTTGCTTTTAATTTCCTCAGCGCCCTCTTCCTCAGAAATAAACCTTTTTATTTATTTGTAGCTTTCTTTTGTGTGCTGCAGATTGCCAGATATATCTTCCCCAAGCGGTTTCTCTTTTTACAAATGTCATTGTAGTTATCTGTGAAGTATTTAAAGTAGTGTGGTTTGTAAAATGGTGATATAAAACCGATGTATATTCATAATGGAGAGCTATAAATAGCACGGGATATATTTGCAAATATGTAAAAGAAGGTTACTCACCACTTATCAGAAGCTTTTCAGGAGATTTACTGTGTAACAGGTTTTAACACTTATTAATTAATTAATTAGAAAATGTACTTTAGTTGTAGCTGCTACACCACCAAGTTGGTAATAAGGAGAAGAGGAACACCCTCGTTAAGCACATGACCAAGACACCAATTAAAATTTTGCACAAGTTTATTATATCAAAGGTCAACTATTCAATTTAACAGCAATAGTTTCAATCAGTGACGACACGAGAGAGAGGGGAGGGAAGGGGAGGGGAAGGGGAAGGGGAAGGGGAGGGGAGGGGAAGGGGAAGGGGAAGGGGAAGGGGAAGCTTTGCCGCTGCGTTACAGGAAAAAATAAAGTGCTGAAAAGACCGCCACTCACAACCTAAACATGACATGCTTGCTGTCTGCCAAAACGCGCGTTTAAAATTTCTGTTTGTGATTGGGCTATTTACTGTCATTCTCGTGAGAGGTTCAACCTTGAACTCTTCTGATTGGACAATGCACACATCTTTTACACTTTACAGTCCAAACGGGCGCGCAACGTGAAGTATGGCCTGACAGCGAGAAGACAACAAGCTAGCGGCCACCACCGGCAGTCAAACGGTAATTGAATTAGTCAGGATTTGTGAGATTAAATAAAATGGTTTGCTTTACTTTTAACACAAAATGTTATTTAACAAACATGAACAATCATAAGTACGAATGAAATTAGTTATTTTTATTTATTATCATAATGTGAAATTGAAATCTGATGCGCATGTTAAAAGTTCAAGTCATTTGCTTTGTATTATCTTTACTGCGTTTTTAATCAGAAGTGTTCTAAAGTGATTTTTTTTTTTATCTTCATTGTCTGTTAAATTAGCTCTTTCAACCTCCACCGACTTTTCTTGAAAGCAATACAATTCAAATCCCACCATGTCACACATATGGTGGGATTGGTGGTTTTGCTATAATATCTGCTATTGGTACAAACTGCTACTTCTGGGGAATCGCTCGTGCCGCGCTTTTACAATACAAAATAATAATACTAATTCTAAGAACAATAATAGCGTTGCGTGCACGGGGGGAGGCAGCAGCAGGGTTGTTGGGTGACATAATCACACACAGGGACATAAGCCCGATATACGCTCCTTTGTACAGCGGTGTGCTTCAGTGCGAGAGGTCCCGGGTTAGCGCCCGGCCTCACCCTGTGTTAACCGAGACCGCTACAATAATAATAATTATAAACACCAATTTAATTATTATACATTAGGAGTAACACGACGTTTTAAAAAAAATCTGTACATGTCATTGCGCGCCAGGCGAAGGTGCCTGTATTGGTTGCGCACCGCAGTTACACATGCATCCACTAGAAACTAACTGTCGTCAGGGGCTGGTTTTTCAAAAAGTGTCTGGATCAAGTGATCCGGGTTTTGTAATCCTATATTTTGTGATCGAGATTTTGCTCTAAAACAAAACAAATTTTGAATATGTTAATTATCTGTAATGTGGATAGAAGTAATCCAGCAGTGACATTTGCTGAAAAAAAAAACGGATCAAAACCATCCAGGTAAACGAAATCTAGAGCACAAAATATCGGAAAACAAAATCCGGATCACTGCTATCCAGATTAAACGTTTTGAAAAGCCCCCGAGGGCAGGTTCTAGTCGATTACTTCTGCAATAGCACCACGTTGAGTGAAGATCCCTCTTGTCCAAAGGTCCCATTCCCTCAGTAGCACTGCTGCAACACTGTGATATATAAGTCTGGCCTTAGTTTGCTTTGCATTTAGCCAGAGCTCACTGATATAAAAGCTGATACAAATACGGTATGTGCATTTTTATGCAGCAAAACCTATAGGCTACTAGGTATTACTAGCTATTGCAAGTAATACCTGGCTATGTCAATATGTAGTTTAAAAATAATATATATATATATACAGTACTGTGCAAAAGTTTTAGGCAGGTGATGATGTTTTGAAGGCAAAGGGTGGTCACACCAAATATGAATTTGATTTAGATTTTTCTTCTGTTCACTCACTTTGCATTTAGTTAATTGATAAATATAATCTATTAACATGTCTATTTTTGAAAGCATTCTTACTTTACAGCATTTTTTCACACCTGCCTAAAACTTTTGCACAGTACTGTATACCGTGAGATTATGAAACCCTCACAGTTGTTCTAAAGATGGTCTCCCGAATGACATACAGAAGACAGCCGGACAGACAGTCAGTATACTTGTATTATACTTGGGCATAGTATACTTAAGAGTTAGCATACTTTAAGTATGTTGCAATACTATGCATGTACTTTTTTATACTGCCTTTAAACTTACACAGAGTATACTTTTTTAATTAGATTCATACTGTGACTAAAACGTAGTCACAATAAATATGAAATATCCAATTGTATTTTATTACTGAAGAACCAATATATATATATATATAAATTACAGAAACACTAGTTTTTGAAGCTATGTTCCATTATTTCAATACAGTACAGTTCCCATACATTGGTTAAAAAAAGCTCCCTTTACAAAATGACATTAGGATATTTATCAATCAGTATGATTATACTGTAGATATACTTCCAATTAACAAACAATATCACTAAAATAAAACACAAATTTAAATATTACAAGTTAAAAAAAAAGTTAATTCCAACATCTACAGTCTGTCAGTTTTTCTTTTTAATAAGTGCTTGAGAAGATTAGATAAATGCTCAAGAGGATTCTAAAGAGCAAATAATCTGGATGCTTATATTGCAAGATGATGCACGAATATAAGTGAGAGGTAATTTACACTCATGATGGCTCAATGACTTCCTTCCATTGGGACAAATGAGTTTAGCAAGACTATGATCCTCTGTCACTGTAGTGTTTGAGTGGAAGAAGAGATATACGGGCAGTTTTCACAGATGAGGCTGCTGTATTGCATCCAGCTGCTTAGAATGATTTGTATTTTCTTTACGAAATGAATATGTTGAGCATAAATTGCACAGAACTTTGTAGATTTGTGGGTTGCCATATAATATGGTGACACACAGAGATAAAAAACAATCCTTGATTATTAGTCATGCCAATACTCAAATAGCACCAGCCTCCTGCTTGAATGATTAAAGATATACAGCTCCTCAAGACCGTACTAATTCATGCAGTAGTTTCCTACAGGGCGTTCTCCCTGTGAGAGGTGGCAAGCCACTAGCCAGCTGTACTGTTCTGCTATTGGAGTGTACTGAAGTTGTGAGTAACAAAACAGTATGGCATTCTGTCTTAATAGGGGTGATTATTTATACCACTGTATGCCGGTTAGGGCTGATAACCATTGTAATATATATCTGAAACAAAAACACATTGGAAATGTGAAAAAACGCCAAGTTATCAAAAGTGACCAGCCATTTAAAGTGGAGATATCAAAAACACAAGCCAAAGTTCAAGAAACCATTGGGGCAACCTTGCCCAGCACTAAGCAAACAGGCACAACTATAAAAGAGGTAGGGGTCAAGGTTGCCCCAACTTGGCTTGTGTTTTTCATGCATTTGATCTGCTTTTATTGTGCCTGAAAAACACAAGCCAAGTTAGTAGAAACAATTGGGACAATCTTGGCCCCCACAGCTTTGACAGTTGTGCCTGTTTGCTTGGTACTGGCCAAGGTTGACCCAATTGTTTCTACTAACTTGGCTTGATATCTCCATTTTAAATGGCTGGGCACTTTTGATAACTTGGAGTTTTTTCACATGTCCAATGTGTTTTTGTTTCAGATATCACTTCTTTTTTCACTTAATGGATAATAACACACACACATTACGGGAATAGCAAAATTGTTCAACCTATATTGAGGCAATGTATTGCAGTTTGGATAGGGTCAATGTAAATAGTAGCCTAGTCTGTTGAAAGGGTTAAGATGTGAATCGGTGTAGCATAGCAGTTATGTAGTTGGAGTGAAGGTATGACTAGTTAGGATTCAAATCCTGCCTTATATATATATATGTATGCTGAAGTTATGTGTGCAAAAGTATGTATGTTAAATGAAAGTATCATATCAACTACATTTTTTTCACATTAAAAATGTGTTTGTTACACAAACAAAATACATTTAATTTTTGTATAAGTTTGCAGTATAAACCCTGTGTGGGAATTGAACCCGACATGCTTCCAATGCAGCTTGCCATGCAGACACCCTTGCTTTCACTGAACCCAAGACATGCTTCCAATGCAGCTTGCCATGCAGACGCCCTCGCTTTCATTGAACCCAAGACATGCTTCCAATGCAGCTTGCCATGCAGACGCCCTCGCTTTCATTGAACCCAAGACATGCTTCCAATGCAGCTTGCCATGCAGACGCCCTCGCTTTCACACCACAAAGTTTGTCCTTCCATTTTACAACATTTTCAAGTAGTATAGCAGTATATAAAGTTACAGTTTTTAACGAGTAACGAGACAAACAATATTTTGTAATTAATGATTATGTATTATCCTAATTGTATTGAAAGCTTTGCTCTGATTTTGCAAACCATCATAATAAGCTTGATCCGTTCATTTAATATATTGTAACGTCTTCATGTTTAGGAAGAAGTACTCAGGGAGACGGTGTTGAATTCTCAAAATGTTTGTTTTATTTGAAACTACAGAGAATTCCTGTCAGGGGCTGGAATTCACGGCATCAAAATAATAACCCTACGTTTTAGTCTTGCCACTTTCACTGCATATTCTCTCCGGTCACAGCTCACACGCTCGCTCAGTCACACCCACAGTTTCTCATTCAAGTTCAGCATTGGACTGTCTCCAGTCCCCAGGCTCATGCACCCCCTTATTATATAACCTCCTGTCGTTTCCCGCCGCAGTCCGGCTCATCAACCAGTCACATCCATGCTCTGCAACCCCCGAAAACAACAACACACATTCTCCCCACTCATTCACTCACTCCCCCTCCCCATGCTAAGTAACGGCGTCACCTGTTCCCCTTATAATACGTGTAACATAAGAGACAGAACAGACAAACTGAACAGACAACAAGTCCTGCAACAAAGCAAATGTCTGGTTCGTTACTATATATTTTTTAATTTGAAAGTAAAAATATATGAAAGCATGATGACCTTTATGTACAAAAATCTTCACTAATATACAATTGAACAAGAACTGTTGAGTATTTATTTTCATTTCATACAGTATTAAATGGCAGTGTTTATACATGATAGAGAAAAAAAATAAATATTAAGATAAAGAAAAATGTCTTTATTTATTTTATTTGTTTGTCTGTTTGTTTTACTTTTACCAAATATATAGGCTATCCTTCAGCATAGCTGATTCTCAGAAATTAACGTTCCTTTTTGTCCAGTGGGGACCACAAATAGCATTACTCTCATCAACAGTATCGAGAGGAAACCGTACTTCCTTGCACCAATAGGGACCACAAAGAGCGTTACACTGACAGGAAACCAGAATTTTTCAGAGATCAAGATCAGCATCTCAGAATGATGAGATGACTCAGAAAAAAAAAAATCTCCATCCAAAATGCATTAAAAAAAAAAAAGAAATGCCCCTAGAATTCTCAGCTGGCTGACTTCCAAAATACTGCTTGTTTTTCTCAACTAATCGTGTAGCACTGACGGTATAACACAACATGCTTGCAAACTGAAGGTTGTAGTTTCATCAAATCCCATGCATGCTAGACCGTTTTTTATATTTATATTATGTAAATATTATATAAAAAGATATTTTTTAAAGCAGAAATAAATCATTTATATAAATGATTAGATGTCACAATAAATACGTTCCCTAGTATATTTCCATGTTGACCAAACGAGTTAATGTCATTAAACTCGGATGTCCTGTAATATACATATGCATGGATAAGTGTCTGGGGTCTGCAAAAATCTGCAAAAAAATTGGAGAAAAAAGAGGAGGACATGTTTACCTTCCTTTGATGATTTATGTCTCTTACTGTATGACAGGTATTGACTTTTTTTCTACATTTCACCTCAGAGTGTTGGGAACTACAAATTAAAAGTGAGATGGTGCTTTTGGCTGATTTACTTTTGCTGCGTCAGTACCCTGAAAATACTTAAACCATCCTTGCTGTATAGAGAGTCTCTGGCAGGTCTTGCTGATAACTTGGCAAGAGGAACGACTGTTCCTCTCAATATTTTAAATTCAACATCTTTTAAAGCATTTTTATTTTAATATACGTATGGAAAGCCCAGCCACTGCATCCTTCTCTCTCCCCTCCCTGCTCCAACCCAGCTGAGCAGGAGCTATGATGCACAGGAACATGGTATCCATCATGCTTGCTGGTGACTCAGATTGTCCCAGGCTATAGCATCATAGTCCTGCGTAGTTACAAGTTTTGAAAGCTGAGTTGTGTGATACCAAAAAAACATTAGACACCCTACTACACCCAGAGCACTAACCTCGATTGCTTGTGCTGTTTTTATTCCATTTTCTTTTCAGTTCTTGATTGCAGGGAAAGACTTGGAATTAATTATAAAGCTGTCTCAGTGCTGAAATTCATCAAAAGAAAAGAGTGCTTTTGATGTTGTGTATATTTTCAAGATATGCTGTTTGATTTCACATTTACAGGCATGTAGAGATGTTGAGGATTAGGTATAACCTACAAAAACAAGAACATGCATTAGAGGTTCTCCTGCACAGTTTGTTGTACTTCTTTCTATAAGCAAATCTTATAATCGTTTTCAATTAGAACATTTACTCTTCAGCTTGTTCAGCTTTCTTTGCAGTTTAAAATCAATATGCTTTCATACTGTGAATCCAGGCTCATATTACCATTTTAAAAGTCACTTTAAATGTAATGAATAAAGTTTGTTATTAGTCAAAAGATCCAACCATTGCAAAATTCTATCTATTACAAAATAGATAGGGGCATGCAAACAACCAAGTTTAAAAACAATACAATAAAATAGATAGGTGCATGCAAACAACCAGCTTTAAAAACCATACAATAAAATAGATAGGTGCATGCAAACAACCAGCTTTAAAAACCATACAATAAAATAGATAGGTGCATGCAAACAACCAGCTTTAAAAACCATACAATAAAATAGATAAGTGCATGCAAACAATCAGCTTTAAAAACCATACAATAAAATAGATAAGTGCATGCAAACAACCAGCTTTAAAAACCATACAATAAAATAGATAAGTGCATGCAAACAACCAGCTTTAAAAACCATACAATAAAATAGATAGGTGCATGCAAACAACCAGGTTTAGAAACAATACAATAAAATAGATAAGTGCATGCAAACAACCAGCTTTAAAAACCATACAATAAAATAGATAGGTGCATGCAAACAACCAGCTTTAAAAACCATACAATAAAATAGATAGGTGCATGCAAACAACCAGCTTTAAAAACCATACAATAAAATAGATAAGTGCATGCAAACAACCAAGTTTAAAAACCATACAATAAAATAGATAAGTGCATGCAAACAACCAGCTTTAAAAACCATACAATAAAATAGATAAGTGCATGCAAACAACCAGCTTTAAAAACCATACAATAAAATAGATAAGTGCATGCAAACAACCAGCTTTAAAAACCATACAATAAAATAGATAAGTGCATGCAAACAACCAGCTTTAAAAACCATACAATAAAATAGATAAGTGCATGCAAACAACCAGCTTTAAAAACCATACAATAAAATAGATAAGTGCATGCAAACAACCAGCTTTAAAAACCATACAATAAAATAGATAAGTGCATGCAAACAACCAGCTTTAAAAACCATACAATAAAATAGATAAGTGCATGCAAACAACCAGCTTTAAAAACCATACAATAAAATAGATAAGGGCATGCAAACAACCAGCTTTAAAAACCATACAATAAAATAGATAAGTGCATGCAAACAACCAGCTTTAAAAACCATACAATAAAATAGATAGGTGCATGCAAACAACCAGCTTTAAAAACCATACAATAAAATAGATAGGGGCATGCAATATTCCATATAATTGTTAAATCCATAGGATTCATACCATCTTACAAAGCATAATTGGCCCTTTCTGGTATTCTTGTATTTATTAAAAAATGTTTCCAGTATGCTGTTGTTAACACTCAGTGTGTTAACGATTGTCTGGCCCCCAGAGTAATCAGGGCCCCTGTACAAAGTGCCCAGGAGGAAAAATTGGAACAATAATCTATTATCCTGATATTGTCTGTAATTTGTTTTCTTGTACAGCAAAATTTATTATCGATAATCATATTATCACTAATAATCTTGTTTCTGACAGTCACTAGAGCTAAAAAGCACCTGGGCCCTTACTACTGTAATGAGTTGGCATCTCAGCCCATTCAATTAAATGGAAAGATAAGGGCTGGACCTGAACTACAGACCATGTGGTCCAAAGATGAACATCTTATCTTATTTTAGGTACAACTTATATATTTTATGTACTGTAGCACCGTTCTTCCACACAAACACACTTAAAAAAAACATTAAAACTGAATCATTGTGCAAGCTCTTGATATTGAATAGTATACCTCTATACGTCACGTGTTGTTTTAATTGCTCAAAAGCTTGTGACAAGGCAAATTAAATATTTGAGTTTGATCTCTCCATACCAGGCTGGCTTCAGATCAAGAAATTATACCAACAAAAAAAGTATATTGATCATACACCCCCTACTGCCTCTGAATCAGGACGTGATGTGTAGGGACCTACCTAATTCGCGATTTCGCGGATTTCGCGGAAATCGTGAAATTGAGGGGTCACCGCGAAATTCACCTCTTAGGGGCCAATGCATACAAACAAGTACGGAGAGGAAAGAAAAAAAGAAACCGCGTTTAAATGAACTACTGCACAACGCAAGTGACGCAAACTACGTATCTTCCTTCTGTAGATAGCCCATTCTTATTCCTTCGCCGTCCTGTGTGCATTGCACTTAAGCAAAAAACAAACAAAAAATGTCCACAAGTAACATTTACAAAAGAATTTCTCCAGAGCTGTTAACGTTCTTGTTTACTATTCAAATGACAAAGTTTTAATCAGCCTATCAATGCGTCTTTACTGCTTTTATGTGACCTGTACTGTGCAGGAGGGGGCGGGACAAAGTTGGTGCTGCATTGTTTTGATTTAGGTTGCTAAAATCTAGTTTTCAGCATTGGAGGTAAAATAGTAGAAATGGACGACAAAGAAAGCAAACTATATTTCGGCTGATGATCGTTTCAAGATATTAACCAAATAAACTACATGCAGACTGAGGTAATTGTTTTCCATATCTTAATGTGTATTTGGAGAAAATACGATCGATCGCTATTTAGCTTCAGAATCACACATTAAACAAAAGGCTACCACAGAGGCTGCTGAACAGAACGTAAAATAAACAGCTTTCAGAAACCAAACTGGAAAGTCAGCCCAGACAAAAAGTTTTCCTGTCTGCAAGTTAAATCAGTAATACAACGATCCAGCACAGCCACCTCGCTTCAACCTGCTGCTTACAGTTGGAATTTTAGACCCGAATAGCCACGTACTAAAAAAAATAAATTATTGGATGGGACAAATAACATGACAACGAACGTGCTGCATACATTGACTTCATTAAAGTATGCCAAATGCCCTTGTGTAACCGAGTTTTTGGGCTGTTTCTAATCGATTTCCACATCTGTATAACTTGGCAAAGCTTTGCTTTAACTTCCAACCAATTCAGTGGATGCAGACGTGCAGTCTCAATGTATGGGCAAGTCAACTGCAGGGGGATGCTGCATACTCGCCTTTAACAAATGCCAGCACTCTGTTTTAGTAAGGAAGCAAGTATCACTATTTTTAGGCTTTATAGTGTTCTGAAATACTGTCTACTTAGGTTTATTTAATGTTTAAACATGTCTGCGAAATTTCCGCGAAATCCTAATTTTATTCCGCAACATACCCGTGAAAAATACGTAAATTTACCGCGATTTAAGTAGACCCCTAGTGATGTGTGCTGTTTTTCATAGACGCCACAGAAACATTTTGATCAGGCAAACAACTCCTATTCTATTGGATGTCTTTCTGGTTAAAGGTGTAGAGTCTCATATGGTGAGATTAACCTGTGGGGCAAATATTAGATCTGTGGAAAAATCAGCCAGAAAGTACATCAATACAGTATTCATGCAGTTTACCTTTTTTCAGCTTAATGAAAGAAAAACTGTTCTACTACATGCCCTCTGACAATGTCCTCACTGTCCTATATGTCTATTTAAATTTAGTATAGAAAATAGCTGAGTATAGTGTTTGCAGTCACTTAGCGGCAATACAGTAACCAATACAGCCACTGTGCTCTCTTCTCTAACAAAGCCATGAGGCTTTGAATAACCTTTATAAACAAACTGTGAACAAGTTACTGAACAAACAGCACGATCAGCATTAAGGCTACTTTATATATATATATATATATATATATATATATATATATATATATATATATATATATATATATATATATTTGCAGTACTGTGCAAAAGTTTTAGGCAGGTGTGAAAAATGCTGTAAAGTAAGAATGCTTTCAAAAATAGACATGTTAATAGATTATATTTATCAATTAACTAAATGCAAAGTGAGTGAACAGAAGAAAAATCTAAATCAAATCCATATCTGGTGTGACCACCCTTTGCCTTCAAAACAGCATCAATTCTTCTAGGTACACTTGCACAAAGTCAGGGATTTTGTAGGCATATAGTCAGGTGTATGATTAAACAATTATACCAAACAGGTGCTAATGATCATCAATTCAATATGTAGGTTGAAACACAATCATTAACTGAAACAGAAACAGCTGTGTAGGAGGAATAAAACTGGGTGAGGAACAGCCAAACTCAGCTAACAAGGTGAGGTTGCTGAAGACAGTTTACTGTCAAAAGTCATACACCATGGCAAGACTGAGCACAGTAACAAGACACAAGGTAGTTATACTGCATCAGCAAGGTCTCTCCCAGGCAGAAATTTCAAGGCAGACAGGGGTTTCCAGATGTGCTGTCCAAGCTCTTTGAAGAAGCACAAAGAAACGGGCAACGTTGAGGACCGTGAGACGCAGTGGTCGGCCAAGGAAACTTACTGCAGCAGATGAAAGACACATCATGCTTACTTCCCTTCGCAATTGGAAGATGTCCAGCAGTGCCATCAGCTCAGAACTGGCAGAAAACAGTGGGACCCTGGTACACCCATCTACTGTCTGGAGAAGTCTGGTCAGAAGTGGTCTTCATGGAAGACTTGCGCCAAAAAGCCATACCTCCGACGTGGAAACAAGGCGGCGACTCAACTATGCACGAAAACACAGGAACTGGGGTGCAGAAAAATGGCAGCAGGTGCTCTGGACTGATGAGTCAAAATTTGAAATATTTGGCTGTAGCAGAAGGCAGTTTGTTCGCCGAAGGGCTGGAGAGCGTACACGAATGAGTGTCTGCAGGCAACAGTGAAGCATGGTGGATGTTCCTTGCAAGTTTGGGGCTGCATTTCTGCAAATGGAGTTGGGGATTTGGTCAGAATTAATCGTCTCCTCAATACTGAGAAGTACACACAGATACTTATCTATCATGCAATACCATCAGGGAGGCATCTGATTGGCTCCAAATTTATTCTGCAGCATGACAACGACCCCAAACATACAGCGAAAGTCATTAAGAACTATCTTCAGCGTAAAGAAGAACAAGGAGTCCTGGAAGTGATGGTATGGCCCCCACAGAGCCCTGATCTCAACATCATCGAGTCTGTCTGGGATTACATGAAGAGAGAGAAGCAACTGAGGCTGCCTAAATCCACAGAAGAACTGTGGTTAGTTCTCCAAGATGTTTGGGCCAACCTACCTGCCGAGTTCCTTCAAAAACTGTGTGCAAGTGTACCTAGAAGAATTGATGCTTGATGCTGTTTTGAAGGCAAAGGGTGGTCACACCAAATATGGATTTGATTTAGATTTTTCTTCTGTTCACTTACTTTGCATTTAGTTAATTGATAAATATAATCTATTAACATGTCTATTTTTGAAAGCATTCTTACTTTCCAGCATTTTTTCACACCTGCCTAAAACTTTTGCACAGTACTATATATATATATATATATAATCAAGTAGGACAGGCAACAAATAAAGGTGTTTTGAAAAATCAGCTTATTGCTGGCATTACAGTATATAGACTAGTCGAAAACAAGGGGCATTATTACAAAAATATACAGTTTTCATAAAATGACAAATGAAATACAATGTTCAAGACACTTATCTCTCCCATCTCCCATCAGTTTCAACTGCAACAACGCAGACTGGTTTATGCTGTACTTGCTGTAAAAGTGCTTGCATGTGTTTCTCGTATACCCTGGACAGATAGAGTTGCCTTAGTTGGAGCACTGCTCTTCAACTAGTTTTTTTTTTTTTTAATTTAAGGGGCCAGATTGGGGAAAAAAAGTTAGGAGTAGGCGGGCCAGAGTATTTTACTCTGCACATTTTTAAGCAATAATAAATATTATGTAACTTAATGTTCATATATTGAACAAGACTTACACATTTTACCATATGAATAGCACTTTAATAATAGAACAGTGTAAGAATTTAACGGAGTATCATTACAAACATTACATGACATATTAAAATAGTGTAACTGTTAGGAAGAGATCAGCATGTCTACTTTTCAGCTTCTTGTTTGGTTTCAAAATGCCTTTTCATATTATATTCCTTATCTACTGACACACATTCATTGTACAATAAACACATTGGCTTTGCGTTCGGTACAGTTGGTAAAATAAATAAGTATTTATTGGTCCTCTCATTGTTGAATCTACAATTGTCACCATTTTCTGTTCTTACTACAGTAGCTAGAGTGGAGAGAGCCATGTTATAGCAACATGAGTAAAAAAAAATAATAAAAACTACTAGTATGTAGTATTATTAAGGAATTAATGATAAATTAGAAATAAGTTATAAAACTAAATTTTGCAATAATAACTAAATAAATTAATACATAAATTCAATTAAGTTTTCATTTTTTTCAGGTACTTTTCAATTTATCTGTATATACAACTCCAAAATTATTCCACAGAATAGAACTCTCACTAAACAGCTAGTTGCTTTTTTAAACAACTCGACTCACAGAGCACACAGTCCGCTCCGCAACACAGATACACAGTCCGTCAGCGTAACAACCACAGAACCACCTGTTTTCTCGTTATCCAATGATCCAAATAAACATATACAAACGTTTTATACACGCATCATCGATGGGCTTTTGGATAGTGTAGTTTTCAAAACAATCCATTATTTGTTATAGGAGAATAAAAGCGGTGAAAGACTGTTTGCAAAGTTTTTTGTTTTTTTTATAAAGATGCAGTTGCAAAGCAGAATTCCATTCCTAAAATGCCAATTCCATTCCCAATGCCTAATTCCGCGATTCCGACCATGATTCCGCGATCGTGGAAAATCAGTAGCCCTAGTAACTTAAATACTGACACTTCCACAAGAACCTGCACTCAACTCCTAATTGAATAATAAAAAGTTAACAAACCATGTTTGCTTTTGTGTGTGAGGTGCCTGAACTGAAGAACAGCTTTAAGTACCGAGATATTATTTAAGCTATTGGAAATACCCATAATGCAACAGCATCCACCGCTGGGATAATGAAGCCTGAAGGCTATCGGACCATATTTGGAATTCTGAGTAAACCGCATTACTCATGGAAACATTTCTATTCATTAGCAGTAAAAACTAGTGCATAAAATCACGAAAAAAACTAACACATTTTTTTTTATGTATCCATTTTCTAATAGCAATAGAACCCTCATAAGAGGGCTTTACCATCTGGTAAGGCCCTTCTCGTTATGTTAAACGCCTCACCTTCGTCTCGGTCATTTAGCGGCACACGGTGGGCCTTACCAAACCTTAAAGCTCTCTTCTTCTGGTCTTGTTGCTTAAAGAGAGACCCTTCTGCCAGTCAGCTTGGATGGCATCTAATAATCTTTATTATTGATTCAATTGAATTGTTGTTTCTTGCAATGTTTCTGGTCCCATTCCTTGGCTATAGTAATGAAGTTAGTTTGGGCAGTATCTCATTGGAGTTGCCAGGGTCATCTTGAATCAGTGTATTTCAGCACTTTTCTCGTTTGCTTTTATCAGGATACCAAAAAAAAAAAATGCTACATTGTGCCTCAAAAAGAAAGCTGTCAGCCTGCAACATAATGGTATGGTGGCTGTGTTCATTGACTACTCTATTTGTCTTTTATAGCCGATTCATATGACAGAGGAGAAAAATGATTCCATATCTCAAAGAGCCTTTCCAATGGCATTGTATATTTTCTATGTTTTACTATGCAATAAGTTGTGTGAAGGCTTGTGCAGTACTTGTACCTTCTCAGATGACCAAAGAATATAATCTGTTATTTTGACTATTTCTACCATTAACTACAATTTCAGTAAATTGGGCTGCATGGTCAATGCTTTTGGACATATCTCAAAGTTACATTCTATTAAGGTTTTTTCAGTGTGTCACTGAACTATTTATTACAAGATCACCACATTACCAGCCAAGGCAACACAACGGATATGAAACCCGTTTGTGTGCCTTGAACTTGATACAGTAGCACACTGGTACTGACGTGGTAACGTGGTGCTGCATTTATTGGTTTAAGTCACTGTGATACCACTGCTGCTGTACAGTATGTTGAAATATGGACACTTTTTTGAAGTTGACCACACAAAGCCTTGCCATGCCTGCTGCTGTGTCAGTACTTGATGCATTGGGTTTGGCCTTGGCTCTACCTTGCAGCAATGTTGACCTCCATATTCGTTATCAATGCTATAGGGCAGGGGTGGTCAACCCTGGTCCTGGTGAGCCACAGTCTAGCAGGTTTTCTGGGTATCTTTAAATCATCAATGGTGTTTGTGCTGCCTAATTAAGAAAATAATTGATTCAATGAAGTAATTGAGAACTCAGCTGGAAAGAAAACCAGAAGACCCTGCGGCTGTCCAGGAGCAGGCTTGGTCACCCCTGCTGTAGGGTTTGTATAGCCTATTCTACAGCTATGGCAAAAAGCTGTGCATCGCCCTGTAGAATTAACTCATAAAGCTGAATAATATCACCTTGTATTGAATGGAACTGCGTTCCATTACTGCGTTCAATGTAAAATGATTTACTACTGCTAGTCCAAGTGAAGTACAATATTGTACTGCTTGTACCAGCTCCTGGGCGATATTCATCAAAGTCAATCCAAACGTTAATTTACAGAAGAAATGTACTGGATTCTGCATGAATTGCACAAGGGACAGTATTTGTACTGAAAGCAGCAACCCCGCACACAACATGAATGTACAGCTGTGGTCAAAAGTATTACATCACCCTATAGAATTAACACATTTTGCTTCATATAGTCAAAGGAAACTGTCGCATGTACTCTTTATTTATAAATATACTCTGAGCACACTCTTAAACTTAGGGGAGACGTTCAGGAGGACATAAAGATGTTTCAGACTCCTGTAAGTGGATCATTCGTGCATTGGGCTTGCAACGTATCCAGATGACTTTTTAATAATCAAGAAAATCACACAGACTCATTTAATTTGAAGTTTTAACAAATCAGAATAGTATCAGTACTCCTTCGGTTTATTAAATGCTTAAAAATGGATTGAGTAGTTACAGACAACTTCAAATCCCAGCTGACAGGTAGTCTGGGTGTTTCCAGTGCCTTTACAGGTGTAACAGCATTAATACTTCAATACAGTAATACAAATATGGTTATCATATCTTTAGCTCTTAGGCTATAAAATGCAAAAAGCCAAAAAACGCCCACTGCTAAATTCAAGAACATTCAATATACAGGTAGTGGACAAAAAAATGGAAACACCAATGTAAAGTCACTTAATAGGGCATTGGGCCACTATGGTATCCTGCTCTGTGGAGTTCTCGGCGGACGTTTTTGATGAAACTAGCTGCTCGTGCCCCAGGTTGAAATTTGCAGTCAATTGATCTGCAGTTGCTCGCCTGTTTTGCCTTGCACTTCGAATTAATGCACGGATATCACGATCCTGGAGTATGCGCTTCCACCCACTGTTGCCCTTTTGCTGATGATGTCTTTCCCTCAGAGTTCCATGCCGACATCACCTTAGACACTGTTGCTCGTGAAACATCAGCAAGTTGAGCTGTCTTGGTCACTGAAGCTCCTGACAAACACACCCCAACAATCACCCTTTCAAAGTCACTGAGGTCTCCTCTTGCAGCCATGCTAGCCATAATTATAGGCAACCAGGCCTGTCCAGCATTTTTATACATGACCCTAAGCATGCTGGCTTAATTAACGCATGAGCCACACCTGTGTGGAAGCCCTTGCTTTCAATATACTTGGTGTCCCTCATTTACCCAGGTGTTTCCATTTTTTTGTCCACTACCTGTATATCACACTCTTAAAACTAAAACATGGTTTTTAAACCTTATAGCAATGCATCCATATAAGAGATATTAAATTCAAATATATGCTTACCTTCCAGTATATGGAAGTGTAGTGTAGGATATATTGAAAAACAAGAACTGTCTTCAAAAGGCAGAAACTTGACTTCGACCAAACAGCAATCAGTTTTTCAGAGACCCTCAGAGCATGGACCACGTCAGCTTGCAAGATCAATGGTATCGAATGGGGTCTTGCTCTGGGCTTATATTGGATCATCTAATCATCACTCAGCCTTGACATTTCTTATCTTTAATTTCTTACCAAAAAATATTGGTAGATTTCATCGCTTGTTTTTCCCCCAACTCCTCCTTTTTCTAAAAAGTCAGGTGGACCAAAGTTCACAGAATCCTTGCTATAATATAATACAAGTATGTGTGTATATATGAGAGATGTTTTTTAATACGTAACACCAGCTCTATTTGATTATATATTTAGCTGAGTCAAAATATATGTCCCTCCTAGCCGCATATTATGTTATCTTTTCAGTGTGTTGTCAATGGGCCAGTTTAACTTCATATACAAATGTGTGTTAACAAAGTATAGGACAAAGACTGCCTTTGAATAAGCATACAGTGGTCAGTTCAGTTATTTTCATTTAAATTTTAAAGTATAATGAACATGTTAGGTATAACAGCCTTATTTAACTGTGCCATTCTTGTACTATGCCTGACCTCTCTCTGTTTCTAAAAGTTGCCTGCTCAAGCAGGATTCAGACACCCTGTTTTCTTGCCAAGACTATTGTTTTGATTAATATGAAACACCATTGTAAGCACTTGTCCAAATTCACCCCATGAAATCAGTTTTCTCAAAGAAAGTCGCTACTTATTAGATCAGAACTGTGACTGGACACAACTCCCCTAATTCGTGGAATGCTCCCTTCTACTACGAGGTCTTTCTTATTACAGAAAGACCTTGGATTCAAAACTGCGGACTACAAGTAAATCTCACTTTGACTGCCAAAAAGAACCTTCCATATCTAGCACCGCTCGCAAGCAGATAAGGGCAAGGCTATTTCAGTAGGTTTTTTGTGTACTAAAATTATTGAATACAGTTTACACTTTATTTGTCTAATATTCCAACCTAACAGTTCCTGTTTTTGATTGCAGTAAAACCTTTATATAAACTAAACGTTTATATTCTTTAATTTAATGGATATTGTAATGTCTAAAAGATTTTTTGTTTAGTTGGAGAAAGAAACTGAACTAATTCTTCAATTGATTAAATTAAATGCTCACTCCTGCTTTTACAGTCTATTTATATTACAGTAGAGCCTTAAACAAGCCAAAACACTTATTAGTTTAAAGATTATGTTTCTTATTAGATCAAAATACTTAAAACATATTATTTCTCTTCAGAGAGTTTTGTCACTCTATTAGATCAGAATACTTTTTTTTAAAAACCTCTATGCTTAGTAACAACACAATCAAATAAAATCAAATAGGTCTTTTTAGTTTCAAATGTCATTCTGTCTAAAAAGGGTTACGCTTTTGTTTTTACTAATTTGCAATACCTAGCCTCCGTTCAAGGTTACAGACTTCCACAAGTGTATGTGCACTAATAACAAAGGCACATAGACAAGCTGTTTTTCTAACATAAACACTTGTTCAGTTTTCTTAGTTCAAATCATTGTAACCTGTTCATAATTTGCTGAAATATTATTTATGCTGGTTTTATATTCTTTAAAACACAGTACAATTATACTAGTTGCTCCTAGAAATTGTAATATTATTTTACTGAATTAAGTCTGACCCCTTTCTCTTTTCATACAAAATCCAGTTGAAGCAGGTTAAGACATCCTAGCCTTTTGTCAATTTTTTGGTGTTGATTAATATGACATGAAGTAATGAAAGTAAAGCAACAAAAGAAGTTACTTTTTCTCATAAAACTGGAATATGTTAACAAGGCCTTATGATAAGAGCCTGCCGAGTTTAACTCCTTCCAGCAAGTGCTTTCATAGACTGCACACAACAGCCATCCATTGTTTTCTACTGAGTATACATATCTTTTTGAAAGGAACACATACAGTATTATTATAATTATTGACAATGAGTATATCATTATTTCAATCAATACAGGTTAGTTTAAATCATCCAATTCATGTCTAATAACTCGGATTCAAACTCTGCGCCAGGCTCAGCTTGGACTGGTTCTGCAAACACCACGACAGGCCTGTGCAGATCTGTTAAAAATTTTCTAAAACACATTACAGTCATTACAATATTTGTTGCAGTTTCACAAATGTTCAATTTGTTTCCTAAAGATCAGCCTGCTTCCAGTAGCAGTGACAGTCTTGGGTCAGTTTCTGCTCTCAGTGAGTCTGTTTCTGCTCACAGGTGTGGGTGACAGTCTTTAAAAGCCTGATACCTGCACAAACTTCAATCTTGTTAGCCAGGCTCCCATCTCTACATTCTCATTCCCATCGTCAGCGGGCAAACACAGTCTGGGTCCATCAAAGAACCGCACAACTTGCAAAGGCCTTCCATGCAAAAGGATCTAATGACTTATAGCACAAAAGGGACATGCCAGAACCGTCTGTGACAAAACCTACTGAATAATATTACGTTAACATTGTGAATTACATACCGCTTTGTAGTTTTCCATATACTTAATGAAAAACTGTCATTGTGTAGCTTTTTGATTACATAATGTTCATATTGTTTTTTTAATTGTCTCAATCGTCCTAAAATTCTAGGCGATACGAAACTTTTGGCCATAGCTCTGTAGAATGCAAAGCAAACAGTTCAAGTAACCTCAAATGAGCCTCTTCTCTTTGGAGACAAACACAAATGCTGTGTGTGTTTTTCCAGAAGAAACGGACAAAAACACTGGTCTTGATGGTTTACCGTGGCCCTGCTCCTATTAAAACCATTAAATGTTTTTGTTTGTCATACTGTACGTAGCTGTACTGTACGTGCATACTTTAAGATCAATTCATGACAGCTCATGAGTGGGCTGTTTCCCTCTGTCGCTGCCTCCAGCCCAGGCTCTTGAGCTGCAGGATGACAGATAGGAAGGGGGGATAATTACTTTGATGTCTGTGTTGAGTAGGTATAATTTGCCTTCTATTACACCAGAACAGCAATTCTCTGCATGACCAGCACTGCTGACATCACCACTGCCTACCTCCAGCTTAATTCCAATTATGGATCTGTTGACTACACATTTGCTTACTCTTTATTTGAAAGGAGTTTAATATTGAGGTTTTTAAGAACACTAAACTTATTTTTTTTAAATTAATAAAAAAAGGCTTATTACAAAATTCATTCTTTAAATAAAATAAGGATTCAAGTTAAAAATGTATTACACAATTTGTTACCAGAAATGTCTTCTGTGATTAGATATTTTATATATTGACCTCTTCCCCTACTCATATTGCACTTATTGTACCATTATGGATATATGTGCATGCGGCAATTATGTGGGGGGGAAAAAAAAAAAAATCTGCTTCAAATCAGAAGTGCCTATATTCTCACAACAACAAACAGTTACTATATGTTGTTAGTTTCCTGCTAGTTTTATGCAGTTACAATTATTTGTCCAAAAAGGTGCTTGGCACTCGTTTTAAAATAGGCCACCTTCAAATAATACACATTGGGACCAAAACCAAGGTCACAAAGTAAAGGTTAATTTAATTGGGACCCTGAGACCCAATTACAGGGTGACTACTTACTGCACGGCTGCATCCACTCCAAGAGCCCAGCTTAACGTGTCTGTAACGGGAGATCTGGACTGACTATCTGGCACATGCGTATTACTGCAGGTAGAGGGCAGCAATCTCGTAGGATCCGCCTGTCAGTCATGGCGATGACACGGAGAGGTGGGTAAGAGGGTGTGTTGGCTTTCCCTCTCTCTGAGTGGCTGAGGTGCGGGCCTTGGAAGATTGCTCGGCCCTTAAGAACTGCGCTTGGTTGTGCATTCAGGTGGCCGTGTTTGGGAACACACAGTGACACTTACAGCAGGCGTCAGTTTTAAAACAAAAACGAGGCAAGCCTGGCTGGGGAAAGCAGCCGACCTTAAAATAATTTAGAGAAAATAAATAAGAAATAATCACAGACCGGAGGGGACGTGTTTAGTTGTACGGGGAACTCCGGCCATCCCAGTGTACAGGGTAGGTGAGCGTAGGACGGAGGCCCGTTCTGACCGGCTTTGCGGCAGTGGGGGCACTGCGTAAGCAGCACTTTTGTTTGTAGTTTTATTAATGTGTTTTATTTTCCCTTTTCCTTTCGCCTTTGGTTTTCATTATTATTTACGAGCACTTGTTGTGCCTGTGCCTATGTACCTGTATTGGTAACACCGTGGTTCTGGTTACTGTTGTCAGTATCCAGTCCACGGACAACAGCGCCCTCTACTGGTCGAAATAAATCAGTGTGCCTGAGCGGCGTTTCAAATAAAGTACTGTCTCCTTGTGTCAGTGAATTGCCCACCACCTTCCACAGTGTCAAAGGAGTGTGGCTGGTGTATTCTGGAGCTTGTCAGTCAGGATGGAGTAGCATGTTAATGTTAAAGCAGATATAATTAAATTACCTTCTTGGTGAACACTAGTGTACAGTGCAGGGTGTAACACCAGTTTCCAACCCACCAAGCTCAAATGCCAACACTTCTAGCTAATGGGGTTCCTGACATCTAAAAACCATTGAAAGAGCCCCCCACCCACTCCCCGAAAACAACGAGCATTTTCAAAACCTGAGCCACTGTTGAACAGCAGTCAAATGTGCTTGGATTGTAATGGACTCCTCACTATTGGTATTGTGTAGACCTTTCAAACAGTGATTCAGTGATAAATATAATATACTATATTTGTGTAATTAGAAAAGCAACAAGGGCTTGTTGTTTCTAGTAGTCCTCTAGAGCAGTGGTTCTCAAACTGTGGGTCGTGACCCACTGGTGGGTCGCAAGAGGTATCTGCAGCCAACACATTCACAGAACATTGATACATTTTTAAAGATTGCTTCAATAGCGACTTGAGTTTCAGTGTTTGAATGCCGTTTGACCTTTGACGTAGCACAAATACTTCCAAGGTTAGCTGAAAGATATTCTATTTAGTAGAATATAAATAAATAGAATATTTTTGGTTAGCTGTATCTGAGTGAAAGCAGCCATATTTAGCTGGAAATGAGGTATTCTCAGAACAGTAATAAGCTTTTTTGGTTTGAAGGCAGCAGGAGCATAGCCTGTGGTTTGTTTGTTTTTTTCTTTTTTGTATGTGCTTGACAGACCATGCACGCTGACTTACAGATGTAACAAGTTATTACAATAAGCTAAGAAACAAGCAATACAGCTTTTTTGTTTAGGTTTGTTTCTGTTTGCACATTTTTGTAAAATGAAACTGTTTTTGCAGTTATGGTGCACAGTGTGTTGTTTTTGTAGGTTGTATATGCATATTTGTTGTGTTTTGTAGTGTATACATGCAACTACTGTTAAAATATAAACTGCTAAAAATGCTCGCCTTGCTTCCCTCGGCACCATACATTTTCAGTCTTGGCTACTTTGCTCTGCTCCCACCCCTGTGAAGAAATGTCAGACGATGTAAGATTGCAGCTCACTGAACGGCTTGGTAAAAGTTGCATGTTCACTATTCAAACTGATGAAAGTGGCGACATCGCCGAATGTGCACAACTCATGGTTTTTGTACGTTCTGAGTACTGAACCTTTTTTTTTTTAAACAAATGTATGCTAATATAAAAGCATCAAACGAAAAACAATAATTATAGGTCTCTTTTTTATTTATTTATTTATTTATTTACTAAATTTTATTTAAAAACGAACTAGCCACAAATGCCTTTTACATTGTATGAAACCAAGTGAACTTTTGCCCAAAGTGCAATTGTATGTGTTGTATTTCTATCGGTTATCCTCAGCACTAAAATACAAGGTTGTGCCTGCAGCAAAAGCAGGAAAGCAGCGTGTATGCAGTATGAAGACGAAGTTAAACCTTTATTCTTACTTTATATTGCTGCACTTTTTTGGTTGGTACTGTATGTGTATGCTTTTTTTACACTATCTCACTGGGCATGGGTCCCAGAAAATGACTTGGCAACTCAGGTGGGTTGGGAAAGTTTGGGAACCCCTGCTCTAGAGAATCGCTTACAATACCAACGATTTTGCATTAATATCATAAACAGGAAATAACAGGAAGCACTTGAACATGGATTTCCATGGTCTCAGTTGGCCTAGTTCTCTAACAAAATTGTTTAATGAAGATATGAGAACAAAAGCAGGTTAATTAGCTGCAGTAAATGTCAATGAAATGAATGCTGCATACAGTTCTTACAAGATAATTAACATATTATTTGTATGTACCTAATTACTTTCAAAGACCCAATTTATTCTATATATGTAATGCAAGATCAGAGCCCAAAAATTTCCCTGCACTGTCCTGATCTAAACTAAACCCTTAACATACAGAAATAGGCTGAGAAGTACTTTTACTTTAATGACGTCTGCTGGTAGGATTTCATTTATAGATGTATTTTAAATATAGTGTTATTATAAACTGTCAGTGGCTAAGTCTTTTAAAATGTTTTATTGTGTTACATTTGTAGTTCGTAATTACCTGTTTCCTTCAATTGCATGTAGCTTACCCTGTTAACACATCTCAGAAAAGAAGTCTGTAATATTCAGTCCCATGAGGTTATTCCCACAAGGTTAAATCTGGCAGCAATCCTTGTGCTGGCCATGCAAAACACAATGCAGTAATGCTGTAACCTCCATTATTAATATTTTAGCAAGCAAATTATGTGGCTAATTTTTCCTAATCAAAATAATAGACCTTGAAATGTGACGGGAAGCAAAACATTGACCTTGGGACATGCAGAGCTCTGTTAATGTGTGTGTCGCTGTGTTGTAGTGCTATGAATTAAACTAAAATGAATTAAATGACCACATCATCTCAGTGATAGATTGATATAATTATACAACACATGATGAAAGATATCTCCTTGAGTAACTGCTTCTTATTCAACTCAGCAGCACAATTAACTGTCACCTGATCTCAGTTTGGATTCATTCAAATCCAATGACAGAATGACTGGGAGAGTCACACAACGGTGCGAGGATATATAAATGGAAATCCACAAAGGACTGCATGAATGAATGAATGAATGAATACATACTTTCTTTTCCATACATTGTTCATGTTGTACACTATAAACAGAACACTTCAGTAAGAGTGCTGTGCTAATTTTAACTTATGAGGAAAACAAACCTGCTGGTCATTTGACCTCCTTTTTCTGGGAATATCCACCGGACTCCATGAAAGTTTGCAGTATGTAATATCTTAATATCCTCAAGGTACATACTTAATTTTTGTTTTTGTCAAATAAAATTGGAATGAAACAGCGGGGGTGGGGGTGGATGAAGGTGTCCCAGGATTTCAGTATGCCTTCCCAGGACACTAAAAGATCCTGACTTTTAATCTTACCACGTTTTAATTTTACACTTCGACGTCCACGTACATAAGGTTACGACAGCAACACCGTAAGGCCAGTCCCGTAAGGGAGGTGTTACGTGCGTGGGTCATCACTGAACAATGAGTCAGACACACTGGGTGTTAACACGCCGCACAGGCACGCAGATTTAATAACAACACGGGTGCTGCCACTAGAGTACCAGCAATGGTAGCCCTAGTGTCATATTATTTAATAAAGAACACAAAACAAAGCTAAAAGTAAAAGTTTGCACACAAGGCGAGCACCAGTCTCACTAAAAGGGACGTCCCGCTTCAGGAACCTACTACACTACGAAACCTCTATACTGGTTGGGATCAACATCCCCTAAACTAACCTACTGCTGTTGCTCCCGAAGTCCCAGCCTCCCAGCAACCCCGGGTCTTTACGACAGCCTGGCTGGGCAGAGCATTCACAGGCACTGTCTTGCAGTTGAAGGGTTCCGTAGTAATTATCCTGCGGAGCGGACCCTCTCCTCAATGTAAACAAAACGCCCCTCTGTGTAGCATGGTGGTGGAGTCACCCCGGGTACGCCCCCCAGCCAATCCGGACCTCCTGATCAGCCTACCTGCTCAATTGGTTGCTTAGCAACGCACACGTCCCAGCTGCACACATCTGTGCAAGAACCAGCAACAGGGTCCCTCTGTCACAAACGCACAATATTAATTGGTTGTCAGCAGACCTCAGGCAAATATATGTATATTTCAGATAGAATTTATAAATATAAAATATTTCAATATTTTGTCCATATTCAAATATTTATTTGAAAATATTAATATATATATATAGTTTCCAAACATAATTATTTCAAATGTATTTAAATATTGGGAAAACTTAAAATAATTTTCACATTTTATACAAATAACACTTTAAATATGAAGTTAATCTTGCTGCTTTCCGAGGTTGCCTTGTTGTCTTCTGTAGCTTGGCTGCTTTTGATTTTCTTTTATCAATTGCTTCAAATGGGATGTTATTCACTAACAGTAGTAATTTGCGGTGTAAAACCCTACTTCGTTGGTCACCAACCTCTGGTTTCACTCAGTAGACGGACTGTTTCCGGCAATTACTCGATACACTGCTTTTTCCCAGTAAGACCCCAATTTTCCAGGTCCCCCTCTGATAGGTTTTTCACAAGTACCCTGTCTCCTGGGTGTTAAACAGCTCCTTTCACCATTTTATCATGGTATTTTTTTCCTTTTTTTGACGATTTTTAACTGTTAGTTGTGGCAATCTCGTACGCTTCAGTCATTCTGACAGTCCATTTCTGTGCATAGTTCTGTGGGTTCATTTTCATTCTTCCCAATTCCGAATACTAAGGCTATTGGTAATCTGGGGTGTCTTCCATAAACTAAAAAGAATGGAGAGTATCCTGTGGCTTCATGCTTGCTGCAATTGTATGCATGAATTACCTGTGGCTTTCCATGTTCTTTAAGCCTGATATCTGTTATTAGCTGTTATGTGTCTCTGCTGCTTCTGATCTTTCACTGTATCTTCTCATGATTTGATATCACATACGCATCCAGAATGTTTTAGAATTTTCACATCCTAGCCTTGTATTTAATGTATTATACATTGTTTTTCACTGTATTTAATGTATAATGCTTTGTTTTTTTACTGTATCTTGTAAAGCGCTTTGTGATGGTGGTCCACTATGAAAGGCGCTATATAAAATAGATTGATTGATTAATTGATAGTCTTTCCATGAGCTTTTCTTCTCCTCTTCCAACATTCTTAACATTTGTAGTACAGTTCTGTTCAACCTCTCAACAGGGTTGCTTTGTGGGTGGTATGGGCTAGTTCTAGAATGTTTTATGCCAGCAAGTTGTCTTAACCCTTTGCGGTCCATTGTCGGACTGGGTCCGACATTGCAATTATTCCCACCAGGTCCTTTGTCGGACCCTGTCCGACATCATTTTAAAACGCAAAAACGCAAAAAGTCGGTTTTTCAACGGAAAAGCCGAGAAAACCATTCAATGGCCGAGTGGGAACGAAAGGAGCCGAGACAAGCCGATAAAAAAAAAAAAAAAAAAAAAGGCGTATCTCATGAATAGTCATAGTACCCCATTGGCATCAGATGGGGCGGTCGTATGGAAACAAGCTGGGAGTATAGTATCAGCGCACAGAGACTATCATGGACATTTGCAGAGCTTTTTGGAGATGTTATAGCAATAAAATAATGACTTGGATTGCATTATTGAGGAGTTTGGTGATAAAACGAGTCATCAGGAGACGATTGGTATGTACGACTATTATTATTATTATTATTTTTTATTTGGTAGCATATGTGAAAGCGATAGCAAACGAAAGGGTGGGGCGGGCTGGAGATCCCTAGTGAGTGCTTTGTTGATATGCAGGGCCATTTAAACCCGTTTGACTGTGAAAAAAATACTTTTAAACAGCTCGTCTAAAATTAACTGCGCGTGAAAAAATTAATTAGACCTGGCGAGCATGACGCAGAATTAATAAATGGACCGCAAAGGGTTAAATGCTTGAACAGTTCATTCTCAAACTCTCTACCCTGGTCATGGTGTAACTTCTCTGGGTATCCAAATCTTGGAATTAAGTCATTAAATATGCTTCCTACAGCTGTTTTATCAGATTTGTTTCTGGTAGGATATGCTTGTGCGAAACATGTGAAGTGATCCATCACAATCAGAATATATTCATAACTGCCTTTACTTGGTTCTAGATGGAGAAAATCTATTGCAACCAATTCAAAAGGTGAGCTGGTAACAATGCTTCCCATCGGTGCTCGATTGTGAATTGCTAGTCGCTTCTGTTTAATGCATGGGCACTTTTCCATTCTTCAATATCCCTCAGCATGAATGGCCAAAAGAATCTATCATGAGCCAAGCTAGTTACCTTCTCAGTTCCGGGGTTAATATCAAAGTGAAAGTCTGCTAACTCACCAACCCAGCGATGTCCAGGGGCATTGAGTTTAGCAGTACTCAGCACATACGTGAGTGGATTGTTATCTGTGAAGATAGTAAAATTGGATGACCTGTTACAGATTACTGTAAAATAAAGAGACAGACAGTTATGCTTTCTCCTCCTTAGCTGGATTATTTACTAATGAAAAGTTTGAGTTCCCGATATCTTTTACCTCAGTGGCTTACTGCACTGTCACCTACTGGATAGTAGTGGTATAACAGGCTAACCATTTTAATAGCAGTATAGCTTTTAAGTGAAGGGTGTGATAAACAAAACCATTAGTTTTTAGACATCAAACAATTCTCTGTCTGTCACATTTCGTTTTATTTCATATTTGCAAAAAACACTGGGCGCTACCAATAATCAAACAAGTAATGTATCTTTTAGCAATAACCTGGGTTAGCAAAGTAATGGTTTAACTCCTCACTTTATGTTGCTTCCCCTGGGGATTTGTTTATACAACTTCCATGTAAACCTAATAGTCTCCTCATTTGAAAACCTCCTCAAACACCTCAATTCCAAGTCAGTCAAGGGGACTTGGCACAAAATCAAATTCCACTAACAATACATACTTCATATATTGCAACAGGTAGCCAACATTTCTGGAGCAAAATAGGTTTTATGGGTGTGATTCGCCAAATATTTTGCTCACAAATATTTATGGATTTACAGTAACCCACAGTACGTTGGAACGAGCCAGTGGCATACAATGTTAGTGCAGCGAGTATCCTTAGTGCTGCAGGTAACAGTGTGCTCTGCACATGTCTCCTTCCAGGTCACCCTGAAGCAGTTGGCAGATTGTTGAGGCAAAATTGTTGCATACATTGTGTCTCAGACAGACTTAGAAAAGACATGACTTCTAAATATTTGGTGATGTCTCCTCCTTTTCCCCTCTCTTTGTCTGGCCACGTAGAAATCCATATTTATTTTATTTCTCTTTTTTCTCTCTCTCTTCTTTGCCTGCTTCCCTGGTAGTTTCAGCGGTATTTATAGCAGACCATGTCATTTGCACACAGTTTAGACCTGGTTTTCACATGTCAATTGAAACATAAATGCTAACACTGTTGATGGTTTGCTAAATCGCTACATTTGTATGTAAATGAGGACACTCCCCTAAAGTTCAGCCCATGTCCAGCACTAACGCTGACTTGCTGAGTGGGCACTAAAACACGGTTGCTAAATCACATAGGTGGGCAAAGTCTGTTTGCCCACACGTGCGCCTAATATTGGTGCGCTAACTGTCCACAAAAAATGTTTTGCGATTGCCTTAGGTGTTTGTTAACGTTGCTAAATAGGACCCAATGTGATATGTCTCACGTTATTTTAACATTTATAAATATATTTTGAAATTTTATATTTACAAATATTCCCAACAACATTATTTGAAATATTTATATTTAGAATTATATCAAATTAATTATTTGAAATATTTAAATATTCAAAATCAATATTTATCCCAGGTCTGGTTGTCAGTACTATAATAGTAATATTAGCAATGTTACCTATTGGATAGCTGTAGGATTTCTAGAGAGTTTGAGATGTCCGGATGTGAATAATAATTCCAAACTTTGCCTCCCTAACTCTTTTACACTGCGTGGTACATTTAATTATTCTGTTGTAAGTGTAGCCTGCTAGGCATAACCTGAACCAATAGCAGAACTGTATATTTGCTATTTCTCTCTAATTTTAGCCTGAGCTAAATTCAGACACCAAGGACCACATTTATTCAGCTACTGCCCCAGGGCAACATTTGCTCCACTTTTATTTTGAAGTCTTTTTTTAGAGAATTGCTAGAGGCAGTCCAAATCTGCGGAGTACCTTGTGTGTTTAGATTTCCATTACATGAGAGTAGATGTTAAAACTTCATGCTGATTTGAACTCGGCTCTTACCAAGATAAGCAACAACTAAGACGTAGCTTTACAGTAAACTAATGTGATCCATCTGCATCTCCATCCATTTGCGTTTCCTTCCATCTGATGATGTAGATATCCTTCTGCCTGGTGTTGATGGCTGAAGTGTGATGCTGGCTCCGGGGATCAACCACAATGCGGTGTCCCCAATGCATCAGCATGACAACCGTCTGGATTGAGCTAAGTAGGGTACATCTCTGGGGTCTTCAAGTGGGCACCTTCCATCCTCGGTGTTTCGTCGACTAGCCCACAACACCTAAAGAGGGCTCAACAGTGATTCTGGCGTCCCAGCATCACCCCCCTCCGTCCCCCACTCAACTCAGCCCAGTACTTATCCGTACATCAGTTTTGCTTTCTTTCTATTGTGCTTGAGATCCCCAGCCAGAATCTTTCCGTCTCAACCACAGCACACACTCAGATATGGACTGCCTCTAAGAATGGCCCAGCACTCCAAAGAATTCACAAATTCAATCCACTTTAACCTCACGTTATAGTTTCCAGTATAAACTATTACCCAAAGAAACTCTGAGTAACAAAACCAATGTCTTCCAATGTCAGTTTTGGCTGTAGAAAATCCACAGTAAGATACTGGGCGTGTTAAGTAAGTAAGGTATGCTCAGTTCCTCTCCCCCTGAGCAGCTCAGTTACTTAACGTACCCACTGATAACGATATGGTGTACCCATGGTTCATTTCTAATAATGTCTACCGATCTCAAAACAAGTGTGACAGAGATTGAATGATTCTTGGTGTTAGATCTCCCTCCCAACCTGTGAGGCAGCTGCATAAAGGGAACAGAGTACCCTGGACTAAATAGCATGACAGTTTATTACCAGGGTTAGGTGGAAGTCGGCCATCTAGAAAGGGGGCAAAGCTACGGTATACAAACTCAATGACCCGGACAGGAAACAGCGTGGCATCCGCGGATTGGAGGAACGGATGAGCTCGTTGACCAAGGGGTCATGGGTGACGTTATAAAAAGGGGATGTAGTGATGTGATCTGTTCCTTTGTGAATGGTTAAAATAAATGACCAGAAGGAGAACCTGTGCTGTGAAATGTGAGTGTTTTGTTAATAATATTGTTTGTAATTATTTGGACGGCTAACACGATCCGGAGCTGTCACCAAAGGCCAGCATTAAACCTGGATCAACAACACTGTACTTTTGTAACACTAAAGAACTAAATTCACCACTAGCACTAGAGCACACACTGTGGACTGGTGTGTGTGTTTGTGTATGTGTTACGTGTGGGTGAACTAAAAACAGGACTGTTATTATTTCAGGGCCAACTCACGGATTATAAATAAGCAATACACGTCACTGTATTGCTTCATTACCATTGTTATTATTTACTGTTGTTTTGCCATCCGGCCATTGAATTTAAAAAAACATTAAACAACATTGAACCTGGATTATAATTGTCTGTCTGTTTATTGATCACCTGCACCTGCCACACAAATAATTCAATTCATTATTTAGCTAAAGCTGTTGTTTACGCTGCATCAACTTCTTAATGCATTCAAATACGGCAGGTGAGTCCATCCATGTTTTCTTTTTCAAATAGGAGGATGTCTGAACACACTGGGTACTTGGACACGTTGTCACTGAATCGCAATGAGGTTTACTATCCACAGACAGCTATAGCCCCTTGTAACGGGTTTGTTACACACGTGGGTCATCACAGAACAAGACTGAGGAGACACAGAGCATTGGGTATTGACACGCCGCAGGCGCAAGAGATTTAATAAACATAAGTACTGACACTTGGGTACCAGAAATGGTAGCCCTAGTGACATTTAATAAAGAAAAAAAAGGCAAAAAATAAGTTTGCCACACAAGGCGAACGCAAGTTTCAATAAAAGAAATGTCCAAATGTCCTGCTCCAGGAACCTACTACTCTACGCAAACCCTCTCTATACACTGTTTGGGATCAAAATCCCCTAAAACAGCTACTTCTGGGCTCACGGGGTCCCAGCCTTCTCACGTCGACTCCTGCCTCTTTACGCTGCCTCGGCTGGGCAATGCCTGCATGAGCACCGTCTTGCAGTTGTGGTCGTGTGCAGGGGTAGATGCTCCAGGGGTTAGTGCTGGCTCCATAGCTTCAGCTCCTGGGTTGATAAAAGTCTGCAACACAGCACAAAACACAGCAATCTTTAGCTCAGCACCCATATATTCAGAAAAGCAAACTATGAAGGTATGAAACAGAGACTAACAGTAGTAGATTGGAGTAAAATAGAGAAAACATCCACAGAAAAAGGATGGCTGTTTTTTAAAAATGTAGTACTAGAGGCGCAAAACAATTGCATCCCAAAAGTAGACAAATCTTAATCTAAAACAGAATGGCCAAAATGGTTTAATAGATCAATTAAAAAAATATTCAGTGAAAAAAGGCACTTTACAGAGCATTTAAAAGGGGTCAAAAACAAAGTTCACAAAAAGAGTACTTGGAACTGCAAACACAAGTCAAAAAGGAAGTTAGAAAGGCCAAGAGAGAGGTAGAAATCAATATTGCTAAGGGGCTAAAACCAATTCCAAAATGTTGTTCCATTATTATAAGAGCAAGAGAACATTCAAAGAGGAGGATAAATGTCTAAGAGACACAAATGGCAAAATCATAAACGAAGAAAAAAAATAGCAAATATATTAAATGATTACTTTTCACAGGTTTTTACAAAGGAGGACACGGACAACATGCCCCACATGTTGACCTGTTCCTATCCAGTTTTAAATAACTTTAGCATAACAGAGGCAGAAGTGTTAAAGGGACTAGGAGCTCTTAAACAAATCCCCTGGGCCGGATGAGATCCTCCCAATAGTACTAAAATAAATGAAAGAAGTTATTTACAAACCGCTAACCAAGATCATGCAACAGTCTCTTGACACGGGTTGTACCGACAGACTGGAAAATTGCAAACGTAATACCGATCCACAAAAAGGGAGACAAAACCGAACCAGGTAACTACAGACCAATAAGCCTGACTTCTATATGTAAACTTATGGAAACTATAATAAGATCCAAAATGGAAAATTACCTATATGGTAACGATATACTGGGAGACAGTCAGCATGGTTTTAGGAAAGGGAGATCGTGTCTAACTAACCTGCTTGATTTTTTTGAGGAAGCAACGCCGACAATGGATAATTGCAAAGCATACGACATGGTTTATTTAGATTTCCAGAAAGCTTTTGACAAAGTCCTGCATAAAAGATTAATTCTCAAACTGAACGCAGTAGGGATTCAAGAAATGCATGCACATGGATTAGGGAGTGGTTAACATGTAGAAAACAGAAAGTACTGATTAGAGGAGAAACCTCAAAATGGAGTGAGGTAACCAGTGGTGTACCACAGGGATCAGTATTAGGTCCTCTGCTATTCCTAATCTACATTAATGATTTAGATTCTGGTATAATAAGCAAACTTGTTAAATTTGCAGACGACACAAAAATAGGAGGAGTGGGAAACACTGTTGCAGCAGCAAAGGTAATTCAAAATTATCTAGACAGCATTCAGAACTGGGCAGACACATGGCAAATGACATTTAATAGAGAGAAGTGTAAGGTACTGCACACAGGCAATACAAATGTGCATTATAAATATCATATGGGAGATACTGAAATTGAAGAAGGGATCTATGAAAAAGACCTAGGAATTTATGTTGATTCAGAAATGTCTTCATCTAGACAATGTGGGGAAGCTATAAAACAGGCCAACAAGATGCTTGGATATATTGTGAGAAGTGTTGAATTTAAATCAACGGAAGTAATGTTAAAACTTTACAATGCATTAGTAAGATCTCACCTAGAATATTGTGCTCAGTTCTGGTCACCTCGAAACAAAAAGGATATTGCTGCTCTAGAAAGACTGCAAAGAAGAGCGACCAGAATTATCCCGGGTTTGAAAGGCATGTCGTATGCAGACAGTCTAAAATAATTGAATCTATAATTGAGTCTTTAACAACGAAGACTACGCGGCGATCTGATTCAAACATTCAAAATCCTAAAAGGTATAGACAATGTCGACCCAGGGGACTTTTTTGACCTGAAAAAAGAAAAAAGGACCAGGGGTCACAAATGGAGATTAGATAAAGGCGCATTCAGAACAGAAAATAGGAGGCACTTTTTTACACAGAGAAATGTGAGGGTATCGAACCAGCTCCCCAGTAACGTTGTTGAAGCTGACACCCTGGGATCCTTCAAGAAGCTGCTTGATGAGATTCTGGGATCAATAAGCTACTAACAACCAAACGAGCAAGATGGGCCGAATGGCCTCCTCTCGTTTGTAAACTTTCTTATGTTCTTCTTATATGTGGCTATGGCCGTGCAGTAGCATGGAGCTGCAGCGCAGACACTTGTTGAGCTCTGCTGCTTTCCGGCACGCCCCGAGCCAATCCGAACCGCCCGATTTATTATTATTATTATTATTATTATTATTATTATTATTATTATTATTATTAATTTCTTAGCAGACGCCTTTATCCAGGGCTGGGTGAGCTCATCTGATCAACTAGTTGCCAAGCAACACATCTCCTGTTGCATGTCCCAGCTGCTTCCCTAAAGGCACATATGCACTCCAAGAACCAGCAACACGGACTTCCTGTCACAACCCTAAACCTGTGGCAGCACAGAGGTCAATGCAGTGATGCCATGATCAGCAGCATACAACCTACAGTATGCCCTCTAAAGGAGCTTAAACTGGTCCACAAAGGATGATGAGAAGGAAAAGTCATTGAGTTCTGACTGCTGTTGAGTTCATCTTGGGCTGTGGATTTACTAGAACACACAAACTGCAGAGTCAGCTCTACAGACTCGCGGGGATTAAGAGCAACGATAATAGATATGCAAGTGGCATTTACAGGATCGTTGGCAATCAATGTTAGGATCATCACAGCCTAGTGTACCTGACCTTCCAAATGTGAAATGCAATGAAGAGGCTGGACACTGAAACGTCTCCAACACTGGCTCTATCCTTTCACTGTGTCATTACTTTATAGTACTCTGTTAAAGTATGAAGGTTAAAGTATAATGATTATATGCCTCCATTTAGGCTTATGTTTTGTAATTTAATGGCATCGATTTGCACATTAGATACCCACCTGTCTTTACCATGATATTTCCTCTAACAGCTGGGAAACATACCAAGAGCAAGCCTTGAGGGAACATGGAGGCAATATTTCTATCAGGAACCATGTGTTTTTATAATGACACTAGCATCATTTACAATTCATTCAGTTTTATTCACAAAGGAATGCTTGACATTTATATTAAAATTATGCAATGCTGCCACTAGCTAAGCCCCCAAAACACAGATAAATTACATTCAATCTGTCAACACTTTAGGTGGCGCAAATCAAATTAATAAGTAAATCAGAATTAGTTGATGCTAATAATATAAAACCAATATCTGAGTGCACATTGCTCACCCGCCACAGCCGCGCTGCACACTGTTACCGTGACTCTGGTATAGATCAGTGCTGCCAGTCTCTGCAGTTAGGAATGAAGAGTGTAATGATCACTGCCTTGTGATGCACTGCTGTTCTGCAGGTGCAGCCAGCCTGGCCCTTTCTAGAGCTAAGACACTTAGGGTAGGTTTACTAAAGTGTTGCACTTGTCGCAGTAGTTGCAAACGAGTCAGAAGTCTTATTTGAAATGTACTAGACAAGCGCAACTTTTTAGGGAATGCTTTGTGTCAGCAGTTTTTCAACCTCATGAATAAGTAGTTATGGGCGTTCCTGCATAAATTTACAAAAAAGGGGTGGAGTACAAATCAGGGTTCTCAAATATTATAATGAGATGTACGAAAGCTGCAGGCAATTGCATCAATTTGTTAAGAACTTAAAGCATGTTTTAAACAGTCGCAATTGTTGCTGGCATTTCCCAGTCCGCTTTTTCTCATGCGTAGCCAGTTGTGCTCAATCATTTTTGAGGCGAACAGCCAAATACCTATTTTTCCCTAAAAGCAGGGTGTACTTACAAGCCTTGAAAACAAATTTCTATGACATTTCTGGTTTCCCCAACGTGTTGGGTGCAACAGACTGCACACATGTGCCACTAACCCCTCCAGCTCATTCTGAGCATCTGTATAGGAATAGGAAACACACCTATTCTATTAATGTGCAGGTGGTTTGTAATTGTGCACAATTTAGCACTGCACCCCTGACCAACTTAAATAAAAACTGACAGTATACATTTGGCTTATAGGCTACTCATGATAATACAAATTAGTGGTATAATGCAAAATGTATTGCTGGTTCTTTGAAATTCGTATTATCGAGAATTGACTATCCTTCTGTAAGTTTATTGTCTAGGCTGTCAATAATTATAGCTAAGAACAGTGACAGAATTGTAGAAACATGCATTTTTGGACCCAGGAAGTTCAGCAACATTTTGTACAGAGGCTCTGACAAGACAGCTGAATAGCAGTGCAGTAAAGATTCTTCTGCACACTGTGGGTCAAAAGAAGCCTATTGACAGCTATGTTGTCACAGGTATGGAGGTGTGTAGCCTAGAAGACAACACCTTTATTGAACTGCCGGATGTCCACACAAAAGGAAATCCCTGTTACAAAGGAAAACCATTCCAAAACAAGAGGACATAGAAAAATGGCATTATCTAAGGGAAGTGCACCTTCCTCAGATTAATAAATAGCCAAGGAGTGGGACTTTATGCTTGCTACTTGGATGGGTTGTCAATGGCCTGCTTAGAGGAGGTGGTAACAATTTGAAGACCATTGGCAAGCCACAAGTCACAGCCAATCTGATCACCATAGCAAACCTGGAAGAACTACTAGTAAGGGATTTAACTACAGTTCAATCCCAGGTTGCCCCTTTAAAGCAAGTCACTATTCCAAGAATGGAACTTACAGATGCAGTGGTTTCGGTTTGCATGGACAAAATGATGAAGAAAGAATTGCAGTTGCCTCTTGAGACTACTAGATGTCACACCTTTGTTGCTAATAGGATATCTCATACGTGAAGCATTAGAAACATCACAGTGGAAGTAGGTAAACACTGCTCTTAATTCAGAGGATGATGCATCTAGGGAACTGTGGGCTGATGCCTTTTTGAAAGAGATGAATCTGGGGTCAGGTTTTGGAAATCCGATCTGACAATGGCACCAACTTCGTTGGAGCAGAGCGTGAATTGTGAGAATCAAACCAAAATACAAGGAGCCATGTTAAATCTTCAGTCCACCAGCTGGTTCTCATCACGGTGGCATGTAGGAAAGACAGATAGGAACTGTAAGAAAAATCCTTGTGCTCTTCTAAAACAACATACGCAGATCGTCCTTTGCGAAGTAGAAGCCTCATCAATGATCGCCCAATCACAGCAGTCTCATATGATCCAATGATGGTTTGTTCAGAAGAGAAGATTTGTTTGCTCGCAGGTTCAAGTTCAGTGGTTACGTGCTAGAAGAAACTTCATCGTGGGAGATGTTGTCCTGATACTCGATGACGCAGCACCGCGCAATTCCTGGTTGATGGGTACAGTTGTAAAGACGGTGCCAGATGGCTTTGTCCGTTGTGTACGAGTGAAGACTAAGATGAGTGTTCTCAAGAGGCCCGTAGATGAGCTATATCTACTGCTTGAGACAGAAGGCAAGTGATACATGCAGATCTATGTTCTGACCATCGACTTACCAAAGACTTTAAAAGACATTTAATGATGTTCTTTTATTAGTCTTACAGATTTAGTTTACAAACGTAGTAAAATAAATAAATAAATCAGCTCCATAAGATATTATTAGTAATTGTTAAGCCTATTGCTTAGTACAATTAGGGGCCAGAATGTAGGAGTCGAATTCTAGTTTGTGATTATTCATCATGGGTTAACACTAGAAACGCCACGGTTATACTCATACCTAAAACCACTGCCGGCAGGCAATATGATGGTTATATTTTAAACAACATCAATATTAAAATGAAAGACAAACTCGGATACAACTCAAAAGTTTTATTCCAGCACGTCATATCAAACATCTACACAGCCGAAACACTGTATTTAAATGAACAATTAAACATAAAAGGGTTTATTTTCTAACTTACCACATATAAAGCACTACTTCAAAAAATGAAAAACTATAATAAAATAAACATTTCAAAAGAAACTAATGTGTAAACAGGTACATGTACATACAAAACTGTAAAAACGAATTATTATTTTTTTTTTTTTTTTTTAAGTAACATAAAAAAAAGAAAATCACTAATTTCCCATTATGTAACGTGAATGCGCTTTCAGAGAAAATTACTTCAAAGTACCACCCTAAGTAACACAATCCACACAGATGTAACGCTTCTCAACTTTTCCTGTGCATTCACCACCTACTGCTCTTTCACATTGGGCACAGATATCAGAAGTTTTATTTTTATTGCATTTAGCTACTAGGATTGTTTTCTCTTGTGTGTGTCACTGGGTGCAGCACAGAATCCAGGTTGAGCTGCTGCAGCCTGCTGCTTTGCAGTTTTCTGATTGAAATGTTTCTGCTGAAGCGCTGTGGCTAGCTTCAAGATGAAATCTCTCCTGATATTTTCCCCGGTGCATTTCTTGTACAAAACGAAGGAATTGATGGCTGCCTGGTCCAGTACATTGTAAAATACAGCAACTGGCCACCGGCGAGAACCAGCTTTCACTGGGTACTGACGTGTTATTTGGTCTGTACTCCATACTTTGTGTCATTGTAGAAATCCACAGTCTCCATTTTTTTCTTGTCTACAGTCCCGATGGCAGCTGACGGATGAAGGGAAGGGAACTGAGAATAATGACATTCTTTCTCAGCTTGCACTTTAAAGAGTTAGCGTAGCAGTCATTGTGTTTCAAAATTATACTGGCGTATAGCTGTGGTTGCAAGTTTTACGCAAATGGTGGAAGCTCTCTTCTTGCTTTGTTCACTGTTCTAACCAGGTTCTTTTTTTTCTTCAGCTCTTTTGCCAATTGCAATAAAGTAAGAAAAATGATCAGTGGTATATTCACTCCACGAACATACAGGATTGCAATAAACTCTTCTAATTCCTCCAACGACAATTCCCATGAATCATCATTTTGTATCCTATGTGCCTCTGCTACAGTACAGCATTGAATGTGGTGTAGCATTCGCATATCGTTTTTGTGCAGCCCATCTTCCCACAGCGTCAACACGGGGATTTATAATTTCCCAAATAGTGCCATCCTTCCCAGTCTCCTGAATACATGTTTGTGCTGGCAATGCCGCTGGAGTCGCTGTCCTTGGCACTGCTGTTGGTGAAATGGTTGGCATGGCTGGCACACCTGCAGCTGTTGGAGGAGACGATACAGGTAAAGTGACTGGCACTGCAGAGGTAAGCTCAGTGGGGGTAGAGATAACAACAGGCTTGTATATAAAAAAATGGAGTATTTTAGGTTATATTCAAAATAAAAACATGGATTGTAAAAGCAGTCAAAATGACTTTCTGGAAGTAAACAAGGGATAAGTAAAAATGCTGTTGGCGACCCGAGTGGAGCGTGTTTGTGCAAATATAGTTTTTCAACCTACATTGTAAGTTATTGTTGCTAAATAATTGATGATATAGCATCCTAAACATCTTATGTGATAAAAGAATTTCCTCCCGTTTGGCTTCATTGGAAGTAAGTGAATAAACCCGCTTGTTTTTTGAACTTTGGAGAGTCTCAATACGCCTGGAATGATTTGATATGTACTATCAAGAAAGAGAAGTAGAGATGTATGAAGTACAGTACCCTAATGTTGAGTCACAACATTTAAGACAGTGGGAGTTCAAGCCAGCAAAGGAGTGGTGACATTATTTGTAAGAAGCCACCACAAACTCAAAGCACACCCAAGTCAAAGAGACGCAACGCAGCAAGATGCGATCATTCCACTGATGGAAATTGCAGGTAAACTGGGAGGTTGGTCAAAAAAATTCCTAACCAAAACAGCTATGCTATTTTACCAAAGCTGTCAACTGTGTTACGTTTATTATTTCTCAATTAAAATCTCTACGGGCATTCTGTGCCAAAAAAATGCATAAAATTAAGTTAAACTGCTTTTTTTTAACCTTTTTATATAATAACAGAAGTTACTGAACTCTGAACTCAATGATTCAAATCACTATATACAAACTAATTTAATTAGCTACATTCTACAGTGATAACAATTAAACTATAAAACTACAAGTACACTACAATTTTAAAATGATGTCAAACTAATGTCTAGGTTTAAACCACCAAACTCCTTTCGATTGTGACATGAGCTGGATTAGAACCCAGGCCTACCAGGGTGAAAGGCATGAGACAATATTGAAATAACCCACAGCATCAACCATAGGCCATTGTTTTTTTTATTATCTGCTTCTGAAGATGAATGAATGCTATAAAGATCTAGTTTGGAGCAGCTTTTAATAAAATAAAAAAAATAAAATAAAATAAAAAAGATTAAAACAAGTGTATTAAAGGAAAAGCAAGAGCGCCCCCTGCTGTTAATACTAACAATTACTGTATATTTGTTCATGGAAATACTGAACTAAAAATAATTTTTTAAGTGGACTTTAAAACAGTAATTACATACACTTGGAGCAATGGCAGTCAGTGCAGTCATTACTGCTAATCGATGGTATTTTTCATTAAGACTAACAGTATACCCATCTATTACAGCTGTCATCTGCTGTCAGTCTAGATTTAATAGGTTCATTGCTGTACCTTGAATTGCATTACTAGGCAGCTGGTAGAATGTAATGACCCTCATGAAAACAGTGTCTAAAAACATGTATCATTGGAGCTGTGAAATGGTGTTAATGCAGACAGACACTCACCAATCCCCCTGTTGAATTGGGGAGGACAGCAAAGGAGTTACATTTACACTAACTTCATTTTAGAACTTGGATCAAACTTTAAGTGGAGAGTTCACTGTTTATACTGGGCTTTTTATAACAGCCCCCCTCTGGAGGGGGAGGAATGGCTGTATTTGTGTCATGGGTGTCTTAGCTGTATTGTTAAATTGTAAGTAGCGTATAAAGTACATTTTTTGTTGACAACATATAAATACAGTACATTATAATACTTTTCTAAAAATGTATACGTTGTTTATATTTTTTTGCTTATAAAAATGGATTTGGCGGCCCAACCAAAAAACAACGCGATCTGGCAACTGCTGCCGGTGACGTCAGTTTGAGAATAAACAGGCTGTGTACTGCAGAAGCCTGCATTGGATCCGGCTTGTTTATCTAACAGTGAAGGTATTCTGTTCTCTACTGTAGGGTTGGAACAATAGTCGCCAATATCGATAATCGCGATCATTTTTTTGCAGAGAATTTTATTTTGTTGAATAATTATTGTCCGTGACCCAATGAAGCAGGAAGCGGCACTGAACTGTTTGTGTGAGGTGAAAACATGATCTGTGTGAGCACTGCGTACATTGACAAGTTACAGAAACAATATGATTTAAAACAATATGCTTAGGCTTTTATCTTGCATCATGGTGGTTTTTGAACATAAAACACAAATAGTGTTGTGAAAATAAAACGCAGGGAATGCAATTTAAAAGTTTTAAAAAAGTGGTCAGAATGTAACAATACACACACCTTAGGTAAACAGTTGTAGCAACACATGGGAACATGTAACACAATAAAATAATAAGGTCCTTATGTACCTTTTAAGACTGGCGATTGTCATGCAGCTCAAGTACAAATTTGATAAATTACAAGAATTTTAAATATTTTTATTTATTCGGCCGATAATCACGATTATGGTGATATTTAAAGACACTAATCGATAGCTGAAATGTCATTATCGTCCAACCATACATGGGAAGCTCTCTCATGGGGCAAACTACTTTTCTTTCTGAAAGTCACGCGGCTGGTTTTGTTGTCCTGACTTCCACCCTGTGATTTGATTAGTTTGGTTATTTTGGGCTGTGCCCGAGTCCCCGTGGGGTGTTTCTCATTGGTTGTTCTCGTTCAGAGACAGCCCATTGTTCTCAATTGGTCCGTGGCTTCACCCCCTGTCGGCTGGATTTATGAGATGGACTGGTTCTTGTCTTAGGTGTCAAAGCACCCAGAACTGTCTGGCTTGCGGCGCCGAAATTGTCATTCAGCGATCGTGAAGATAAGCCATTTGTTCAGCAGTTAGTTTATGACTCTTTAAAAGCATTGTTTGTCAGTGGGGGAGTTTGCGACCAGAAACCAAGAACACACAGAGAATGGTTTACGATTCCCCTTTGTATATTTCAATTCTGTTACTTTCATACACAGAATTATATTATGACCCCTTCTGACACTACATATGTAACAAATTAATGCACTTACCCGTCACACACGATTTCCGACTCTGCAGCATTTTTCTGATACAAAGACCATCTCTTCAGTGTTACAATTTATTTGATTATCCGTCACAGTCTGTTTATTTTTTATTTTTTATTTTTTCCTTGCAAGCCAAATCAGTTTGTCTTCATTATGCAGTTGCACAGCGCTTCCTCTGATTTCACCTGATGAAAATGCAGCAAAAACAAAGCAACGAGACAAGCTGTGGTAATGTAAAACTTTAATCATTAGACAGTTTTAGATACTGTGATGTTTTTTTTTAAATCTGTGATCTTTAGTTGCTTTTGTGCATTTTCATTTGTAAGTGAACTGTGACATTAGGGCCTTATCCAGCACTATATTCTGCAATTTTCAATACTGACTTTTTCAGAAATGAGAATCCACGATTGATGTAGAATGATCATTTATTGATTTAAAGGAAACCTGCCCACACAGATGTACAATATTAAACTTTTGGTCCATGGCCTTGTCCATAGGAGCTTGTTAGCCGTCCCTATGCCGGCAGAATATATGTGATATCTTTAAAAGAAAATTAAAAAAATTAAAATAAACTAACGAATGCCGGCAGGCAGGACAATTGGCTTCGGGCCACCTTCCCCAAAAAAAGACAAGACCACCTCTACCTCATCCACCTCGCAGAATAAAACCACCTCCACCTCCACCACCTCGCAGAATAAAACCACCTCCACCTCCACCACCTCACAGAATAAAACCACCTCCACCTCCACCACCTCGCAGAATAAAACCACCTCCACCTCCACCACCTCACAGAATAAAACCACCTCTACCTCCACCACCTCACAGAATAAAACCACCTCCACCTCCACCACCTCACAGAATAAAACCACCTCCACCTCCACCACCTCGCAGAATAAAACCACCTCCACCTCCACCACCTCACAGAATAAAACCACCTCCACCTCCACCACCTCACAGAATAAAACCACCTCTACCTCCACCACCTCACAGAATAAAACCACCTCTACCTCCTCCACCTCGCAGAATAAAACCACCTCTACCTCCACCACCTCGCAGAATAAAACCAGCTCCACCTCCACCACCTCACAGAATAAAACCACCTCAACCTCCACCACCTCACAGAATAAAACCACCTCTACCTCCTCCACCTCGCAGAATAAAACCACCTCTACCTCCACCACCTCGCAGACTAAAACCACCTCAACCTCCACCACCTCACAGAATAAAACCATCTCTACCTCCACCACCTCACAGAATAAAACCATCTCTACCTCCTCCACCTCGCAGAATAAAACCACCTCCACCTCCACCACCTCACAGAATAAAACCACCTCTACCTCCTCCACCTCGCAGAATAAAACCACCTCTACCTCCACCACCTCACAGAATAAAACCACCTCTATCTCAACGACCTTGCAGAATAAAACCACCTCTACCTCCACCACCTCGCAGAATAAAACCACCTCTACCTCCACCACCTCGCAGAATAAAACCACCTCTACCTCCACCACCTCGCAGAATAAAACCACCTCTACCTCCTCCACCTCGCAGAATAAAACCACCTCTACCTCCACCACCTCGCAGAATAAAACCACCTCTACCTCCTCCACCTCGCAGAATAAAACCACCTCTACCTCCTCCACCTCGCAGAATAAAACCACCTCTACCTCCACCACCTCGCAGAATAAAACCACCTCTACCTCCACCACCTCGCAGAATAAAACCACCTCCACCTCCACCACCTCGCAGAATAAAACCACCTCCACCTCCTCCACCTCGCAGAATAAAACCACCTCCACCTCCACCACCTCACAGAATAAAACCACCTCAACCTCCACCACCTCACAGAATAAAACCACCTCTACCTCCACGACCTCACAGAATAAAACCACCTCTACCTCCACCACCTCGCAGAATAAAACCACCTCTACCTCCACCTCAGAATAAAACCACCTCTACCTCGCAGAATAAAACCACCTCTACCTCCACCACCTCGCAGAATAAAACCACCTCTACCTCCTCCACCTCGCAGAATAAAACCACCTCTACCTCCTCCACCTCGCAGAATAAAACCACCTCTACCTCCTCCACCTCGCAGAATAAAACCACCTCTACCTCCTCCACCTCGCAGAATAAAACCACCTCTACCTCCACCACCTCGCAGAATAAAACCACCTCTACCTCCTCCACCTCGCAGAATAAAACCACCTCTACCTCCTCCACCTCGCAGAATAAAACCACCTCTACCTCCTCCACCTCGCAGAATAAAACCACCTCTACCTCCTCCACCTCGCAGAATAAAACCACCTCTACCTCCTCCACCTCGCAGAATAAAACCACCTCTACCTCCTCCACCTCGCAGAATAAAACCACCTCTACCTCCTCCACCTCGCAGAATAAAACCACCTCTACCTCCACCACCTCGCAGAATAAAACCACCTCTACCTCCTCCACCTCGCAGAATAAAACCACCTCTACCTCCACCACCTCGCAGAATAAAACCACCTCTACCTCCTCCACCTCGCAGAATAAAACCACCTCTACCTCCTCCACCTCGCAGAATAAAACCACCTCTACCTCCTCCACCTCGCAGAATAAAACCACCTCTACCTCCACCACCTCGCAGAATAAAACCACCTCTACCTCCTCCACCTCGCAGAATAAAACCACCTCTACCTCCTCCACCTCGCAGAATAAAACCACCTCTACCTCCACCACCTCGCAGAATAAAACCACCTCTACCTCCTCCACCTCGCAGAATAAAACCACCTCTACCTCCTCCACCTCGCAGAATAAAACCACCTCTACCTCCTCCACCTCGCAGAATAAAACCACCTCTACCTCCACCACCTCGCAGAATAAAACCACCTCTACCTCCACCACCTCGCAGAATAAAACCACCTCTACCTCCTCCACCTCGCAGAATAAAACCACCTCTACCTCCACCACCTCGCAGAATAAAACCACCTCTACCTCCACCACCTGCAGAATAAAACCACCTCTACCTCCACCACCTCGCAGAATAAAACCACCTCTACCTCCACCACCTCGCAGAATAAAACCACCTCTACCTCCTCCACCTCGCAGAATAAAACCACCTCTACCTCCTCCACCTCGCAGAATAAAACCACCTCTACCTCCTCCACCTCGCAGAATAAAACCACCTCTACCTCCACCACCTCGCAGAATAAAACCACCTCTACCTCCACCACCTCGCAGAATAAAACCACCTCTACCTCCTCCACCTCGCAGAATAAAACCACCTCTACCTCCTCCACCTCGCAGAATAAAACCACCTCTACCTCCACCACCTCGCAGAATAAAACCACCTCTACCTCCACCACCTCGCAGAATAAAACCACCTCTACCTCCACCACCTCGCAGAATAAAACCACCTCTACCTCCACCACCTCGCAGAATAAAACCACCTCTACCTCCACCACCTCGCAGAATAAAACCACCTCTACCTCCACCACCTCGCAGAATAAAACCACCTCTACCTCCTCCACCTCGCAGAATAAAACCACCTCTACCTCCACCACCTCGCAGAATAAAACCACCTCTACCTCCACCACCTCGCAGAATAAAACCACCTCTACCTCCTCCACCTCGCAGAATAAAACCACCTCTACCTCCACCACCTCGCAGAATAAAACCACCTCTACCTCCACCACCTCGCAGAATAAAACCACCTCTACCTCCACCACCTTGCAGAATAAAACCACCTCTACCTCCACCACCTCGCAGAATAAAACCACCTCTACCTCCTCCACCTCGCAGAATAAAACCACCTCTACCTCCTCCACCTTGCAGAATAAAACCACCTCTACCTCCACCACCTCGCAGAATAAAACCACCTCTACCTCCACCACCTCGCAGAATAAAACCACCTCTACCTCCACCACCTCGCAGAATAAAACCACCTCTACCTCCTCCACCTCGCAGAATAAAACCACCTCTATCTCAACGACCTTGCAGAATAAAACCACCTCCACCTCCACCACCTCGCAGAATAAAACCACCTCTACCTCCTCCACCTCGCAGAATAAAACCACCTCTACCTCCACCACCTCGCAGAATAAAACCACCTCTACCTCCACCACCTCGCAGAATAAAACCACCTCTACCTCCTCCACCTCGCAGAATAAAACCACCTCTACCTCCTCCACCTCGCAGAATAAAACCACCTCTACCTCCACCACCTCGCAGAATAAAACCACCTCTACCTCCACCACCTCGCAGAATAAAACCACCTCTACCTCCACCACCTCGCAGAATAAAACCACCTCTACCTCCTCCACCTCGCAGAATAAAACCACCTCTACCTCCACCACCTCGCAGAATAAAACCACCTCTACCTCCACCACCTCGCAGAATAAAACCACCTCTACCTCCTCCACCTCGCAGAATAAAACCACCTCTACCTCCACCACCTCGCAGAATAAAACCACCTCTATCTCAACGACCTTGCAGAATAAAACCACCTCTACCTCCACCACCTCGCAGAATAAAACCACCTCTACCTCCTCCACCTCGCAGAATAAAACCACCTCTACCTCCACCACCTGCAGAATAAAACCACCTCTACCTCCACCACCTCGCAGAATAAAACCACCTCTACCTCCACCACCTCGCAGAATAAAACCACCTCTACCTCCACCACCTCGCAGAATAAAACCACCTCTACCTCCTCCACCTCGCAGAATAAAACCACCTCTACCTCCACCACCTCGCAGAATAAAACCACCTCTACCTCCACCACCTCGCAGAATAAAACCACCTCTACCTCCACCACCTCGCAGAATAAAACCACCTCTACCTCCACCACCTCGCAGAATAAAACCACCTCTACCTCCACCACCTTGCAGAATAAAACCACCTCTACCTCCACCACCTCGCAGAATAAAACCACCTCTACCTCCTCCACCTCGCAGAATAAAACCACCTCTACCTCCACCACCTCGCAGAATAAAACCACCTCTACCTCCACCACCTCGCAGAATAAAACCACCTCTACCTCCACCACCTCGCAGAATAAAACCACCTCTACCTCCACCACCTCGCAGAATAAAACCACCTCTACCTCCTCCACCTCGCAGAATAAAACCACCTCTACCTCCACCACCTCGCAGAATAAAACCACCTCTACCTCCACCACCTCGCAGAATAAAACCACCTCTACCTCCACCACCTCGCAGAATAAAACCACCTCTACCTCCACCACCTCGCAGAATAAAACCACCTCTACCTCCACCACCTCGCAGAATAAAACCACCTCTACCTCCACCACCTGCAGAATAAAACCACCTCTACCTCCACCTGCAGAATAAAACCACCTCTACCTCCACCACCTCGCAGAATAAAACCACCTCTACCTCCACCACCTCGCAGAATAAAACCACCTCTACCTCCACCACCTCGCAGAATAAAACCACCTCTACCTCCTCCACCTCGCAGAATAAAACCACCTCTACCTCCACCACCTCGCAGAATAAAACCACCTCTACCTCCTCCACCTCGCAGAATAAAACCACCTCTACCTCCACCACCTCGCAGAATAAAACCACCTCTACCTCCACCACCTCGCAGAATAAAACCACCTCTACCTCCACCACCTCGCAGAATAAAACCACCTCTACCTCCTCCACCTCGCAGAATAAAACCACCTCTACCTCCACCACCTCGCAGAATAAAACCACCTCTACCTCCACCACCTCGCAGAATAAAACCACCTCTACCTCCACCACCTCGCAGAATAAAACCACCTCTACCTCCACCACCTCGCAGAATAAAACCACCTCTACCTCCACCACCTCGCAGAATAAAACCACCTCTACCTCCTCCACCTCGCAGAATAAAACCACCTCTACCTCCACCACCTCGCAGAATAAAACCACCTCTACCTCCTCCACCTCGCAGAATAAAACCACCTCTACCTCCACCACCTCGCAGAATAAAACCACCTCTACCTCCACCACCTCGCAGAATAAAACCACCTCTACCTCCACCACCTCGCAGAATAAAACCACCTCTACCTCCTCCACCTCGCAGAATAAAACCACCTCTACCTCCACCACCTCGCAGAATAAAACCACCTCTACCTCCACCACCTCGCAGAATAAAACCACCTCTACCTCCACCACCTCGCAGAATAAAACCACCTCTACCTCCACCACCTCGCAGAATAAAACCACCTCTACCTCCACCACCTCGCAGAATAAAACCACCTCTACCTCCACCACCTCGCAGAATAAAACCACCTCTACCTCCTCCACCTCGCAGAATAAAACCACCTCTACCTCCTCCACCTCGCAGAATAAAACCACCTCTACCTCCACCACCTCGCAGAATAAAACCACCTCTACCTCCTCCACCTCGCAGAATAAAACCACCTCTACCTCCACCACCTCGCAGAATAAAACCACCTCTACCTCCACCACCTCGCAGAATAAAACCACCTCTACCTCCACCACCTCGCAGAATAAAACCACCTCTACCTCCACCACCTCGCAGAATAAAACCACCTCTACCTCCACCACCTCGCAGAATAAAACCACCTCTACCTCCACCACCTCGCAGAATAAAACCACCTCTACCTCCACCACCTCGCAGAATAAAACCACCTCTACCTCCACCACCTCGCAGAATAAAACCACCTCTACCTCCACCACCTCGCAGAATAAAACCACCTCTACCTCCACCACCTCGCAGAATAAAACCACCTCTACCTCCACCACCTCGCAGAATAAAACCACCTCTACCTCCACCACCTCGCAGAATAAAACCACCTCTACCTCCACCACCTCGCAGAATAAAACCACCTCTACCTCCACCACCTCGCAGAATAAAACCACCTCTACCTCCACCACCTCGCAGAATAAAACCACCTCTACCTCCACCACCTCGCAGAATAAAACCACCTCTACCTCCACCACCTGCAGAATAAAACCACCTCTACCTCCTCCACCTCGCAGAATAAAACCACCTCTACCTCCACCACCTCGCAGAATAAAACCACCTCCACCTCCACCACCTCGCAGAATAAAACCACCTCCACCTCCACCACCTCGCAGAATAAAACCACCTCTACCTCCACCACCTCGCAGAATAAAACCACCTCCACCTCCTCCACCTCGCAGAATAAAACCACCTCTACCTCCACCACCTCGCAGAATAAAACCACCTCTACCTCCACCACCTCGCAGAATAAAACCACCTCCACCTCCACCACCTCGCAGAATAAAACCACCTCCACCTCCTCCACCTCGCAGAATAAAACCACCTCTACCTCCTCCACCTCGCAGAATAAAACCACCTCTACCTCCTCCACCTCGCAGAATAAAACCACCTCTACCTCCTCCACCTCGCAGAATAAAACCACCTCTACCTCCACCACCTCACAGAATAAAACCACCTCTACCTCCTCCACCTCGCAGAATAAAACCACCTCTACCTCCTCCACCTCGCAGAATAAAACCACCTCTACCTCCACCACCTCACAGAATAAAACCACCTCTACCTCCTCCACCTCGCAGAATAAAACCACCTCTACCTCCTCCACCTCGCAGAATAAAACCACCTCTACCTCCACCACCTCACAGAATAAAACCACCTCTACCTCCACCACCTCGCAGAATAAAACCACCTCTACCTCCACCACCTCGCAGAATAAAACCACCTCCACCTCCACCACCTCACAGAATAAAACCACCTCCACCTCCACCACCTCGCAGAATAAAACCACCTCTACCTCCTCCACCTCGCAGAATAAAACCACCTCTACCTCCACCACCTCGCAGAATAAAACCACCTCTACCTCCTCCACCTCGCAGAATAAAACCACCTCTACCTCCTCCACCTCGCAGAATAAAACCACCTCTACCTCCACCACCTCACAGAATAAAACCACCTCTACCTCCTCCACCTCGCAGAATAAAACCACCTCTACCTCCACCACCTCGCAGAATAAAACCAGCTCCACCTCCACCACCTTGCAGAATAAAACCACCTCTACCTCCTCCACCTTGCAGAATAAAACCACCTCTACCTCCACCACCTCACAGAATAAAACCACCTCTACCTCCTCCACCTTGCAGAATAAAACCACCTCTACCTCCTCCACCTCGCAGAATAAAACCACCTCTACCTCCACCACCTCGCAGAATAAAACCACCTCTATCTCAACGACCTTGCAGAATAAAACCACCTCCACCTCCACCACCTCGCAGAATAAAACCACCTCTACCTCCACCACCTCGCAGAATAAAACCACCTCTACCTCCACCACCTCACAGAATAAAACCACCTCTACCTCCACCACCTCACAGAATAAAACCACCTCTACCTCCACCACCTCGCAGAATAAAACCACCTCCACCTCCACCACCTCGCAGAATAAAACCACCTCCACCTCCTCCACCTCGCAGAATAAAACCACCTCTACCTCCACCACCTCGCAGAATAAAACCACCTCCACCTCCACCACCTCGCAGAATAAAACCACCTCCACCTCCACCACCTTGCAGAATAAAACCACCTCTACCTCCTCCACCTCGCAGAATAAAACCACCTCTACCTCCACCACCTTGTAGAATAAAACCACCTCTACCTCCTCCACCTCACAGAATAAAACCACCTCTACCTCCACCACCTCACTGAATAAAACCACCTCTATCTCAACGACCTTGCAGAATAAAACCACCTCAACCTCCACCACCTCGCAGAATAAAACCACCTCTACCTCCTCCACCTCGCAGAATAAAACCACCTCTACCTCCACCACCTCGCAGAATAAAACCACCTCCACCTCCACCACCTCACAGAATAAAACCACCTCTACCTCCTCCACCTCGCAGAATAAAACCACCTCTACCTCCTCCACCTCGCAGAATAAAACCACCTCTACCTCCTCCACCTCGCAGAATAAAACCACCTCTACCTCCTCCACCTCACAGAATAAAACCACCTCTACCTCCTCCACCTCGCAGAATAAAACCACCTCCACCTCCTCCACCTCGCAGAATAAAACCACCTCTACCTCCTCCACCTCACAGAATAAAACCACCTCTACCTCCACCACCTCGCAGAATAAAACCACCTCAACCTCCACCACCTCGAGAATAAAACCACTTGATGCTCAGGTAAGGAAACCCCCCCTATTGAAATGGTAGGGGGAAACCTTAGGGAATCCATGGCCAAGGGTAGCCTCTCCTCTAGGCTCCACTGGAACTTTGCCCAGTTTAGTTCCACTTAAAATTGACACTGATTTATATTTATTTAGTTGTTGTCATTCCCAGGATTAACTTCTCTTTCTTTCCACAGGTATCCCAGCTATGTTACCCTACTGGCCACTTCAGAGAAGTAATAGTTCTGCCAGTTACTTTCTGTGTTCAGTCCTTTCCCTTCTCAGGGTTCTGTCGCCATCTGCTGGCCAACATGAACGACACACAGTCCTTTAATAAAAGAAAGTTTTTTCCACGTTGCCTTGTTGTCTTTTCTAAAGACTGTTTTCCTCATAAACAGGCAGGAACAACAATGTGCTTAACAGTATTCATTTTCAACTATTGTAACCAGAGCCAAGTACAATAATTGACCTTAAGTCCACATGTTTTCCTGACTGAAAAATATGTAGAACAGACAGACATCAATGAAAATGACAGTATGAAATCTTCATCTCACAGACCAACTTTCACTGTAGGTTTGCTGTACTAGAATTCAGCATTTCCCTAATCTTAACCACACATATTAACATTTGCTTTTAGGAAACTTGAACTAGCTCACGCTCTGTTAGTTGTCTTCTGCTCCTGTCCCGCTCCACTGCAATTCCAAACAGGCTCCGTTTTCCTGTTCTTCTTGATTCTGATTTTTCGAGTGTTACTGTATGGGATGCCAGCGCGCCCCTATAATCTGTGTTTATTATTATTATTTTTACTGTTTTCATCATTAGATTTTCATTATAATTCTTGTTTGTTTTGGATCGGCAGGGAGGGGGTTAAATTCCTCCTTGCAAAATACATGTGAGAATGTGGCTGGAGCCACAGACCATGAAAGGCAGGTGAAACCCTTTGTTTAGTGGAGTGGTTTGGTTTGGAGAGACAGTAAGTGTTACCTGTAAAATTGCGTGTATATAGAGATAAATACTTGTTTAATTTGATTTATTTTGTTCCATGTTTTCTTGGGGACCTTTGTTTAGTGTTTATACATTTGTTTGGCCCTTGTGCCTTTTTATTTTGTGTTTTTTGTCAGTATTTTGTTTTACTGCATTTTCTGACTCTGAGTTTTCCCTCTGCGACAATCCTTGTAATCCACAAAAAGATGTTTGCTTCAAAGTTCCAGGGTTAGGGTCACATACTTCATATCCACCCTAATTCCCGCCGTACCTCATCATGTGATTCCTAAGAACCATGGGAGATGTAGTTTCTTTCTATCGTATCTGTGTGCCCTTCTCAATGCTTAACTTTTGGTTATTTACCACAATGTAAAAACCATTTGCTTTAAAAACAAAAAACACACCCCTTTCTTACACTGAGCCATGACATTTTTTATAAACCTTTTCTATTAACACTGAGGTGACAAATACCAACTATATTTTTACTATGGCCAAAATATACCCCCCCACCCCATTTCTACATTTATAACCATTGCGAAACCTGCTCATTTGTCACACTGTATAGATAAATAGATAGATAGACTAAAGGAGGAATAAGGAGAAAGTAAAAAATGTACACAAAAATGTTGAACACGTTTCTATACACAATGTGAGTTAATGCACTAATTCCAAACAAAAAAATAAGAAATTACAAGATTTTTTTTCTTTATTAAAAAGATTAAGTATCAAATATATAATAATCTACACAAAATAACAAAAAATACACATCCAACATCCAACAGCTATGCTTTTTAGTTTTAGTTTGAATTGTTCTCTCTCTCAATTGATTTTCAGCACAGTCTGCACGTGAACTAATTGTGCACTCCCCATGCCCCCATACAAATACCCACGTTAATCTGGATGTGAAGTGATTGTGCAATCCCTGTGCCTAAATACAAATATACATTTTACATCACCTGTGCTACATAACCCACACTCCGTGCACCAATACAGTAATATATATATATATATATATATATATATATATATATATATATATATATATATATATAACAGACAACATAAAACACAAAATATGCACAGGGGCAGTGCACCCCGCCATAAGCACCCATACCATCTCATTGGAACTTTCTACTAAGGAACAACCCTTGAATAAATATTAGATTTTCTATCAGTTACTACAATACGTTGTGCTTAAGAATGATGGCAGGAAAAGATAAGCCTCAATTGTCTATTGTTCAAGCCATTTAATACAGGTTTATTGTTTAATTTGTCCCTTTTTAGGCATGTTTAAAGGGCTGCTATTTTTTCAAACTTGGCTGTTTGTACGTTTTGTATTTTGATCAGATACTATACAAAAGAAGCCCTGCTGCTTGACCACAGCCTGCATCAAGTAAATACCCATGGCAATTGTTACGTAATAGCAATCCTTAAAAAAAAATGCTGCACATAACTTTCTACAGCACATCTGGCAAATAAAAAACAAAAACATTCACATTCCCAATAACAATGGTGCACCCTGTCACATGAGGCAGACATGCCTGGGTTCTGCATTCTCCAGTGCTGGGCTGAACAGTTACTGTATTTTGGGTTGTTATTGTTTCATTCATCTAAATGTATTCAAATATTTTAATAAATGTCCACATTTTCATGAGATTTTTAAAATGGTTCAGTCCAATTTCCGTCTTTTTCTTACTTGGATAACGGATAACGAAAATATGTGGTCATTTGTATAAAACATTCACCAAATGAAGGGCATATATTTAGATTATAAAAACATGTATTTAAGATTATAAAAACACATTGAGATTATAAAAAAAACATATATGGAGAGCACTGTATGTCCTCCTTTCCATGTCTCCTCTTATCCTAATAACTGTGATATTGAGTATCATATGCAAATCGGACAGTAATTACATAAAGGTTACCGAGAGGACACATTCTCATTTATTAAATAACCACTGGGATTCCATCGAGTCTGGGGAAGGCCATAAAATTCTCACGATATCCCTGATAAGGGGATTTACACACTTCAGGAAAAAGACAAGTCAGCCTCAAAGGCTGTTTCCTAAAAACAACAAGACAGGATACTGCTCATGTTATTCAGTGTGAATTCGCAGTATAAAACAGTCATTCAAGTAAAATACAGATTTTTTGCTCCACAGCATTCATTATAAGCTGTATATTTAAGGTGTATATATTGCAACCTAAAGTTTTAAAATCATGGTGTCTAATTACATTAATTAATTCATCTGGGGCAGCAGTGTGGAGTAGTGGTTAGAGCTCTGGACTCTTGACCGGAGGGTCATGGGTTCAATCCTTGGTGGGGGACACTGCTGCGGTACCCTTGAGCAAGGTACTTTACCTAGATTGCTCCAGTAAAAACCCAGCTGTATAAATGGGTAATTGTATGTAAAAATAATGTGATATCTTGTAACAATTGTAAGTCACCCTGGATAAGGGTGTCTGCCAAGAAATAAATAATAATAATAATAATAATAATAACAATAATAATAATGTCCTAAAGCAGGTATAGCTCTGGGTTCCTGTAATTACACTGAGCAACATGCAACACATTTGTTGGAAACTGTACATCTGTAAGGTGCTTGTGGGCACATCAGTGACGTACCTGCGGTCAGCGAGGGTTTCAGGTCTTTCAACGTCAGACACCCTCGCCCAGGCGACCCAGCAGAGGCTGATCAGGCCCCACCTCGTGCCCTGCTCTCTCTGCTGCCTCACTGATGTTCTTGAGAGCCTTTTTGCGAGTGGCCCCTGTGGTACCAAGACTGCCCTGCAGCCACTTCAATCAGCTGCTGTACCAGGTCCTTATACTTGAGCCTCTTCCTTTAGTTTGCATCCTCATAGCGGTCTTCCCATGGGACTGTAAGATCCAGCATTATGACTTGCTTTGTTGATGCAGACACAAGCACAATATCTGGTCTAAGCACAATGTGTTGAGGGAGCCTTACCTGTCTCTCCAGGTCTACACTCGTGTGCCAGTCGCCTGCTTTTGCTAAAGCTCTAGATGTTGTCAGTGCCTAGTGGGGTCCTTGGCTTGACAAAGGCAATGAGAGCATGTCGTAGTCCAGCAGGCAATCCTGCCTGACACTATTCCCTTCTCCATTACTGCAGCGACCTCCTTGAGGGCCTGGTCACATCACCAGAGATACCATCCATCACCAAGCGCCTTCGAACAGCAGCTAAGGTTGTGCTCTAGACTTCCACACCTGGAGCAGAGCGGACAGGCTGTTGATTCCGCCCTGCCCCTGATAAGAAGGTTTAAAGGGCTTGGGAAGAGGCTCAGATGAAGAACTTGATTTGCTGAATTTCTCTCTGCCACAGGTCGGTCAGTTTCCACTCCTTTGCCCCATCCCATCCAGTCCAGACATCCTGCTGCTTCATTGCAATTGTTCTGTGTGGTCTCTTCTCCTCCACAGCAGGTCGCACCTCATCCTGCACCAGCTTACGTCTCTCCTCGTCTGTGGCTGCATCGTACCTGGGGGCTGAGATGCTACCAAGTCCTGCACTTCCTTGTGCCACTCTTTCCACGATGACGCTGTGCCATAGCCAAGACTCAGTCTGGCATACTGCTTCCTGTGTATTCAGTTTTCCACCTGTCTTCACTTTATTCCCTGCCTGGGACATCTTGCTGTCAGAGTCCCTATACTGCACAACCTCCCTTGCCCTGGTGACCTTGAATTGCTCTGAGCAGCTTGTTGGTCCCGTCACATTACACTGTAAATAAAAGCAAGCTGTGAACTTCATCTTCATGGAGCCAACAGAGAAACTGACAGGCAACGTAAAAAAGGCTACTAAGATAACATAGGAACCACTTACTTAAAGTTTTTATCTTACTGTTTTTCAGAATGTTGAGGGTTTTGAAACATAATGATGAACAGATGAAAAGTTTCATGAATAACAAGCCTTACTGTACTTATTAACCTTTATAAATCACACATCAGAAATCAACCAATCACAGTGAAGTATATGCCAAAATTCCAATATTAAAAATCTAAACAAAAACCAAAAAACACACATACCTGGTATCTTTTTTGTATAATGGATCATCATTAACTTCACTCGTTTGCGCCAAAGTAAATATGACCAAAATCACCACCAATTGTTAAAAACACACATTTCTCTGGCTGTACTTGTTTTTAATAAATCGTCTCACCATGACACAGCACCTGTAGACACATTATTTAGGGACTGATGTTATTATTTAGGGACTGATGTTATTATTTAGGGACTGCAGTTGATGTTGGACTGAACCACTTCATGACGGGGGATAAAAACCCCTTACAAAAATATAAATATTGTTTATTTTAAAAGTCTGAAAGTAGGAACAGACTCTGTACAGCTTGAAGTTTCTTTTGGCAGCACCCCATGTGCAGCTGCATGGGAATATCTGTTCTCTTCAACTGCATACATCATTTTAATCAGCCAGCCAGGAAATGTCATTGTTTCATTTTGTTTTCAAAACTGTAAAAAGTGATTTTGGGAGTGTGGTGATTTAAAAGATGGACTATATCTTCTGCTCCTGTCCCGCTCCACTGCAATTCCAAACAGGCTCCGTTTTCCTGTTCTTCTTGATTCTGATTTTTCGAGTGTTACTGTATGGGATGCCAGCGCGCCCCTATAATATGTGTTTATTATTATTATTTTTGCTGTTGTTTTCATTATGATTTTCATTATAATTTTTGTTTGTTTTGGATCGGCAGGGAGGGGGTTAAATTCCTCCCTGCAAAATACATGTGAGAATGTGGCTGGAGCCACAGACCATGAAAGGCAGGTGAAACCCTTTGTTTAGTGGAGTGGTTTGGTTTGGAGAGACAGTAAGTGTTACCTGTAAAATTGTGTGTATATAGAGATAAATACTTGTTTAATTTGATTTATTTTGTTCCGTGTTTTGTTGGGGACCTTTGTTTAGTGTTTATACCTTTGTTTGGCCCTTGTGCCTTTTTATTTTGTGTTTTTTGTCAGTATTTTGTTTTACTGCATTTTCTGACTCTGAGTTTTCCCTCTGCAACAATCCTGCCACAGTTACACACAACAGACACTTGTAATCCACAAAAAGATGTTTGCTTCAAAGTTCCAAGGTTAGGGTCACATACTTCATATCCACCCTAATTCCCACCGTACCTCATCATGTGATTCCTAAGAACCATGGGAGATGTAGTTTCTTTCTATCGTATCTGTGTGCCCTTCTCAATGCTTAACTTTTGGTTATTTACCACAATGTAAAAACCCTTTGCTTTAAAAACAAAAAACACACCCCTTTCTTACACTGAGCCATGACATTTTTATAAACCTTTTCTATTAACACTGAGGTGACAAATACCAACTATATTTTCACTATGGCCAAAATATACCCCCCCACCCCACCCCACCCCACCCCATTTCTACATTTACGACCATTGCGAAACCTGCTCATTTGTCACACTGTATAGATAAATAGATAGATAGACTAAAGGAGGAATAAGGAGAAAATAAAAAATGTACACAAAAATGTTGTACACGTTTCTATACACAATGTGAGTCAGACAGAGTGAGACAGAGTCTCGCCCCCTTCCTGGCTGGCCGACTTCCCTTGAACCTTGGGAAAGAATTGTCAGGCCAGCCCGTCCAAGGAACTCTGTTCTCACTGCTTAGCGCCCTCACATGTCAGGAGGGTGATTTACAACCAATAATCATTGTATTTCTGTCATAGGTTACCTCCTGTCAAGTGATAGCTACCCATATAACCAAATCAAATACCAAAATTAAACACAAACCATATAGTACTCTTATTGACCACAAAATGTAGTAATAACTTCTAAAACAAACACTTTAAAGTTTCATAATTTCACAAATAAATCAATCAGCACCCCCTTTATAACATTACATTAGAGTTTGTACAGTATGTTTCAGCAGTTTACACAGTATGCTCTTAAAAAAATGTTTTAATGTAATCAATAAATAAAGCATTTTTGTTTCAACTCTTGAGTTTGTAAGTGAACTAGCGTGAGAACAGTGCTACTCTAGTGCACTGACATGAGGGGTTATAACTAGGCCACGTGATAAATAAAACCCCCTCGCGTTACATTGTTGGCGTCACGAACAGGATTGAATATATACTGTGGAATTTCACATTTATTTTGTGTGTGTTTAAGCAGGAAATAATTCAGTCATGAGCAGCATGGAAGAGTTGAAGGCAGCTCCAGCGTAAGTTGTCAGACCAAGACACCAGGCTCCGGGAGCAGTCCCAAGTTTTGCTGTAAGCCAGGGAAGACCAGAGAGAGGCCCTGTCTCTAGCTAAGACTGTCATTGAGCAGCAGGCCAGCGTTTCACGTTTACCCCCAACCTTGTATGTGCCAAGAGACAAAAAGCTGCTAGACTTTAGTGGACTGTCAGTTGAGACAGGGGACCTGACAATAGAAGAATGGACTAGCCAAGTAAAAGGTGCCCTCCGAGTGTTGAAAATCCCTCCTGAAGACCAAGCAGAAATAATTAAGGATCACTTGCATGGACAGGCCAAAGCAACCATCAGGTTTTCACTGCCTGAAGACACTAAAGATGTTGATGCCATATTTAAAATACTGACAGAAGTGTATGGAGACAAAGTTCCAGTAGGCACACATCTTAAAGAGTTTTATGACCGCAGGCAGGAAGTGAATGAGGCGATCCATACCTATGCCTATGACCTGAGGGAGCACCTCAACAGCGTGCTGCGAGAGATTCTCACTGTGTTCCTGATCGAGATAGTATTGAAGGAGCAGCTCGTCTTGGGGCTGCGAGATGACTCAGTTCAGAGGGAAATGAAAAAGAAACATCACAGAGAGCCCAACGTTACCTTGATGCAGGCAGCCATTATAGCGTAGCTAAAGTCTAAATATTAACCGACTACAAGGTTTCTTTTCTCAGCGAAAACTTTTCTTTGTAATTGTCACGAACTGCATTGAGCACCTGTATAAGGTATCAACAAACAAAAAAAATATTTGAGTGAAACTGAGCTCTTAGTTTGTGCAGAAAAAAAACACACACGTGGAGTTTTTTCTCTCTTGTTATTGTTATCCTCTTCTTGTCTGTTCTATTTCCTGTCTTTCTCTTTCCTTTAAAGCAAAGGCTTTTGGTCATTGTAGTCATCCAATAAACTTAAACTTCTTAACAGAACCTTAAAAAAAGTCAGCCATCACATGGTCTGAAGAAGAGGAAAATGGGACAGAAAGCGCTTCTAGTAGTGCACCTCAACGCCGCATTGCTGGAGTAGTTAATGCCGCAGGTGCTGAGAAAACAGCTAGTGGCCCAACTGTAGCAAGCCTTAGTGAAGCCATGGAGAGACATACTGTTCGCCAAGAAATATTTTGCCTGATCAAGAAAAGACGCAATTCTGATCCTGCAGCTATTATGCCAGGTGAGGCTAGAACTGGTTCATTGTGAAAACCTCCACTCAAGGATGAGCATGGCACATACAGTACTGTGCAAAAGTTTTAGGCAGGTGTGAAAAAATGCTGTAAAGTAAGAATGCTTTCAAAAATAGACATGTTAATAGATTATATTTATCAATTAACTAAATGCAAAGTGAGTGAACAGAAGAAAAATCTAAATCAAATCCATATTTGGTGTGACCACCCTTTGCCTTCAAAACAGCATCAAGCATCAATTCTTCTAGGTACACTTGCACACAGTTTTTGAAGGAACTCGGCAGGTAGGTTGGCCCAAACATCTTGGAGAACTAACCACAGTTCTTCTGTGGATTTAGGCAGCCTCAGTTGCTTCTCTCTCTTCATGTAATCCCAGACAGACTCGATGATGTTGAGATCAGGGCTCTGTGGGGGCCATACCATCACTTCCAGGACTCCTTGTTCTTCTTTACGCTGAAGATAGTTCTTAATGACTTTCGCTGTATGTTTGGGGTCGTTGTCATGCTGCAGAATAAATTTGGGGCCAATCAGATGCCTCCCTGATGGTATTGCATGATGGATAAGTATCTGCCTGTACTTCTCAGCATTGAGGAGACCATTAATTCTGACCAAATCCCCAACTCCATTTGCAGAAATGCAGCCCCAAACTTGCAAGGAACCTCCACCATGCTTCACCGTTGCCTGCAGACACTCATTCGTGTACCGCTCTCCAGCCCTTCAGCGAACAAACTGCCTTCTGCTACAGCCAAATATTTCAAATTTTGACTCATCAGTCCAGAGCACCTGCTGCCATTTTTCTGCACCCCAGTTCCTGTGTTTTCGTGCATAGTTGAGTCACTTGGCCTTGTTTCCACGCTGGAGGTATGGCTTTTGGCCACAAGTCTTCCATGAAGGCCACTTCTGACCAGACTTCTCCGGACAGTAGATGGGTGTACCAGGGTCCCACTGTTTTCTGCCAGTTCTGAGCTGATGGCACTGCTGGACATCTTCCGATTGGAAGGGAAGTAAGCATGATGTGTCTTTCATCTGCTGCAGTAAGTTTCCTTGGCCGACCACTGCGCCTACGGTCCTCAACGTTGCCTGTTTTTGTGCTTCTTCAAAAGAGCTTGGACAGCACATATGGAAACCCTGTCTGCCTTGAAATTTCTGCCTGGGAGAGACCTTGCTGATGCAGTATAACTACCTTGTGTCTTGTTGCTGTGCTCAGTCTTGCCATGGTGTATGACTTTTGACAGTAAACTGTCTTCAGCAACCTCACCTTGTTAGCTGAGTTTGGCTGTTCCTCACCCAGTTTTATTCCTCCTACACAGCTGTTTCTGTTTCAGTTAATGATTGTGTTTCAACCTACATATTGAATTGATGATCATTAGCACCTGTTTGGTATAATTGTTTAATCATACACCTGACTATATGCCTACAAAATCCCTGACTTTGTGGAAGTGTACCTAGAAGAATTGATGCTGTTTTGAAGGCAAAGGGTGGTCACACCAAATATGGATTTGATTTAGATTTTTCTTCTGTTCACTCACTTTGCATTTAGTTAATTGATAAATATAATCTATTAACATGTCTATTTTTGAAAGCATTCTTACTTTACAGCATTTTTTCACACCTGCCTAAAACTTTTGCACAGCACTGTACATTTGCTATGTTTGCCAGGAGCCTGGTCATATTAAAAGAGATTGCCCTTGCAGGGCCCAATGTAACAGACCTCATTGTGCTGAGGCTACATGTGGAGAGGGGTTCGAGCAGAACAGATCTTCATTAATAGAGCCAGACTGTCAGGACGGTATGCAGCTGTGACAGTTTTACAGGAAAGGCTTTTGGAACCAGTAGCTGATGCCACCATTGGAGGTGTGAAAACTAGGTGCCTTATCGACACTGGTTCCAAAGTTACCACAATGTCAACCACACACTTCTTTCGTTTCAGTTTCGATTCTGTTCCAAGTAACTGTAGCAGATTCATTAAATGCAGACATAAAAAATAAAAAAAATAAAAAATCACGTTGAACCACAATATCCACATAGTAGGTATATTAATAGTTCAGTACTGTAACAGACAACTGAGATCGAATGCCAAAGAGACTGAATTCAATTCAGAGTTAGGCCTTGTTGATATCCACAGCAGTCTCGCGCTCAGTCATCCGGAATGCACATCTCTGTCAACACACCACCAGCTCCCCGTCGCCTTCTGGCTTACAGCTATTAAATTTCTCAAAACTTCATGTACCTCCCAAATATACTGACTACTGTTTTTCAGTAAGTTCAGTTTTTATTTGGCAATTACAACTGTTTAAATTAACTTTTTTGTTCCCCTGAACAGCTAACCTTCCATTCTGTTCTCAGTCAAAACTCTTGTCCTGCCTCCAACCCCCGCTGATTGGGTACTTAAAGCATTTTCCCGCCCTGGCAAGAATAATAGTTTCTTAAAGAGGCAGTACCACGTTTCAACCTATTACACACGATTACTGGGTAACACTTCACATTAATTGTCTCTGATTACTTTGTATTAGAGGCTGTGTGGTCCAGTGGTTAAAGAAAAGGGCTTGTAACCAGGAGGTCCCTGGTTCAAATCCCACCTCAGCCACTGACTCATTGTGTGACCCCGAGCAAGTCACTTAACCTCCTTCTGCTCCGTCTTTCGGGTGAGACGTAATTGTAAGTGACTCTGCAGCTGATACATAGTTCGCACACCCTAGTCTCTGTAAATCGCCTTGGATAAAGGTGTCTGCTAAATAAACAAATAATAATATTTACATAGTAGCTACTTGGTACACATACAGTAGATGCCGGTTAGTGTAACCGGTTCACTTTCGCTCCGGTAATGTGAATGTCTCTGCGTTGTGTTTAATTTATTATTCTCGCTTCTGCTACTCTGTCCCCCTATCCTTATCATACACAGACGACACAATTCAGGCACGGCAGGCAGTTTATTGTGGTTATTGCTGTTAAAATAAAAACAGATTTCAGTTTCAGGCAGCAATGTACGTTTCCTTAAATCCCCTCTTTCCATTCAAGCAGTGACTGGGCCCAGTAGACAGTACAATTATAACATGCATTTGCAGAAAAACAAAATTGAACAAAATCCAGCTTACATGCTATCTCTGCATAGTCTACTAGATCCTACCGTTAAACCCTAATATAAAAACATTCAAAACAATTACGTACAACTGATAAAAGGGAGGACAACATACCTGTTAAAATAAAAACAGATTTCAGTTTCAGGCAGCAATGTACGTTTCCTTAAATCCCTAAAACAAAATAAAATAGATTCACCCGATATGCAATTCAGCTTAGGTCAAATCCCGGGGACAGCGTACAGTATACATAGCAACCACGTGTAACTACAGTACTCACAAATGCAACAAAAATATATGTATTAAAACATATAGCGCACTTATATGGGAATAAAACGTTACAGGTAGAAGTTATTTTCAGTTTGTTAAAATTACAAAACTATTGGAGTACTTTTATCTTGATAAAACTAAAGATTATGATTGGAGGAAACGTCATGATGCTCACCCTCTTTCCATTCAAGCAGTGACTGGGAAGAGGTAACCCGAAATCGGAACTATTTAAAAAGGGCATTGTCCACTCCCTTTGTCTCACCACAAGGTGTCAGAACAGTTAACCTCATTATCACAATTGACTTTTGGTGAAATTAAACTGGTAGAATTAAACTCTGTATTAAACCTGTTACATTAGCAATCCTGATAAAAACCACTTTCAGTTATTAACAACATTTTCCCAGGAACCAATCCCGTCCCATAGACTTTAATGTTAATGAAATTCTGATATTAGCTCCACGCCGCTTATTGACACCCTTATTACTAGTTGCCGGTGCTACAGAGCGCACTTGCATGATTTATGCGCATACTTCATGCAGCTTTTATAACACACTGACTTCCCGACTGCCTATTTCTGATGGACTGAGGCTGAATTGTGGCTTTGAAACTGGCTACGAAGCTGCATGCAAAATCGAGATGGATTTACAGCGGGAGGTGGTACATTGTAAAATGCAGACAATGTTGAACAATTTCTTATTTTAAAATTGGAGTTCTTTAGAATTGATTGTAAGTACAACTGTAGCAGGGCAGGGGCGCTGCACATGAAGAGTGGGTTGTGTATACATTAGAAGCAGTGTTGCGTAAATGTGTGTAATTGTTGTAATTGAATAATGCAGTACCTGTCGCTCCTGGGAGAGCCTGTCTGCTGTGTGTGATTGCCAGCTGTGGATAATCAGCGGGTAGGTGTGTTCCAGCACGGCGTCAGGTATAAAGAGGTCCTGTTTGCTCACCTCGGGGCTGCTGCAAAGCCACGGACAACATGTTCAAGATTGTCCATGCTACCTGAACATAGAGACCGAAATACGTTGCTGAAATCCTCCAATCGCCGTGATGGTGAACCGGGATCGGAGCCAAAAGAAGCTACCAAAACCGCCGACGGCCGGAGTCGGGGTTTATGTTGATACATAAAGATTAGTTAGGGGATGGTAGATCCCCATAAAGTATAGCGAGGTGAGCAAGCGGGACCTCCATGCATTAGGGAGTAGCGCACGCCGTCTCTACGGCACCTTTTAACTGATAGTTTTTTGTATTGTGTTTATTTTGTTTTTTGTACGCTGGCCGTATGCCCTCAGTGAGTTAACATGGTTGGTAGTGTCACGTGAGCTCTTCTCACTGTGTGTGTGTGAATAAACCTGTGTGGGGCGTGTCATCTAACTTCCATCTCGATCTGCCTGTCACTCAGCAACGAATGCACGTACCCATAAGCAAGTACCCTGTTACAACACCAGTTTTTTATGTGTGCTTTACTCATCATAAGGACAATGGTAGTACATTGTTGTGTAGTACGATCTAAGCCTACTGCCTTTTGTTTTGTTTTACACACGTGTTCTATGTTTGGGTATTTCGTGTTTCTCATGTTCATTTTTTAACACTGTAGCATTTAAAACACATGTATTTCAGTGCCATATTTGTACAACTACAGTATATGGATAAGGGTGTCTGCTAAGAAAATAATAATAATATATCGTTGTTCCATATAAATACACTTGAAAACAGGGGCCTTTCGCTTATTGGCAACTTTTAGTTAATGACAACTTTTTGCTGTGAACCGAAAGGTTGTTAATAAGTGTCATTTACTGTAATTAAAATTGTAACTTACATATGATTCAACTGTGCATATACTGTAAATGGGGCAATTTTTATAAAGGAGGACACGGACAACATGCCCCACATGTCGACCTGTTCCTATCCAATTTCAAATAACTTTAGCATAACAGAGGCAGAAGTGTTAAAGGGACTAGGAGCTCTTAAAATAAACAAATCCCCTGGGCCGGATGAGATCCTCCCAATAGTACTCAAAGAAATGAAAGAAGTTATTTACAAACCGCTAACCAAGATCATGCAACAGTTTCTTGACACAGGGGTTGTACCGACAGACTGGAAAATTGCAAACGTAATACCGATCCACAAAAAGAAGGACAAAACCGAACCAGGTAACTACAGACCAATAAGCCTGACTTCTATTATATATAAACTATAATAAGATCTAAAATGGAAAATTACCTACAGTATATGGTAACAATATCCTGGGAGACAGTCAGCATGGTTTTAGGAAAGGGAGATTGTGTCTAACTAACTTGCTTGTCTTTTTTGAGGATGCAACATTGACAATGGATAATTGCAAAGCATGCAACATGGTTTATTTAGATTTCCAGAAAGCTTTTGACAAAGTCCCGCATAAAAGATTAATTCTCAAACTGAACGCAGTAGTCAAGGAAATGCATGCACATGGATTAGGGAGTGGTTAACATGTAGAAAACAGAAAGTACTGATTAGAGGAGAAACCACAAAATGGAGCGAGGTAACCAGTGGTGTACCACAGGGATCAGTATTAGGTCCTCTGCTATTCCTAATCTACATTAATGCTTTAAATTCTGGTATAGTAAGCAAACTTGTTAAATTTGCAGATGACACAAAAATAGGAGGAGTGGTAAACACTGTTGCAGCAGCAAAGGTCATTCAAAATGATCTAGACAGCATTCAGAACTAGGCAGACACATGGCAAATGATATTTAATAGAGAAAAGTGTAAAGTATTGCATGCAGGCAATAAAAATATGCATTATAAATATCATATGGGAGATACTGAAATTGAAGAAGGGAACTATGAAAAAGAACTAGGAGTTTATGTTGACTTAGAAATGTCTTCATCTAGACAATGTGGGGAAGCTATAAAAAAGGCCAACAAGATGCTCGGATATATTGTGAGAAGTGTTGAATTTAAATCAAGGGAAGTAATGTTAAAACTTTACAATGCATTAGTAAGACCTCACCTAGAATATTGTGTTCAGTTCTGGTCACCTCGCTACAAAAAGGTTATTGCTGCTCTAGAAAGATTGCAAAGAAGAGCAACCAGAATTATCCCGGGTTTAAAAGGCATGTCGTATGCAGACAGACTAAAAGAATTGACTATTCAGTCTTGAACAAAGAAGACTATGTGGCAATCTGATTCAAACATTCAAAATCCTAAAAGGTATAGACAATGTCGACACAGGACTTTTTTTTTACCTGAAAATAGAAACAAGGACCAGGGGTCACAAATGGAGATTAGATAAAGAGGCATTCAGAACAGAAAATAGGAGGCACTTTTTTACACAGAGAATTGTGAGGGTCTGGAACCAACTCCCCAGTAATGTTGTTGAAGCTGACACCGTGGGATCCTTCAAGAAGCGGCTTGATGAGATTCTGGGATCAATAAGCTACTAACAACCAAACGAGCAAGATGGGCTGAATGGCCTCCTCTCGTTTGTAAACTTTCTTATGTTCTTATGATCTAACGTACATAGGATACGTACGCGTCTTCTTGCTTCACATCGTTTTTACACCGCAGTGAAGAAGAAATATGAGCAGTATTCCATTGTTAGCTAGAACAGCTAAGAGGAAGGAAACAGCCACAATCTGTTAACACATACAGCTATGGCCAAAAGTGTTGCATCACCCTGTAGAATTAACTCATTTTGCTTCATAAAGTCAAATTAAAACTGCTGAATAATGTTAACACATTGAATTACATTCGGCTTTGTAGTTTCCATGTACTTAACGAAACACTGACAAAATGAAAAATGTGACATTTAGATGGAGCTTTTTTGGTTGTTTGTTTTTATTTTGAATTGTATTTAATAAACATTTTCACTCTTGCAGAAAACACAGTGAATTGTGAAAGCGTAAAGGTTTGACACAAGTGATCAGGCAAAAAAACAGGAATTGAGGGAGCTGCTGAAATAGTAATGCTACCAAACACTTAACAAAAATAAAACAAAACAAATACTTGCACAGCCCTGCTTTTGGATTGCTTTCGGCAGCAACCAACTGGAGCGCATTCCTCAGCTCCGCTCTACAAGACTCAACATACAGGCCAGGTGTAGCCTTTTATACACCTGCATCATAGAAACCAATCAAGGCCCACATTTTACTTCACATTCTCACATGTGAAACAAGGCTAAAATTAACTATTTTCTGGGTTCAGATATTATTTATTTCTTAGCCAACGCGCTTATCCAGGGCGACTTACAATTGTTAGAAGATATCACATTATTTTTACTTACCCATTTATGCAGTTGGGTTTTTACTGGAGCAATCTAGGTAAAGTACCTTGCTCAAGGGTACAGCAGCAGTGTCCCCCACCTGGGATTGACCCACGACCTTCCATTCAAGAGTCCAGAGCCCAAACCACTACTCCACACTGCTGCCCATAATATTATTATTTATTTCTTCGCAGACGCCCTTATCCAGGGCAACTTACAATTGTTACAATATATATCATTATTTTTTACATACAATTACCCATTTATACAGATATCACACGCAGTTAACACTATTAAACATGTATAAAGAAATAAAGTTAGCACATTTACATTTGGAAATATGTACACATTTATACTGTAGAATATGGCAATTAGTGAAAACAAGTACCGGTACATCTTATAATGAAAACAATAAATCACAAAATACACTGAAGCCTTTGTGATAATAGAGTTAGCTGGTAATAGGTTTAGATGGTAATAGGATTAGATAAGATAATAGGTTTAGATGGTAATAGTATTAGATAAGATAATAGGGTTAGATGGCAATAGGGTTAAATGGTAATAGGTTTAGATGGTAATTGGATTAGATAAGATAATAGGGTTAGATTGTAATAGGGTTAGATGGCAATAGGGTTAAATGGTAATAGGTTTAGATGGTAATAGGATTAGATAAGATAATAGGTTTAGATGGTAATAGTATTAGATAAGATAATAGGGTTAGATGGCAATAGGGTTAAATGGTAATAGGTTTAGATGGTAATTGGATTAGATAAGATAATAGGGTTAGATTGTAATAGGGTTAGATGGCAATAGGGTTAAATGGTAATAGGTTTAGATGGTAATAGGTTTAGATGGTAATAGGATTAGTTAAGATAATAGGGTTAGATGGTAATTGGATTGGATAAGATAATAGGGTTAGATTGTAATAGGGTTAGATGGCAATAGGTTTAGATGGTAATAGGTTTAGATGGTAATTGGATTGGATAAGGTAATATGGTTAGATTGTAATAGGGTTAGATGGCAATAGGGTTAAATGGTAATAGGTTTAGATGGCAATAGGGTTAAATGGTAATAGGTTTAGATGGTAATAGGTTTAGATGGTGATTGGATAAGATAATAGGGTTAGATGGTAATAGGGTTAGATGGGAATAGGGTTAAATGGTAATAGGGTTAGATGGGAATAGGGTTAGATGGTGATTGGATAAGATAATAGGGTTAGATGGTAATAGGGTTAGATGGCAATAGGGTTAAATGGTAATAGGGTTAGATGGCAATAGGGTTAAATGGTAATAGGGTTAGATGGGAATAGGGTTAGATGGTAATTGGGTTAGACAAAGAGATTAATGTGATTAATAACTCTTGCAAATGGAATGTTTATACTAAATGCTCTGATGGTGTATCTGATTGTATTTGGCAGAGGGAGGTAGAATGGGCTGTGAATGTGCAGAATCCGCGGGCGGTGGCTCGCGGACCGCTGAAAATGACGTTAAGAGGACTGACTCTGGGAAGACTGATTGGCAAAATGGTTATCTGCTGCTGAGATGGCAGAGGTTGTAGCGGAGAATGATTATGGTACTCATAGAAAATAATAACCCTGTATCTAAAAGAGCTTGATAATGTAAAATAAACATTGATCCGGCTCCTGATGGCTGCTGTACCCTTGAGAAGGTACTTTACCTAGATTGCTCCAGTAAAAACCCAACTGTATAAATGGGTAATTGTGTGTGTAAAAAAGAAAAAAAAAGTGATATCTTGTAACAATTGTAAGTCGTCCTGGATAAGGGCATCTGCTCAGAAAGAAATAATAATAATCACTGACGATGGGAAAGTCGATGTCTTGTGGGCTGAGCTTTGAAAGTTTAGAGGAGGGCCAGTTTTTTCTTATGAAGACACAGAGAAAGTTGAGTAATGGAGCTGCGCTTTGGACGGTGCTGTTGCTGGGCCGGAGACTGAATGGAGCATGAAAGAATAACGTTGGAGCTCCTGCAGCCAAATAGAGAGGCTCTGCCCCGGCACCAACAATGCCGAGAAGATCACCGAGCTGATTGCCATAGAGCAGTTTGTGAAGGTGCTGGGGCCGGACACCCAGAACTGGGTCACCAGGCATCGACCCACCACGCTAGAGGCAGCAGTCCGATTGGCTGAGGGGTATGAGGATGCGTTGGCATCAGCTCCCGTGGTCGTTACCCCCGCTCCTCCCTCCAACCGACCCCGGATGGCGAGTCCAAGGACAGGACCCCACAGCACTTCACCCTCCCCACGGGCTACTTCTCATCGACACCCCACGGCGGCCTTCCTCCACACCAATGGAGGGCGAGGTCGACCCCAGCGGGTGAGAGCAGAGAACCCTTCCCCACTGCCAAACCGGCAGCGGGACATACAAGCTCCATGGGCGCCCTTTCACACCACGTGTTACCAGTACCATGAGGTCGGCCACCTCACACAGAATTGTCCGGCGGCGATGGAATGTGGTGCGGCCTCCCATTACTTACCAACAGCACCAGGTAAGTCCAGGGGTAATGATTGGGAGGGGCCTTGCATTGTTGATGTACGGGTTGGTGATGTGAGTACCCACGCATTAGTGGACTCAGGATGCGGGCAGACTTTAATTGAAGAAGCTCTGTTGGCGGGGGTACCTTGGTGGTCACGCGGGGTAGTGGTCATTTCCTGTATTCACGATAACAAGGACTACCCCCTCACTAAATTAGATGTGACGATTGCATGTCATACCCGCCGCGTAATCGTGGCAGTGGCTGCAAAGTTGCCATATCCAGTTATTTTAGGTCGAGACTGGCCATATTTTGAAACAATGATTAATAAAACGGTAATGCCAGTCTCCGGTAAGACCATGGGAGCAGCGGGGAAACTATTGGGAAAATATTCCCGCTGCAAGCTGATTTGTTCCATTCCCGATTTCACCGAAAAAACAAAAAGAGCGAAGGGTCGAAAAATGGGAAGGAATGTCAATGAGACAAGGCTGGGGTTTGGTGGGGAAACTTCAGAGTCTGTTAAATGTAAGGGAAAGGGGATTGGGACTCAGTGTGACCTGCAGGGGCTGGTTACTGGGGCCCCAGTGCTGAAGTTACTGTAGCTCCGCTCGATATCCCGAAGTTCTGGGACCGAGATGTGGACCTAGCGTTGGAACAAAAAAATGATCCTTCGCTGGCACACATCTGGGGGCAGGTTCGGTCTATCGAGGGGAAGGATGTAGAGGGTAACCGGCTGCTTACATATCCTCACCACATTATTGTAGGGCATTTGCTGTATAGGGTATCCCAAGCCACGAGCACAAGCCAGATTGTAACACAATTACTCGTTCCTCAGTCTTTTCGATTTGAGATCATGCGGTTGGCTCACGATGTCCCATGTTCGGGCCATTTAGGTAGTGATAAGACTCAGGAACGAATATTGGCTCGATTTTATTGGATGGAAGTCTATAGTGAGGTGACGCGATATGTAGCGGAGTGTCCGGAATGTCAGCAAGTAGCGCCGGGGTGGGTTCGCCCGGCCCGCTGGTCCCACTGCCCCTGATCTCAGTTCCCTTTGAACGCATTGCTATGGACATAGTGGGTCCATTGAGCCAGTCTGACTCTGGATACACGCACATTTTGGTAGTGGTGGACTACGCGACCAGATATCCAGAGGCAGTACCATTGAGATCCACTAGTGCCGCAGCAGTTGCTCGAGAGTTAGTACAGATTATAACGAGAGTAGGGATTCCAAAGGAAATCCTCACTGATCACGGAACGAACTTCATGTCACAGTGTTTAAAAGAATTGTATAAATTGTTGCAAATTAAGTCCATTCGAACCTCTGTTTATCACCCGCAGACGGACGGTTTGGTGGAACGTTTTAATCAGACTTTAAAACAGATGCTGAAGCGGTTTGTCACCCAAGAGCAGAAACATTGGGCTAAACTCCTCCCCTACCTGATGTTTGCAGTGAGAGAGGCACCTCAGAGCTCGACCGGGTTCTCTCCCTTTGAGCTGCTGTATGGGAGGCAACCACGGGGCATTCTTGATCTTGTGAAAGAAGGGTGGGAGGAGCAAACAAAAACTTCCAAAAACATAGTCAGATACGTAATCCTGTTAAGAGACCGCCTGCAATTGGTTGGTCGTTTGGCACAAGAAAACCTAAAACTAGCTCAGCATCGCCAAGAGCAGCAGTACAACAAACAAGCAAGAATTCAGACTTTTCGGCCAGGTGATAAAGTACTGCTGCTAATTCATCGGAGTCTAAGTTGTATGCTAAATGGCAGGGGCCATATGAGGTGATACGGGGAATTGGTAATGTGAATTATGACATTAGACAACCCAATCGCCGAAATAAGACAGACATTTATCACATTAACTTGCTAAAACCCTGGAATGAAAGGGAGGCCCTGTTTATAGCTGGTAACAGTTTAGAAGAGGATTTTGGTCCCACTGTCAATCCATTAGCTACAACTAACATTCCGATGGGAGAACAGTTACTTCCAGATCAGAAACGTGAGCTCTTCCAGTTGGTGGAAAGGTTTAGTGATGTTTTTTTCTGATTTGCCCGGCAGAACTAATGTTATTTCTCATGCTATTATTACTCCCCCAGGTTTCAGGGTCCGAGAGAGACCGTACCGGATCCCGGAAAGTCGCAGGGGTCCCGTTCGCAAAGAGGTGGAGGATATGCTCAGGCTTGGAGTCATTGAACCTTCCCAGAGCGAGTGGTGCAGTAAGGCGCGGTTAATTTCGACTTTGGATCTGACGAAGGGATACTGGCAGATTCCACGCACTCAGAGCTCAAAAGAGAAAACTGCTTTCTCTACTCCAGATGGCTTGTTCCATTTCCGGACCATTCGGATGCATGGAGCTCCCGCCACCTTTCAGAGACTGATGGACCAGGTCTTAGCTCCTCATCATCAGTACGCAGCTGCATACATCGATGATGTAGTGATTTTTAGCTCCACCTGGAAGGAGCATATTATTAGGCTTTCAGCCGTCCTACAGTCTCTAAGGGGGGCCGGGCTAACAGCCAAGCTGGGCAAGTGTGCATTTGGCAAACAGGACACCCAGTATCTTGGCTACATTATGGGTAATGGCCGGATAAAGCCTATCGCCTCCAAAGTCCAGGCGCTGGTGGAGATGACGATCCCGAGAACCAAGTCACAGGTGAGATCACTATTGGGGTTAGCCGGCTATTATCGCCGTTTTATCCCCGAGTATGCCACCATAGTCAACCCCCTGGTTGATCTCACCCGAAAGGCTGCTCCAAAATTAGTTAAATGGACAGGGCAGTGTCAGGAAGCATTTGATATGATTAAGAAGCGACTCTGTCAAGCCCCCGCTCTGATTTCACCAGATTTCAGCAAAGAGTTCATCCTTCAGACTGATGCCTCCCACATTGGTCTGGGGGCGGTCCTGTCCCAACAAGTTGACGGAGTGGAACACCCTATCATTTATTTGAGCAAAAAAATGGCTCCTAGGGAAATTAACTACTGCGTCATTGAGAAGGAGTGTTTAGCCATCAAATGGGCTACTCACGCTCTTCGCTATTACTTGTTGGGGCGTTCTTTCTCTCTTGTCACTGATCATGCTCCTTTAAGGTGGTTACACACAATGAAGGACAATAACGCTCAGATAAATCGATGGTATCTAGCGCTGCAACCCTTCCACTATACAGTGAAACATTGTGCGGGTAAGGAGCATCAAAATGCAGATTTTTTTTCAAGGGAGGGGGGACCATTGGGGAATGTAGAGTTGGCTGAGTGTTCCTTCGGCATCACTCTGAGGGGTGAGATATGTGATAGAGAGAGAAAGGATCGATGCTGTAAATCTCCCTCCCGATTGGAAAGGGCGCTGTGTAAGGGGGAAGGTATGCTGCCTCCTAGGTCTACCACCTCAGTGGTAGGTGGAAACCGGAAGGTGACCATATTAGGAGGGGCGCGTAGCTGCAAGTACTCAGGACGATTCCATTGCAGTCAGCTGCGGGGCAGCCCTCTATTGGAAAAAACCATGGTGACGCGTTGACTGCAGGGAGGAGTTTGCTGGGTACAAAGGGGAAGCAGCTACGTCAAAACCCCCTCTTGCGCTGAGAAGGTAAACAGACGGCCGGAGCCTGTATTGTTTTATTGTTTTGGATTACGTGTGTGTTTTCTGTTGCAGAGGAGGAGTGAGCCGCGGACCGGCAATATATAGAGCACGTCCCTGCACTGCACAGCACAGCACCGCACCGCACCACTCACGGCACCACTCTTCTCAGGACCGAGAGCACTGCGTGCACAGAGAACGTGGGGACGAATAAAGTCCCGTTTTTGTTTACTTTTTGTATTAATTAAGAGAGCTGCCGTGTACCCCCCCAAAACCATCGCTGGTAAAGGGGTGGACTTATTTGTGTTATTTTTATTATTTTTGTTATTATTAAACCACGCAGACTGTTTTGGGAGAAAGATTGTGTGGACCTGATTTATTCACTGCACCACTGCACCCGACCACACCACTACTTTACCTTTTAATTATAGAGATGCGCCTTGACTTAGTGGGCTTCAATTGCATTCATGCCCATTCAATGTTATTGATTAGTTTGCCTAATAACCGATTAGTGCAGGCTACTGTTGTAGTCATGATTGTCATGTCATCCATGTATGCTGTAATTGGTCGCAGTCGCATTCCAGAAGCCAAGCGCTCTCCTCCTACTGCCCATTTTGACGCCCTAATAATTACTTCCACTACCATGGTAAAAGCCAGTGGAGAAATGGTGCATCCTGCCATTATTCCAATTTCTAGACATTGCCATGTAGTGCTGAATTCTGAAGTTGAAAAACTAAATTGCAAATCTCCAAAGTAGGCTTTCACTAAGTTTGTTATTGTCCTCGGTACACTGAAAAAAATCAAATGCCTACCAAAGACGCTCATGTGGTACTGAACTGTATGCATTAGCTAAATCCAGGAATGTCACATGGAGCTCCTTCCTCTCCTTTTTAGCTGTTTGAATTTGCTGCCAGATCACACTGATGCACTCTAAACATCCTGGGAAACCTGGAATACCAGCTTTCTGTACTGAAGTGTCAATTAAGCAGTTCTTCAATAGGTAAGCTGATAATCTCTGTGCAACAATGCTGAAGAAAATCTTGCCTTCCACATTTAACAGGGAAATAGAGTGAAACTGACCAATACTCGTACAATCTTTTTCTTTGGGTATAAAGACCCCACTCACAAAGTCTTGACCACCCTCATGGCTGAGGTCACAGCCATCGTGAACGCCAGACCTCTTGTTCCTGTGTTAATGGATCCGGCGTCTCCTTTCAACCTGACTCCTGCTACACTTCTCACACAGAAGGTCAACACAGTTTCTGCACCTCAAGGTGAATTCAACCAAAAAGACCTCTACAAACGACAGTGGAGGCAAGTACAGAGTCTGGCTAACTGTTTTTGGGACCACTGGAGATGTGAGTACCTCCCTACTCTACAGAGCCGTCACAAGTGGCAGTCAGACAGGCCAAATCTCAAAACAGGAAACCTTGTCCTCTTAAACAGTCAACTGACAGTCAACTGAAAAGAAACAAGTGTCCTATGGGGATTGTCCATAAAGTCATGCCCGGCGAAGATGGGAAGGTCCGTAATATAGAGGTGAAAGTCACAAACCAAAGAGTGGCAAAGTTCTTCTTCAGACCTGTGTCAGAGGTCATCCTCCTCCTTTCTCAGGAAACCTAAAAGGGGACTTTGGGACTATAAGATCACATTGTGTTTGATAACAGAGTCATATATTGTGTGTATTATGTGTATAGTGTTACAGTGGCATTTTGTAAATGCCAGACGGGGAGAGTTCTGGTACAAGGTACATTGTTGCTATTTAAAAAAAAAGATATATATTACCTCACGCGACCTCGCCACCAGGAACAGCTGGACGTTGCTTTCTGTGTTGTTGCTATGTAACCATTTTGACAGTTTTCAAAACAAGCCAATTTTCAGCAGCAAAAAAGTGTCTTAAAATCTCACTTCTGTCTACGTTATAGCTTGGTTAAGCATTATCTGTGAGTATTTATTTAGCATAAACCTTTTACTCACGCTAGGTGATGTTATTAATTATGTAGTTATGTTATTATTTTGTTTTAGTCGATGTTGACGTAAATAAGTGGCATCGGAAGGCTTGTATGCTTAACGTTAGCTCATGTTACGTTCTTGCCAGCTAACTCACTAGCGGGCTCATTTGTACTCAGTCATGTAGTTAGTTTTCTACCTCTGTTAAATTATTAGCTTATGTCAAATTTCGTATATGTAACTCAATTCTGTGTAACGTTAAGTTAACGCAACCTCTTTTATACACCACCATCTATCTAGCTATGTGCGCGTTATGTTAACGTTGCTTATCCACATGATGTTCATTTGTATCTGTGCTAGCTTCAATGTAGAAATGTATGTATGTTAGTCTAGCAGGTGTTTGTTATTTAACTTTCTTATTTGTGTATGCTTCTCTGTTGTAGTTTCACACCCACCTAAATAAATGTGCTAGTGTTTGCTTCAGGTGCTGTGCCTCTTCCACCCATCTAGCAAGAGGCTGCAGGTCTATAGTTAAATGCACAGAGTGTGAGAGCAGCAGCCACAACACTGTTCTCCACCCAGGCCCAGCACCTTGGACTGCAGGTGCCCACTCCCCTGCTTCAGTGCACGGAGGAGAACGAAACGTGAGTACTTCAACACCTGCAGTCGTCGCTCAATGCACAGCAGTCTGCGATGCAGGCTTTAGCGCAAGATCCTGCTCAAAAACATGCCTAGTAAAGGTATATCCTAAAGGTCAACCCAGAAAAGCAGTGAAGATGTACGCCATCCTCAATGACCAAAGCAACAGGTCAATGGCTAAGTCAGAGTTCTTCAAGCTGTTCAACATCCAAGGGAATGCCTCTCCTTACTCGCTAAGAACATGCGCAGGAGTAGTGGAGACGGCGGGGAGAAGAGCTAACGGCTACCAAGTGGAGGCAATTGACGGGAAGATAAGTCTGGCACTCCCAACCCTCATTTAGTGTAATGAGATGCTTAACAACAGGGCAGAAATAACAACACCTGCTGCAGCTCTTCACCACTCACACCTGAAGTGTGTAGCAGACCAGATTCTAGAATTGGACCCTCAAGCGCAGATTCTTCTCCTGCTGGGTAGAGACATCTTAAGGGTTCACAAGGTGTGTAATCAGATCAACGGGCCTCACAATGCTCCCTGCACACAGAGACTTGACCTTGGGTGGGTCGTAGTAGGCAACGTCTGCCTGGCCAACGGTGAACACTTTCAGCACCAGTATTCTAGAGAATGGACACCCTTCATTTTTCAGTCCATGCCCCAACCACATGCAGGTGAGGGTAAAAGTAGACAACAACATTAGCCAAAAAAGCCCTGTGACCCATATCGTCATCGACAGCTCCAAAGATACAGTTGATAGAGACGGCTTGGGACACGCAGTCTTTCTCCGGACAAGAGACGATGACAAACTAGCCCACTCCATAGAAGATGAAGTCTTCTTAAAGATGATGGAGAGAGAGTTCTGGAAGGGCGACACCAACAGCTGGGTCACCCATCTCCCATTCAGGACTCCTAGGCACCGCTTACCAAACAACAGAGAGCAGGCCCTTAGTCATCTCATCTCACTGCGCCGCACAATGGAGAAGAAACCTGAAATGAAAGGATACTTCATCAATTTCATGCAGGACATGCTCAACAACCATCATGCGGAGCTAGCACCCCCTCTAAAAGAAGGTGAGGAATGCTGGTATCTTCCAACGTTTGGCGTTTATCACCCACAGAAACCTGGCCAAATCAGAGTGGTATTTGACTCCAGCGCACAACTGCATGGCACCTCGCTAAATGATGTTCTTCAAACAGGTCCCGACCTTAACAACAGCCTCCTAGGTGTGCTTTTTTTTGCAGCGTTTCCGTAGGCGCTCAGCTATGCACAATGTTGCAAGCTTATCTTTTATGACCCTTTGTAATAGATTGAGTGCCTCCTTCTGACTTTGTTCTGCTCTCCTCCATTGCTTCCTCAGCTGCCTCCTTTCTCAAACTAAGCACTCAATCTCCTGCTGGCCTCTAGACTACAGGAATAGTTTATACTTTCTCTTCTTTTTCCAAACCTTTCGCTTCCATATGCGTCGATGGTATCCCCAAATTTATCCAGCTTCTTTTCGACTGTTCCACCTAACCTTTCTAACGCAAAACAGAGATCCGTGTTTACTGTGTCCCACGCTTTCTCAGAAGCTCTTGGCCATTTAACTCCAGGCTTGTGCCTGTTGAGGTTCTTTTCTCTCTTATGCTGGTTATCCAAGTCTTCCTCTCATCTATGACAGGGGTGCTGATATCCTGCAAACTGTGGTTTGCTTCCTGTCGCTGGATTTTTCAATTCAACCTGGAGCTCCATGTCTTTGCTAACTGCACATCTTGAGCTAGTCCTTTGCAAAGTACTCTCCGTTCTCATATCCGTTCCCTTTCCTAAGTCGTTAACCGCGTTGTCAAACCTTAAGCCATCTTCCGTCCTCGCTCTCGCAGACTCTAGGTGTATTTTTCTCTTTAATTTCTTAGAAGCCTTGGGCGGGTATACCGATTTTGTTTTAAACCTACACAGTAGATATTATGCCATGGTTCATTAACCTTTCGGAAATGTGTTTTAAAAAAAAAAATATTTAAAAGTATCTATCAGGAAATATATGACTTAAGATCCAGAATTACATTTAATTATAACTAGAGCTGGGACAAATATCCAAATATTCAAACTATTATTTTTTGACATGCATTTGGATACAAAAATCAGATGTTCGTATTCGCTACAAATGACAAAAATACCTAGCACTTATTTATCGTCTCACCAGAATTTGCGATAGTTTAAAAAAATGACAAATGAAAAAGATCTCTGTGTGATATGTGAGAGATTAATATATATATATATATATATATATATATATATATATATATATATATATACTGTATATATATATATATATATAAACACAGCAGCTCTTTGAGCCTATATTTAAACGTTTTAGACAGCAAAAAGTAAACAAACCTCTATGGAAAGCCATCTGAGACAAAAATGCATTGTGCTGCTTTAGAGCGAGCCAGAATCTCATAGGATAGAAAAAAGGCAAGCACATCATTCTGAAATGCCTCACTTAAACAGTGCCCAACTTCCTGAAAATGTTGTGTAGTGATGTTTTATATATATATATATATATATATATATATATATATATATATATATATATATATATATTGTTGTGACTTTGTTATGTGGAATGTAATAAACGAGAACCAAAACAGTGAGTTTTTTTCCCCTTCACTTTACAACTCCATGTCCACGTTTGTTTTATTGAAGTATTTCAAGTTAAATTTCAGTTTTTGTTGGCTTGTTCAGCTACAAAAAGGCACAAGTAAACCATATGTTATTACTTTATGAAAACATGTCTATGGCTACTGTTACTGTGAAGAAACGGCAATGGCAAGGAATGAAAAAATAAAACTAAATAAATAAAATGCATTGCCACCTGTGACGGAGATCAAATGATTCTTGGTGTTAGATCTCCCTCCCGACCTGTGAGGGCGCTGTGTAAAGGGAACACAGTGGACTAAATTCCCAGGGTTAGGTGGAAGTCATCCATTTAGAAAAGGGGCGGAGCTACAGTACCCAAACTCAATGACCCGGACGGGAAACGACATGGCATCCGCGGACTGAAGGAGAGGATGCGCTCGTTAACCATGGGGTCATGAGCGAGGGTATAAGTAGGGGCCGTAGTGAAATTAATCTGTTCCTTTGTAAATGGTTAGAACAATATAGAAGGAGAATCCTGTGATACAAGAACATGCGTGTTGTGTTTGTTTGCTTGTCTAGTAAAAACTGTTTGTTTGTTATTTAGACTACTAACATGATCCGGAGCTGTAGCCAAAGGCCAGCAGCAAACCCTGGACATCAGCACTTCCCTTGTTTCACGGAGAACTGTCTTTGCACCTCAAGCACTAATTCACTCACTGAAGTGCCTGTGTATGTGTTTTGTGTTACGTCTGGGTCTAAAAGAACGGGACTTTTGGTTGCAGGTACACGGCGCTGATCGAGAGGGTCGGGCTGGCGATACCGCCCACGGCATCAACAGGACCCGTAATTACGGCCCCAAAAGCGAGGATGCACAAAATTATGGCAGAGGATGATCTAGAGGCTTACCTGGTTGCATTTGAGCGGCTGGCTACCACCGCGTCATGGCCCAGAGTTTTGAAAAGCCAACTGGGACCCTGCCTGATCGGGGTAGCACAGGCAGCCTACCAGGCTATGGCTGATGATGATGCCGCTCAGTACGACCTGGTGAAGCTAGCCATTCTCCGCTGTCTCAACATTACGGAGGAAATCCTCCATGTACGGCTCTGGGAGTAGAAGAGGTCCCCGGATATACGCCCCAGGGTGGTCGCACAAAAGCTGTGTGACCACATGGTACACTGGCTCAACCCAGCCCAGAAAACCAGCCTGCAGATGGGAGAGGCGATTGTGATTGAGCAGTTCTGCCATGTGGATACGGCGCCACAACCCTGATACCCTGGACAAGGCAATGAAACTTGCTGAGGACTTTGAGGACTCCCTGGTATCTGCCCAGACCGGTCTACTCACCGCTCCAGTCCAACGGAGCAACCGAGTATCACCTCCTCTCCCTGCTCCACCACCACCAGGACCGGGTCCATGACCTCCTAGACCGCCAGCCCCAATGGGCAACCTTGCCTCCTCTCCATGGAGTCCAAGGTTGACCCCGAGCTGGGGTAGAGGTGCTGCCCCTGCCCCGTTGCCATACTAGCAGCGGGACAGATATCTAACCCTCTGTGCCCTCCTTTCCCCCTACCTGTTTTTGATGCCACCAGCCGGGACATCAGGCCAAGTCATGCCCATCTGTGATGGAGTGTGACGTGGCAGCATGTAATCTGGCATCAGAAGCGGGTAAGCGAGGGGAAAATGGTCGGGAGGTGCCTTGTATTGTCAGTGTAATTTTGGGAAATGTGAAAACCCATGCATTAGTGGACACTGGATGCGTTCACCGCTCGCATCCAGTTCAAGACTCTTGTACTAGCCTACAGATGCCTTGACCAGACTGCACCCAGCTACCTCCAGACCCTCATCTCTCCCTACACCCCCACTCGACCTCTCCGCTCCGCCTGCACTAGAAGACTGGCTCTTCCTCCTATACGCTCCCCTGCCTCCAGAGCCCGCTCCTTCTCCACCCTCGCCCCGCAGTGGTGGAATGACCTTCCTACAGATGTCAGGACTGCCCAGTCCCTGACCACATTCCAGCGCCTCCTCAAGACTCACCTCTTCAGAAAGCACCTGTAGAACTCCTCTGTTTTTCCCCTGGGACACTTATCACCCTTCCTTAAATGCGCTTTACTTGCTCTTATCTGCCCCCTATTTTACTGCATTTAATCCTGTACTGAGTTACAGAGTACTGTAATCTGCCAAGTGTTTAATCTGTTGTATTTTGTATTTAATCATGATGTAACTATCACTGACATTGTTATCTGCTGTATTATTGAATCGTATTTTGTCACACTTGTACTTGCTTGAACCAAAGTCATTGTATTTATCTTGCTCTTAATTGTATTATTACTTGTACTGTGATACTTGAAATGTATTTGCTTATGATTGTAAGTCGCCCTGGATAAGGGCGTCTGCTAAGACATAAATAATAATAATAATAATTAGAACGTCTCTCTTGGGCGGTGTGTTGTGGCAGCCACAAGGTCAGGTGGCTATCTCCAGTAACCATGGAGACTTGGCAACATACCCCACAGTCAAAGTATATTTATCGGTCGGACCAATAAAACGTCACCTAGTAGTTGGGGTGGCGGAAAGGCTACCACACCCAGTAATTCTGTAAAAGTGGCAGAAAAGAACGAAAGGGAAACGATTGGTAATGTTTTTCCCTTTCAAACCAAAATGTTTTCCCCCCTGTTCCATCCAAGAAAAACAAAGAGAGATGGATGAGAAAATGGGAGGGAGCATTAATGAGACAAGGCTGGGGTCTTGTGAGAGCCTGCTATAAGTCAAAGGGGGTCAGAACGCAGTGTCACATTCGAGTCTTATGAAGGTAAAACTCAGGAGGGAACAGTACTCCTAGTGGTTAATTTTCATGCACTGGGCCCAAGTGAAATGAATACACTGAATCCACTGAACATTATGAGAGACAAACACAGACACGATACTTGTATTTAGGATAACAATCTCCTTTCGAGAGACTATTTAATGAACAACAATAATGATAATATTACAATGTTTTTAACAATGTTTTATCCGAAACTTTTCCTAATTAGGAGCATTACTGCCACAATAATACAAGTGTTTCACGACTTTTTAACAATGTTTTATCATGTTTGAAAAATATCATACAAGTATTAAAGAACAATCAAACGAGAAACAATTAAAACCAGTTACTGCTTTCAGTCAGGCATACTAATCTAACTAAACCACCTTACATCATGGCTGTATTAATTCTACTCATATTTAAGACATCTATAGCTCAGGCAATGAATATATGCTTACCCTCCTCTTTGAGGTGCAATTGATTCAGAATGGCTTGGTGACGTCAATCAGTAGGTAAAGGCTTTTCAGAGTCTCAAATCAGGATTCAACTACAGAGGCTGGGTTCGATTTCTCACAAGCTCAGTTGAGGATCGGAGGTTGGAAAAAGAATGCTTTGGTATCGTTTGATTAAAGTTTTTATGTCCAATTTTTCAGTTGCCTACCCACCTTTCATGACGTCACCACAACCCCTCTGCTCATGTGGTTACAATGTGTCTGCTAGCTATCAAGCTTACCTAAATGTTTAAATTCACACTACAAAATATTTAACATGCTTAAACAGAATGCACATACTGCTCTAAGTAAATATAATTATAATGCATTAGTTTAAGTAAATATAAATCATAAGCTTATCATATTTAATTAATAAGTTTAGCATATTGGTTATACATCTTGACTTAACACCTTCACAGAAAATAGACTTCAGCCTACTTCCTCAAAAATCCGCCTCTAGCGAGCAATACTGCAAGACCAAACCACACACTGACCCTTTGACTGATAAAAAGAGGTCAGGCTTGGTCCAACCATGGTACAAGTTGATATAAGGATATTATATTTAACATGTTTATTATAGCTTAAATATAAATGAAAATAACTGAACTAAACACACATTTGTATATGAAGTTAAACTGGCCCATTGACAACACACTGAAAAGGTAACATAATATGCGGTTAAGAGGGACATATATTTTGACACAGCTTAATATAATCAATATTAATCAATACATATTAAAAACATCTCTCATATATACACATATACTTGTATTATATTATAGCAAGGATTCTGTGAACTTTGGTCCACCTGACTTTTTAGAAAAAGGAGGAGTTGGAAAAAGAGAGCGATGAAATCATGTTCCAATATTTTTTGGCAAGAAGTTATATCCAATCAGTTTTGAGTTGACCAGATCCTTCTGGAATGTATAATGAACTTAAAGATAAGAAATGTCAAGGCTGAGTGATGATTAGATTTACCTGGGGCTTCTGATGTATTCAATGGAGAGAAAATCCAATATAAGCCCAGAGCAAGACCCCATTCGATACCATTGATCTTGCAAGCTGACGTGGTCCATGCTCTGAGGGTCTCTGAAAAGCTGATTGCTGTTTGGTCGAAATTAGTCTCTGCCTTTTGAAGACAGTTCTTATTTTTCAATATATCCTACACTACACTTCCATATACTGGAAGGTAAGCATATATTTGAATTTAATATCTCTTTATCTATTGATGCATTGTTATAAGGAATATAAATGATGTTTCAGTCTTAAGAGAGTGAGATATATATATATATATATATATATATATTATATAAGGAGGCTGTGTGGTCCAGTGGTTAAAGAAAGGGGCTTGTAATCAGGAGGTCCCCGGTTCAAATCCCACCTCAGCCACTGACTCATTGTGTGACCCTGAGCAAGTCACTTCACCTCCTTGTGCTCCGTCTTTCGGGTGAGACGCAATTGTAAGTAACTCTGCAGCTGATGCATAGTTCACACACCCTAGTCTCTGTAAGTCGCCTTGGATAAAGGCGTCTGCTAAATAAACAAATAATAATAATATATATATATACTGTATATATATACATATACATATATTGACTGCAGGACTTGCAGTCAGCTTACTCAGGTTCTGGACTCTGTGACGCTTGTTAAAGCAATTCTTCTCTGCCACCCTCTTCTCCCTTTCTTTGTTTCTAACAGTAGCTTCATCTGGAAGGCCTGACCTAAGCATAGAAGGAAGAATTGGTAAAGTCGTGTGAAGACGTCTTTCGATTAAAGGTTGAACTGGGCTATAGCCATTTCTCAAAAGTGTAGATTTGTAAGCTAAAAGCACCTGGTATGGGTCTGTAGCTTTCTTCAGCAGATTTTTCACTGTCTGAACAGCTCGTTCAGCTTCAACATTGCTCTGTGGAAACTTGGGACTGCTGGTCACATGACTGAACCCATAATCTGAAGCAAAGGTAGCAAAGCTGTGGTCCATTTTCAGTCACAAAAGTCTTGGGAACACCATGATGTGCAAAGATCAACTTCAGGTGTAAAATTACGTCAGATGATCTTGTTGGTGTAAAATCTCTATACATCTAGATAAATAGTCTACAACAAGGAGGTGTCCTTTTTGTCCACACAAATGGCATATCACTTCATTTGCTGGGCACTGCAATCTTGAATGCAAAGGCATGTTCCCACATCGGTGACACTGTTTTTGTTCAGTCTTGTACTGTGCTGGCTTTTTTGTAAACTTGTTCTGCTGCTGCTGTTTGGGTTTGCTGAGTGTTTTTTTTAAACATAACCACATCAACAGAGCACGACTCTTGTGCTGCTTCTTTTCTCTCCCCTTTGAGATTAGTCTGCTGTTTCTTAATTTCTTCAGACTGCCTGCCCATATGCATTGCCTTTTCTAACGTTAAATCCATGTCGAGCTGCATTCTCTCTGTCTTTCAGTCCAACAACTAATCAATCTCGAATGAGCTCATCATGAAGCAGTCTGTAATTACAGTGTTCTGCCAGTGCGTACAGTGAGGTAACAAACAAATCTACGGGCTCAGATTCTCCCTGTTTTCTCTGATTAAACCTGGATCTTTCATAAATTATGTTTTTCTTCACAATAAAGTATCCATCAAAGCCTTCTTTTCCACTTTCATATTGTTTTTTGTTGTTGTTCATCAATGTTTAACCCTCTAAGAATATCATCTGCTTCATCTCCCATACAATAGATGAGCGTATTTACCTGGTTTTCCTCTGGGGAAGTGTGCAGGTTGCTTGGCTGTCGAAAGAGGTCAAATCTCCGAATCCATTTTGTCCATTCTTTCGGTTTGGAGAAATCAAAGGGCTCAGGAGGCTGAATGCTGAAAGTGACGCTTGCTGCTGCTGCTCTCACTTCAATCCGCTGGCGCTCGCCGGCTGCCATGTCCCCTTCCATCTTTTTTTTCTCCCTGCTCTGATTGCCTTCTTGTTTATCTAAATATATCAAAAGCGTGTCTCATGCAGTTACTAACAGATGTTGCAGGTCACTTCTAACACCATGTCGTGTCATTTTAATTTTACGGGTTCCAATAACTGCAAGACAACTGTTGTATGTTTAACTTTGTTTTATTTAACATGGCAAAATACTGCCTGCTTCCAGGATATTCTCTCTCTTCCTGCCTCTTAATAACATCCGGTTCAACACATACCAGAACAATAACACTGTGCTTAATCTAACACCACAAAAACAACGTGTAACTTGAACTGCTATTTGGCATCCTTTGTTTTGTAGTTAATTCTCTGGGGTAACGTGTTACATATTGTAAGGTCTTGCTGTAAAATAAAGGCACACACACAGGGGCCACGCACCCCTGCTGCTATGCTGTCTCTGCCTGCGTTCTGAGCAGTATAATGACTTTTATTACTTTTTGAAAAACGAACGAATATCAAACTAATATTTAAATTATGAGTGAATATTTGAACATGAAAATCCTGTGTTCGTCCCAGCACTAATTATAGCACAGTACTAATTTTCATGAACTGAGAAGACATTTGTGCTTATTATTATTATTATTATTATTAGTAGTAGTAGTAGTCGTAGTAGTCATAGTAGTACCGGTAGTAGTAATGCTACCAACCGCCCCTTTTTAGGTAGCATGTCCTGGTGTCCTCACAAGTTTAGTCAAATCTTATTTTTGTCCTGCTTTAGGCTAGTTGTCCCATTTTTCATGAATGTTTGTGTTTGACCATAGGCTGAACTGTAATTAAGCAGCACCCTGATGGACAGAGGTAAATCTAAAGCCCTGAGACAATTTGAGACAGGACAAGTTTGTAAAATTGACCCTAAACTGAAAGAAATGAATCTGTAAATTAAGTGTTAAACTTTTGCTAAATTGATATTGTTGCTTAAAAACTAGAGAAACTAAATATTAATTTACTTCAGCACACAGTGCAGATCAACTGCACTTTATTGCAACTTTTAGCAACTGTTTGACAATAGGAAAACACCCATCAGATCGCAATTGATTGCACCTTACAGTGTACCACTTTCAATGTGACAACGTATTGCTTTCTGACATTACATGGATCACGTTTTGGTATGAGTACCACATTCTGACAACGTACCACTTTCTAACACTACACCGGTGGTCAAGCTGGCCTCAGAACCGGGACTCACTTCTCAGAATATGGCCTATACTGCAGAGCAGCATTTGTAAATGGGCTGATTCAATTTGGGGTTTAAATTGTAGTTGTGCTCAGTCATCAGTTGCTTCACAAATGCATTACTCATGTCAGCATGCCATTTACAAGCATAAATGGGCAGAACTAGTGACTTCCTGCCATTTACAGAACATCCTTACCCTCAGTTAGCAGTTACAATATCACTGAGCGTACACATTTTGTTCATGATCTACAAAAAGAAAATGCTACTTGCGGTTGCTGTCGGTGATGTCACAGCCCTGCAAACGCTTTATAAAACCCACATCTTAATCTGCGACATGCTTACTACTTAGATTCCAAGCAAATCACTTTTAAACGGAGCAGTCAGCATGGCGCCTGTCTGAGCTCTACTATGTAATAAAAGTACAGCGCCCGGTCTTTGGGAACACGTTCCAGAGGCTCAGCATGTGTTTTAAATTAAGGGATAGACCACACCCACAACGCTTTAGTTCATGATGTATTTATACATTGCAATGCAATATACAACTGTAACGGGATCTGTGCTGACTATCTGGCGCATGCGTGGTACTGCAGGAAGGGGGCAGCAGCCTCGTAGATCCGCCTGTTAGTCATGGCAGTGACACAGAGAGGTGGGGAAGAGGGTGTGTTGGCTTTCCCTCTCCCTGAGTGGCTGAGAGGCGGGCCTTGGGGGATTGCTCGGCCCATAAGTACTGCTCTAGGTTATGCATTCGGGGGGCCATAATTGGAAAACACAGAGAGATGCTGGCTGAGAAGGCCAGTGGTTGGAGCGAGCGACCAAAACAGGCAAGCACGGCTGAGGAAAACAGCCAGAAAAAAATAAACCATTTTATTAAAATCTCTGGTTACGTACCCAAAGGGACGTGTGTTGTGATAGGGGAACCTTGGCCACCCCATTGTACAGCGCATATCAACATAGGACGGAGATCCCAAGCTGACCGGCTTAGCAGCAGTGGGGGCACTGCGTAAGCAGCACCTATACTTTGAAGTTTTATTACTGTGTTTTATTTTCCCTTTTCATTTCGCCTTTTGTTTTCATTATTATTCTGAGCACCTGTGAGTGCGCCAGCTTTAACTGTTTTACCAGTATTGGTATTTCTGTGGTCCTGTGTACTGTTGTCGGTACTCAGGCCACAGACAACAGCGCCCTCTGCGGGCAATAAGACAAATGTCTAAAATAATAAAACTGTGCACCAGTGCGGTGTTTGCAAATAAAACTTCTGTTTCCCGTGTGTGTCAGTGAATTACCCATCACCCTTCCACAACAAGACATACACAAGTAGCCGATTCACCACTGTCTTATGAACCTGAAAATGTATATTTTACTTGTTAATATAATATTAGGAAGCCGTCTGATATATCTGGAAACAAGCTACCCTGTTCCAGAACAGACAACACATCGTGCAGACTGCTCCAACTTTTTATCCTGTCAACATTTAATATTATTATTTATTTCTTAGCAGACGCCCTTCTCCAGGGCGACTTACAGTCGTAAACAAAAATACATTTCAAGAATCACAGTACAAGTATTAATACATATGACAAAATACAATTCAATAACAGAGCAGATAAATGATAGTTACATCAGGATATAATTAAATACAAAATACTACAGATTAAATAACACTTAACAGATACTCTAAAGTACTCTACAGTACTCTAAAGTACAGGATTAAATGCAGTAAAATAGGGAGCAGATAAGAGCAAGTAAAGCGCATTTAAGGAAGAGTGGTAAGTGATAAATGGCACGGCAAGGCCCACACTGAGCGAGCGTATGGAGCTGCAGCTCCCTGTCAGACTGGAAGGAAGTGAAAAAAGCCTCCAATCCAGACTGGTTGACATGGAATGCCGAGAAAGTGTTTGGCAAAAATGCACGATTGGTACGAAGCGTAACCTTTGTCGTGGCTAATGCAAAAATTAATCAGACTTTCGCAATCGAAAATGCTTGCATCTCACCCACCCGCTTAGCGGATGTGACTGCAAGCAAGGAAGCCACTTTCAAGACAAATATTTCAGCTCAGCTGAATGCAAGGGCTCAAAGGGAGGCTTCATAAATACTTCAAGCACCATGTTAACGTCCTTCATAGGTGGCCAAAGCCGCCAAGCTCCTTTTAAAAAGAATTTCGCCAGAAAGCTGAGCTGCTGGGGAGACTGAATCAATGTTGAAGCTGAATAGCTTCAATAGCTGAATAGCTGCCAAATAGACCTTTAATGTATAGGGGGATTCCCCTTATCAACAGGTCCTGCAAAAAGAATTGCAGTTTAACTGCCATAGGACAGGTCGTGGAGTCAAAGCCCTTAGGCAAGCACCACATCTGAAACGCCCCACTTGTACCATTAACTTGACTTTTCCATGCTTTGAAATAGTTTATTGTGTCTTAACTTTGAACGGTAATTGGTTTTGTGAAAAAATAATACGAGACACTTGCCAACAAAGATAAGGCTGTTAAAAAATGTTGACCCTTGTTTCCTGTAAATGATTAAACTTATTTTAAAAAGTATGTGTAAAGTTTTATGTACTTTATTACAGAGTAGATATGGTGATAAAAAAGAAATGTTGCTTACTGCAGCATAGTTTATCTGGCAACAGTAACAAACACACTTGCTTGCGTGTTGACATACACCAGAACTGATAAAAAAAAAAAACTTTACTCCCAATAATCATTACATTTGCATGCTAACCAAATTGTTTGACATGTCTTATTTGTTGGTGTGTTTGAATTCGATTCCTTGGTTTTGAGATGTTTTGGATCCACACCACACAGTAGTTAGGAAGCTTTGGAAATGCAAGTATGAAGCTCTCCTCGATTATACAGTGCTGTTTAGAATTAAACACTGGTATGTTTCTGAAACTACACAAGTCATAATGACACAGTAAAATGAAATAAGCCAAGGACAGGCTGACCTAAGAAGACTAATGGAAGACTAAACACTGTAGGAATGTAAAAGATAGATAGGAAAGGGACAACAGTAGGAGGTGGAGAAGTGCCCCAAAGCTAAGAAGAAGAGAAGCATCCACAAACAGTTTAAGAACTGTATGAGAGTGGGATAAGATCCTGCAGAGTAATGAAAGTAAGTAATGGCTACTTTATTGATCCGATAGTAAATCATCTGTATGTAGGAGGACTGCAGTGGATTAGTGACCAGTGCATTGAGCAAAACCTGGTTTGTTGTGCTTGAGGCTGCTTATTAAATATTTTGGTAACCCCAGCCCTAAAACCTAACCCTAACCCAATACCTAACCCTAAACCTAACCACAAAGAATCATCTGATACCCTGAAGACAGTTTGTAGTGGCTATCACTTTGTGCTGCATGCGGCAAGGTGGAGGTATGACACAGGCCTGGTTTTTGGGATGGAACTGCATAACAGTCTTGCGTTTTGAATGGTCCTTGTCTGTCACAGGAATATGACGTCAACATGAGTGGGAAAGCTTGGAGGCATTGTGATCAGAGAGAGAGAGAGAGAGAGAGAGAGAGAGAGAGAGAGAGAGAGAGAGAGAGAGAGAGAGAGAGAGAGAGAGAGCTGCTTTCCATAACCTTTCAATTAAAATATAATGTGTTATTTTGCTCTAATAATGTAACAAACTACGGGTGACTGTTACCTATTACTTTATATAAATTGTCATGTTATGCACGAATGTAAGAATTGGCTTTCTGTGGTGATCTACTTTTTTCTATCAAATAGCATATATCTATAATCGTTTGCGTGATTTATTTTAATTGCAAATATATATCCTGCCCACTATTACAGTTTTGTTACAGGATTCTTTCGTTTACCTGTAATGTAATCACAGTTTTACATATAGACTGCTCATTCTCAGGGATCTGGCCTGCTTTGCTTTAATAATGTCCCACATTCTGGGCCGATTTGGTGTTTAGATAACGTCCCAAATTCTGGGCCGCTCTGGTTTTCAGATAACGTAATATTGCAGCAGTGAAAAAAACTGCAAAATCAATCATTGCAGCCAGGAGAGTCTGAGGGTAGTGTGAATTGCCCAGGCACAAGTTATGTAGGCCAGATTGAAAGAGAAAGTTCTGACAGTGATGAAATGGCTGACATGCTTTCAGATGTTAAAAAGAAAGATTGAAGTGCTAGAGAGAGAGAAAAGGGACTTAAAAAAGGAAAACAAGATACTTAGGCACAAAGTTCTTGAAGGTAAGTGGTTAAACAAAAATATAATGAAAGTATCTAGATAGGAAGGAGAACTAATGCTTATCACATAAGTTAGCAAACTGGCCTGCAAGCACACCCGAGGAGAATTTGCAAAATTCAAAAAGTATGACCAGTTACTTTTTCATTGTGTATTTTGTTTATATTTTGGTTTAATAATCTAACACTGGTTTATTTTTCTCACAAAGATTTTCCAGCTTCTTTAAGAACTTTAAAACAATTGGTGAAAAATTTGCAGGAACCTAAATCCAGCTCCGAAAGTACTTCTGGACTGAGCACTAAATCTGCATCATATGTAAGTTCTGATTCTGTGTCAGGCATGGTAAGTATGTATTGATGTTTTTTATATTTATGAAAATCTCTTTCAAGACTTGTTTGTACAGTTTTACTTCAATATTATGATTACTATGGCCCCCCATGTCCTGTAAGTCGTGTTGTGCCTGTCATTTAGATTGGGAAATGTGCCATTTTGTTTCCTTCCAAGTGCAATTGAAGTCTTATATAAATCTTCTGCTACTGCATATTCCCTTTTCCAGGTTGAGATGTCACAGGCAGTGAAATCTCCAAAAATGCAGGGGCAACTGCTGAGTCGCAGAGAACATGCACTTCTTTTGCACAGGTTCTGCTGACTGCTGTCTTTCTTGAATGCGTCTAATTCAATCAGATCTGACAGGAAGGGGAAAGTAAAGTACAGAAGGGCAGTGAAAGGAAAGATCCTTTGGATAAGCACAAAGTGGAAAATAATTAGTAAGTTTGTTTTAATGTGTGTGTGTGTGTGTGTGTGTGTGTATAATGCACTTTATTTAATGCGCTTTACTTGCTAAGAAATTAATAATAATAATATATAAAATAATTCTGGGCTGCGATTGGTTAAAACTTCATCACAGGAGCATATATAGTTTGAACTATTGCCCTCACATCCATACACCACAGGGCAATAGTTTCCATCGGACATGTGGATTGGTCAGTGGATCACTGTCAGCCCCGCCCCTTTTATATGTATGAAAGTATGCTGTTGAATTTAAGGTTTAGTAAAGTATCAGCTTCTGTCTAAAACCTTCATATATTAAATGTGTTTAAGCAAAAAGTTTATAGGGAATTGAGATGTACCTCTTTAAGATCATTCAAATGGTATAGTAAAATATCACTCAATCAATCAATCAATCTTTATTTTATATAGCGCCTTTCATAGGGGACCACCATCACAAAGCGCTTCACAAGAAAATCCATAGTACTTTAAATACAGAGAAATGCATAATACATGATATACAGTAAAAAAAATGCTAATACATTAAATACAGTGGAAAGTGCATAATACATGAAATAGTGGCAGAAACACATCAGCTAATAGCCGACATCAGGCTTAAAGAGTATGGAAAGCAAGAGAGAACAACTGGGTGTTGTCAAAATAATCAAATATAAAGCTGAAGGTATTGCAAGAGCAATGAATGGAAAAGTAAATGAGCTGCGATACAAGTCTCGCCAGATAACCCAACCATAACCTGCGGAGAGGACCTGTTATTTTCCTTCCTCTTTTGGATAATTCTGGTTTTCTTAGTAAATACCATTGTACATGTTTGGTACTCATACTTGAAAACTAAACCCCTCAACTGTAACCTGCTAAGGAGGCAGTTTTTTGTTTTAGAAACTGGTGTTCATTTTTGATAACTGAACTTTAAAATAATAAAAGTAATATGCTTTGTACATTGTTTTTTTGATCAGTTTTATGTTAACCAGTTACATTAAATATATTGGTCATTTATTTCTTCACATTTCTTGTGAGGTAAATCATCTGTGAACAACTTTAAGCTGAAGCTTGTTTTTAAAACCATTCCTTGACCAAAAACAAATGGTTTCAAATGTACTCCCAGCTGATTTGCTACAGAAAGAGCATTTAATAGATTATCGAATAGGTCAAATATTGTTCTTTATACATACATTATATTGCTACAATTATCTGTAAATTAATATACACTACTGGTAGAAATGATGGGTACAAATGTGCAGAGTGACTGGGGTTTTATTGTCCATTTTTCCTCTGACCCTCTACATACAAAATATAATACTAGCCTGCAATGTTTTCCTTTTCTTTAGAAAAGCAGTATAACCAGCTATATAAATAAATAAATAAATAAATAAATGATGAACTCCTCTTTCCTCTGTATATTTATTAAGGGTGGGAACATGGGCAGTAAATTTGACAACCCAGTCATTCTGTAAGTCATTTGTTGTACCTGTAATTTTAATTGCCACTCTAGCTAGTTAGCTATACATAATTGTATTTCACAAAATATAATGTTTTTATTCAGTATCACAATGTATTCATCAGTATATGTGAAATATACATTTATAAATATATTACAATGTATTTATATTTAAATTATATTCACATTATAAGTATACATATATTTTTTATATTACAATACCTTTAAAATATATTTACAGTATAAATATACATATATTTAAAATATAAATTTCAATATATTATCACATACATTGTTATATATTTTACAAATATATAAAAATATAAGTAATAATATATTATCCCTTATATAAAACCACATATTTTACAATATATTTTTTTTATAAAATTAAATATATGAAAACGGCAATCATTTGTATATGGTGAAATATATTTCATATATTTTAGTATGTATATTATGACATATATATGAAATATATTTCAGATAATATATTTATAAATATATTTTATTTTCATAAGGGCTCTTATTACACCTAAGATATAAACACCTGGAAGGAAATAACAACTGTTCTTATTTTAGAAACGTATTTATAGAAACGTAAATAAATGTTTCCCCAGAGCATGAAAAAAGGTCTGCTTTTCAGCGGGTTCCTGTTATTAGTAAAACCCGGAATACGTTATCTTTTGAATCTGTTGGAGTTCATGATGGTATTCGATCGGTTTTCATCTGCTTTTCCCTGGTCTTTTTTTATACATTAGATTTTTACCGATTAAATCCTTAATTCACTGATTGCACTGGCGGATTTAAGGGAGAATGGGTGTGCTCACCGAATTTCCTTATTTTAGGGGATTATGTTTGTGTATCACTTCGACTTGGTACAAAAAATCGCTTCGGTAATATTCAGTAAAACACAATGAAATACCGAAGGTTTTGAGTGTCCTTATTCTTCTTCTGGTTAATATATAGGGCGCATTCCATCTATTATTTTAGATGATTAGCGCCCTCTATCTGTAGTCCTTTGTCTGTCTTTGTTTTACTTTATTTTTCTGTCATCTTTATTTATTATAACTTCCCTTCTTTTCCTGTTTCCTTTATATATTTCGTCAGTATCCTTTCTCTGTTCAGTCTCCCTTCCTCTTTCCCTATTCCCAGCAAGTTCTTTATATTGACTTCATATACCTCCATTTCTCTCAGCCTCTTCTCCATTTTCCTTCTCTGCTCCTCATATTTCTCACACTTTAATAAACAATGTTCTACTGTTTCAGCTACTTTACATTTTTCACACTTTCCATCTTCATGTTTCCAGTCTTAAAAGATGTTCATTTAAAGAACTATGTCCAATCCTTAACCTATCCAACGCTCTTTCCTCTTTCCTTCCCAACTCTTTGTTCACCCAACTGTTGTTCACCTCTTTCTGGATATTATGATAAAACCTTCCTTTTGTGCTTTCATCAGATTTCTTCTGCCATTCTTTTACTATCATTTTTTTCACATAGCCTCCCATTTCCTGCGATCCCAGAGGAATCACCACATCAATTTCCTCTCTTTTTAATCCATTTTTTGCTGCCAGATCTACCATCTCGTTGCCCAGAATGCCAGAGTGACCAGGAATCCAAACTAAAATCACTTCGATCCCCATTATTGTACATTCCCTATATTGTTGCATTATTTCAAACATGATATCTCTTCTATCATTAACCTCCCCTTTTAATGCCATAAGAACACTCAATGAATCTGAAAATATGACCGCTTTTTTAGGCTTTATTTCAGCTATTTTAACTATTGCAAATAGTATAGCTACCATTTCTGCAACAAATACCGATAGATGGTCAGATATCCTCGCTATTTTACATATATCTAATTCTGGGATATAATATGCCATCGCCACTCTTCCTGTTTTTGGATCCTTGGATCCATCTGTATATATACATAGTGCCTCCATACTTTTCTCCTCTACAAAAGCTTGACTCTTTCTTTTCAATTCCATTTTTTCCCCTCCTTTCTTCACTTGCTCACTCAATTCTATACAACAGTTTGGTTTTTCCATCGTCCATTCCAGAAACACATTTATATTAACATTCTTTACCAATTTCAAATTTTCCATTCCCAATTCCTTTATCCATTTTTGCATCCAATACCCCAACGTGCCCCCATTTGTTTCCCACCTCTTCTTTTTATAATGATTAATCCACCTATCTTCCATGCTTTTTCGAGGAGGAAATTCTGAATGCATAGAGTTAGCCTTTATCCAATATTTTATACTTAACCATTTCCTCCTTAGTTCCAATGGCATCTCATTTACTAAAACCTGCATAGCATTTATTGGAGCAGATTTCATAGCTCCTATACATACCCTTATTGCTTTAGCTTGCAAATTATCCAATTTTTCCATCTTACTTTTACAAGTTCCCACTAGAATCTGACTTCCATAATCTATTACACTCCTAATTAACCCTCTGTATATCATCATCATACAAGTTTTATTTGCTCCCCAACTCGTCCCTGAAATACTTCTTAGAATATTCATCCTTCCTTTACATTTATCTATTATAGAATTTATTTGTTTTCCCCAAGTTAATTTTTATCAAACCACACTCCCAAGTATTTAAATTCCTCTACCTCTTTAAGAATCTTATCTTGGTATAATAAATTTAACTTCTCCTGCTCTCTTCTTCTTCGTGAAAATAATAGCACCTATGTTTTTGTTACTGATATTTTAAAGCCCCATTTATTTGACCACTTTTCCAATTTATTTAATGCCTCCTGCAATTCCCTCCTAACTATTTCAATATGTTTATTCCTTTTATAAATAACCCCATCATCAGCAAACAGACCTACAGATGCTTTTGATCCTACTAAAATATCCTCAGCTAGATCATTTATCATTATATTAAATAGCAACGGGCTAATAACACTTCCTTGAGGAGTTCCATTTTGCATCTCAAATCTTTCAGAGAACTTCCCCTTAATTTTTACTTTAAATCCTCTTTCCTTCAGAAACTCTCTGATCCACCACAAAGTCCTCCCTTTTATCCCCAATGATGCTATTTTATATATTAAACCTTCTTTCCAGACCATATCATACGCTTTCTCTATGTCAATAAAACTGCCCCAACCACCTCATTCTCACTTAATGCCTCCTTGACTTCAGTAGACAATCTTACCAACTGATCAGTCGTCAATCTATTTTACAAAAGCCACTTTGATAATCACTCAATAATTTTTAGACTCCAGAAAATACCACATTCTCTCACACACCATCCTTTCCATAATTTTACATATAGTAGCCGTCAATGCTATTGGTCGATAAGATCCCACTTCACCCGGATCCTTTCCTGCCTTACTTATAGGAATGATGACAGCATTCTTCCATTCTTTAGGCAACACCCCCAACTCCCACACTTTATTATAAAGTTTTAATAATATTTCTAAACTTCTATCTGGTAACATTTTATACATAATATAAGAAATCTTATCTTCACCTGGCGAGGAATTCTTGCCTTTTTCAATCGCAGCTTTTTGTTTTGACATCTTCCCTATCTTCCAATATTACTGAATTATTTATATAAAATGGTCCCCTCTTATCTAAAAATTCTTTATTATAATTCTCATCTTGCCCCACCTTAGCAAATGCTAACCCCAGCATAGAGGCTTTCTTCTCATCATCCGTTATAATTATTCCATCCTGCTTTAACGGAAATAATTTATTTCCTTTCCCTTTTCCTCCCCTTGCCTTAATTTTATTCCACATATCCTTTACACTAGAATCATAACTTATTTTACTGCAATAATCCTGCCAATATTCCTTTTTCCTTTTCCTAATAGCCCTTTGAGCCATTGCTTTTGATTTTTTAAACATCTGCCAACATAGTTTTTTTTTAACTTTTCTCAGACAAGCTTTCCTTTCTTTAATCAGTCTGGAACACTCTTCATTCCACCAAGGCACAGCTGGTTTTGCCCCCTTCTTAGTTTTCCTCATTGGAATAGCTCCCTTTGCTGCTTGCGTAATAGCCTTTATTATCCCCTCATTAAAAATGTATTATATTTTCTTCTATAGTATTATTACAGATGTTTTGAAATTTTTCCCAGTTTGCATTTTTATAATCCCATCTCTCTTCTTGCACCTGCTCATCAATCTTAGCCTTCCCATCTATTGTAAGAATTATAGGGAAATGATCACTTCCCATTTCTTCAGCCATTAATATCTTCCAATCCACTCTTGCTCCCAACTGCGCTGATACAATAGATAAATCTAGCGCTGAACTTTTCCCAGTATTTACATCATACCTTGTTCCTTCCTGTGACAAAGACGACTGAGCGGTGACGTCACGTCAGAAGCAGGAACAAAAACAACAGAGAGAGATTTGGTGAAGCTGAGCGAATGCTTTCGCTCAGCGTTTAATAAACAAACAGACAGAAAATAAAAAGGTTGTACAAACAAACACAGGACACGGCACTTGCGCCAAAATAAATAGACAAACAAAACGGACTATACACTAAACACACGGTGGACGAACAGACACACAAACACGGTGAGTAAGAACACTTTACTAATACTCTCACCTCCGTCTCCAAACCTCGTTCTCCACTCACCGAACACCCAACCCGAGTGAGTGAAAACATACAGCTTTTATGCAGTTGTACCGAGACTTCGATTGCTAGTCAATCATTCAATTGGAATCTCGGTACAACTGCACGTGAATTAATTAAAGTGCAATTCCCGTGCTCACATATTATTACTTTTACTTGCACGTGATGTGATTTGTGCCCTCCTCGTGCCTAAATACAAATCTACAATTTAAACACATGTGAAACACAGACCGCTTATATCCCGTGTACCAATGCCTATACACCAACATTTACACACAACACGTAACACAAAATACACACGGGGGCACTTTGCCACATATACCCCCTTGTGCAAAGCACACATGGCCTCAATGGCCACCTCCCCCTCAGTCCCAAAGTCCCGGAAGAGGGGAAGCAAGTTGTTTCTGGGGGTGGCCATGGTGAAATGTCTGGCACCCCCAATTCTTCGTGGCTGGCAGCTCCCTCTTCCGGGGCTTCAGCCACACTATCTCCTGCCGCAAAGTGCAGCTGGGGAGCTGGTCTCCTGACCTCCCCTTCTTCATGGCGGCAGTTCCCCTCCGTGGGGCTCCGACCACACAATCTCCGGCAGCGAAACTGCTGCGGGGAAGCTGGTCTCCTGACCTCCCCCTTCTTCATGGCGGCAGTTCCCCTCCGTGGGGCTCCGACCACACAATCTCCGGCAGCGAAACTGCTGCGGGGAAGCTGGTCTCCTGACCTCCCCTTCTTCATGGCGGCAGTTCCCCTCCGTGGGCGCCGGCCACCCACTTCCGCAGCGAAACTGCTGCGGGGAGCGGGTCTCCTGACCTCCCCCTCCTTCGTGGCCGCTAGCTCCCCTCCGTGGGGCTCTGGCCACCGTGTTTCCTGCCACGGAAATGCGGCTGGGGAGCTGGTCTCCTGACCTCCCCTTTCTTCATGGCCGACAGCTCCCCTTCATGGGGTTCTGGCCATAGTGTAGCGACCCCAGGCGAAGCAGGACCCTCGACTACCCCAGGCGAAGCAGGATCCCTGGCGACCCCAGGCGACGGCAGCGGACCCTCGGGAGGCGGCGGCAGCAGCAGCGACCCTCGGGAGGCGACGGCAGCAGCAGCGGACCCTCGGGAGGCGAACTTCGGGAGGGGAGCCCCTGGCCATAGAGGCGGCAGCGGGAGCTCCACTTCTCCCTCGTACCCTGTACCCTGTGTGGAGCAAAAGGCAGCCCCAGGCGATGCGGAGCGACAGGCAGCCCCAGGCGTCGCGGAGCGGCTGGCAACCCCAGGCGATGCGGAGCGGCTGGCAACCCCAGGCGATGCGGAGCGGCTGGCAACCCCAGGCGATGCGGAGCGGCTGGCAACCCCAGGCGTGCGGAGCGGCTGGCAACCCCAGGCGATGCAAGGCAAGCATCCTTAGGCGGCGAGGCAGGCATCCTTGGGCGGCGAGGCAGGCATCCTTGGGCGGCGAGGCAGGCATCCTTGGGCGGCGAGGCAGGCATCCCTGGGCGGCGAGGCAGGCATCCTTGGGCGGCGAGGCAGGCATCCTTGGGCGGCGGGGCAGGCATCCTTGGGCGGCGGGGCAGGCATCCTTGGGCAAAGCGGGGCAGGCATCCTTGGGCAAGCGGGGCAGGCATCCTTGGGCAAAGCGGGGCAGGCATCCTTGGGCAAAGCGGGCAGGCATCCTTGGGCAAAGCGGGGCAGGGAGTCAGGACTAGCTGGGGTGCAGGTGTTGGCCCTCTTCTCGGCCTCTGCGGCGGGCGGTTCTTCCCGTGCTTCCCTCAGCAGCCTATGCAAGGGCTGCCGAGGACCGCCAGCATCTAGTCCGGGTCCTTCTGGTGAAGGGAGAGGCAGCTCCTGCTCCTCTCCTCGTGGCGGTGGGGAAGTGATACCAGCAGGCATTCATCCTCTGCTGGTTGGGGAAGTGTTACCAGCAGGCATTCATCCTCTGCTGGTGGGGAAAGTGATACCAGCAGGCATTCCTCCTCTGCTGGTTGGGGAAGTGTTACCAGCAGGCATTCATCCTCTGCTGGTGGGGAAAGTGATACCAGCAGGCATTCCTCCTCTGCTGGTGGGGTTGGCGGAGGCAGAGGCAGCTCCTGCTGCTCTGCTCCTGCCAGTGAAGGTGGCGGAGGCAGAGGCAGCTCCTGCTGCTCTGCTCCTGCCAGTGGAGGTGGGAGCGGCGTGTAGTCTCCTGGCGGCGGAGGTGGGAGCGCGTGTAGTCTACCCTTGTTTCAGGGGACTGGTGCGGCCCTCCCTCTCTTGCAGGGGACTGGTGCGGCTCCACCTCGAAGGGGAGACCAGCAGGCATTCACCCTCTGCTGGTGGACAGGGACCCAGCAGGCATTCACCCTCTGCTGGTGGACAGGGACCCAGCAGGCATTCACCCTCTGCTGGTGGACAGGGACCCAGCAGGCATTCACCCTCTGCTGGTGGACAGGGACCCAGCAGGCATTCACCCTCTGCTGGTGGACAGGGACCCAGCAGGCATTCACGCTCTGCTGGTGGACAGGGACCCAGCAGGCATTCACGCTCTGCTGGTGGACAGGGACCCAGCAGGCATTCACCCTCTGCTGGTGGACAGGGACCCAGCAGGCATTCACCCTCTGCTGGTGGAGGAGGCAGAGGCAGCTCCTGCTGCTCTGCTCCTGGCGGTGGAGGTGGCGGAGGCAGAGACAGCTCCTGCTGCTCTGCTCCTGCCGATGGAGGTGGCGAGGCGGGACCAGCAGGAATTCACCCTCTGCTGGTGGAGGTGGGAGCTGCAAGCAGTCCTCCCATGGCAATGGAGGTGGAACCAGCAGGAATTCACCCTCTGCTGGTGGAGGTGGGAGCTGCAAGCAGTCCTCCCATGGCAATGGAGGTGGAACCAGCAGGAATTCACCCTCTGCTAGTGGAGACTGGGGCTGTGGACGCTCTACCTTCCCCTTTTGGGCTGTGGACGCACCGACTCCTCCCTTTTGGGCTGTGGGCGCACCGACTCCTCCCTCTTGGGCTGTGGGCGCACCGACTCCTCCCTCTTGGGCTGTGGGCGCACCGACTCCTCCCTCTTGGGCTGTGGACGCACCGACTCCTCCCTCTTGGGCTGTGGACGCACCGACTCCTCCCACTCAGGCTGTGGGACGTTCGGGCTCCTCCCACTCAGGCGTGGGACGTTCGGGCTCCTCCCACTCAGGCGTGGGACGTTCGGGCTCCTCCCACTCAGGCGTAGGGACGTTCGGGCTCCTCCCACTCAGGCGTAGGGACGTTCGGGCTCCTCCCACTCAGGCGTAGGACGTTCGGGCTCCTCCCACTCAGGCGTGGGACGTTCGGGCTCCTCCCACTCAGGCGTAGGGACGTTCGGGCTCCTCCCACTCAGGCGTAGGGACGTTCGGGCTCCTCCCACTCAGGCGTAGGGACGTTCGGGCTCCTCCCACTCAGGTACTGGAGAGGGCAGCGACTGCTCCTCTCCCTCTTGCTCACTGGAAGGCACCCCTCCCATGTCTGCAGCTAGGTACCCCAGCACCACCGCGGCAAGGTCACGAACTGATGCCGGGTTGTGCTGTTGCTCCCAGTCCTCCCATCGTTCCCCATCTCGCATCCGCAGTGTGTTAATAACCCAGGGGAGGTCACTGGCGAAGTTCCCTCGGGATGCACCAGCCAGTCCCATATTTCCCGGGATGGTGGGGAACCCGGTGGCAGTGGGGGTAGAGGGGTGGCTACTGATGCTTGGGGTGACAGCTGCTGCTTTCCCTGAGCCCACGTGATACGGGCACCCTGCCCGCTGTGGCTGTCCTCCTCCCAGCCCGGCATGCAGGACGAGTGCTGCAGCTGTTGTTGTTGTTGCTGCTGCTGCTGCTTCCTGCAGCTCTTTCTCCCCATCCTCGTTTTACTGCAGCAACAAAACAAAAAAACAAAAAAACCCTACTGGCAAAACTGGAAAAAAAACTGCGGTACCCGCTCTGGCCTGAGTCCTGGGCGCTGTTATCCCGGTTCTGACACCACGTGTGACAAAGACGACTGGCGGTGGCGTCACGTCAGAAGCCAGGAACACAAAACAACAGAGATGGGATTTGGTGAAGCTGAGCGAATGCTTTCGCTCAGCGTTTAATAAACAAACAGACAGAAAATAAAAGGTTGTACAAACAAACACAGGACACGGCACTTGCGCCAAAATAAATAGACAAACAAAACGGACTATACACTAAACACACGGACGAACAGACACACAAACACGGTGAGTAAGAACACTTTTACTAATACTATCACCTCCGTCTCCAAACCCGTTCTCCACTCACCGAACACCCAACCCCGAGTGAGTGAAAACATGCTGCTTTTATGCAGTTGTACCGAGACTCGATTGCTAGTCAATCATTCAATTGGAATCTCGGTACAACTGCACGTGAATTAATTAAAGTGCAATTCCCCGTGCTCACATATTATTACTTTTTACTTGCACGTGATGTGATTTGTGCCCTCCTCGTGCCTAAATACAAATCTACAATTTAAACACATGTGAAACACAGACCCGCTTATATCCCGTGTACCAATGCCTATACACCAACATTTACACACAACACGTAACACAAAATACACACGGGGGGGCACTTTGCCACACTTCCCCAGAATTTAAAACCACCAAATTAAAATCTTCTATTATTTCTTCAATCACCATTCCATTTCTATCATTTATCTTACTTCCCCATAATGTATTATGGCTATTAAAATCTCCACAAATAATCTTCCCACCCCTCATATGTTCAATAATATTAACTATTTCTTCCTTATCTAATTCCTTACAAGGGTTATACATATAACGCTTATCACACCATCCTCCACATTAATTTGTACCCCCACCATCTCCAACTTGGAAACTACAACAATTTCAGAAAACACAATATTCTCCTTTATTCCTATGCATACTCCTCCACCTCTACCTTCCTTTCTATCTTTCCTTATAATTATATACCCTGGTATTTTAAAATTTAGTTTTGGAATCAACCATGTCTCTTGAATACAGAAAATATCTATTAGCTTAAAATCAACTATAATTTTTTTAAATTCTTGCCCATTTGCTATTAAACTTCGCGCATTCCATTGAAAATTTCTTATCCCCATTATCTATTCACTTCCGACTGCCCCCTTTCCAGTAATTCATTTATCTGTTCAACAGACATTACCTCTATTCCCAAGTATCTTTCTCCAGCTTTACTCACAATTTGCATCTTCTCTGTCCTACTCTTAGTTTGCGCAGTACAATTGATCACCTCAATAATAAACAGCAAGAATTGTTTTTTATTCACCAATAACGTTTCTTCGGTTACCTTCTCAGTTACTTTAGTAATACCCTTGATTGTTTTTTCCTGCCTTGAATTCATCTGTATCTTTTCTCGTTGTGTTTTTTTCCATTTGTTCTTTATACCTTTTTACTGCACTTGCATATGAAGTTTTTTCCTCAAATTGAATTCTTTGAATCTCCCTGGCTTTTATCTGTTCCACACATCCTTTAAATGCTGTACTATGCTCCCCACCACAGTTACAACACTTACCCTGTCCTTTTACATCACAATCCCTGAACTCATGATCCTTACCACACTTAGCACATCTTCTTTTACCCTGCAGGAGCCTGCCAGATGACCAAATAGTTGACACTTATAACATCGTATAGGCCTATACTCATTCACTCTAAATCTTTGAAATCCTATAATTACTTGCTCAGGTATATTCTCTAGCTCAAACGTTAATACTACTGATTGAACCTCCCCCTTTTCATCCCTTTTCCCAATACGCCTTACCTCTACCACCTGATCCTTCTCCAACTCTTCCTCTAACTCTTCTACTGTAATATCCATCATCACCCCATATATCACTCCTTTACATATTTTCTTTTCCTGCCTCTTGTAACTCTCAATCGGGATTTGGCCTAGCTCCTCTAACCCCAGCATTGTTTTCCTCTGAGTCTTACTCATACAGTCAATTAATAAACCTCCACCATTTACTCTTTTCACTGCCTTTACTCTCCCTACAGCCACCTTAATCCATTCCGCTATTTTTAACGGGTTAACATTGTTAAAATTTTTATCTTTTATTTTTGATTTTATAATCACCCCTAACTCTTTATTGTCTTCAACTTCCTTGCTTTCCCTTTTGTTTTTCTTTCCTGACTCATGCCAACCTTCTTCCCTTTCACCACCTGAATCATTTTTTTCTTTTACTTCCCATTTCCATTAACTTATACAAAGGTAAGAACGCTTCATTATGTCTATTTTTACTGTCATGATGGTTGTGTCGTGTTGATTTGGGGGGAAAGAAACGTGTATTATATGATCATTAGTGTTTTTTTGCGTATGACTCCTCCCATGTGTATGATGTGTATGACCCCACCTTCCACTCCGAGACGAGCGTCCCGCTGAACAGTTTCCAAATGTTGGCAAGTGTGGTTATTATGAAAGAAAAATACATTTGCATAGTAAATGAATAATTGTGGAAAATACTTCACTGTTCTCAAGCCCTGTGTTTGTCATTCTGAACACTTTCAGCACGTACCACAAAATAACACCACACCGGCTGTACTAAAAGTGAAGCTTTGGACTTGACGTGACAGATTTGTACTACGCCTACTTTTACCTCAGAAATGTCGACTCTAGTTCCAGTATCACTCGCATAGTTGAACATGGGGTTGTCAGATGAACAGCTGCGTCTGGTGCTACTGCTGGAGCTTCTCTTTACAAGCTATTTTGCTGCTTGTTTTGAGGTCACTCTTCTCCACACCAACGACGTACATGCCAGGGTAGAAGAAACTAGCTTGCACTCAGGAAAGTGTGATCCAGGAGGACAGTGCTACGCCGGAGTCGCGCGAAGGTTAACACAAATAAACAGTATCCGAAAAACAGAACAAAACGTTTTACTTCTGGATGCTGGGGATCAATATCAAGGAACGATCTGGTTCAACTATTACAAGGGAGACGAAGCGGCTCATTTTATGAATTGGCTGAAGTATGATGCCATGGTAAGAAACTCATCTCAGACATTTAAATGCATATCTGCACATTACACATACATTGTGGCATTGTATTAAATACCGATTATTATTATCATGATAATGCTGATGTTGTCCTTTTTTATTTCTCAAATGCTTTTGATATTATATCCATAGTCTCGTCAGTGTAGTTACAGCCGTGCAGGATAGTGAAGTCCTGAAAACATCTGTCATAAGTTAGACACTGTCTAGACAATAAATGTAGTGTTCACAATACAATGCCCACTATTCCAGATATAGCTGAATTGTTTGTTTGTTTTATAGTGTTGAATGATGGTAGTGTTGCATTGTTTTTTTTTGTTTTTTTAAACTTCATTTAGTGGCTTTCAGACTGAAAACAATCCTAAGTGTTTTCTTTCTTTTAACAACACGCTATGGGCCGATTTCTTTTGTTTAGTTTGTATTTTTGTTTTTCAACATTGTATTCTTTATAGTAAAAATGTTTAGTTATTCATTTCCTACCAATGCAGAGTGGCTCCACGATTATCTATAAAGTGATATTAAGAGCAAACAAAGGTTCTGAGTTGGGTAATGGCTAGTTGTTGTAGTGACTGCAGCAGCAATTGTTGATGCGCAGTTTGTAGGAGAAACATATACTGTAGAGAAAATGGATAGTTTAAAAATTAGCTAGATTTCATAGACTAAGCTAATTTGAAGACAATTTGGGTTTAATATTAAGTGAAGCATCCAGATGTCAAGGAAGTGTTCCTAAACTTTATGACAACTTGAAAGGTGATTCAATTCTGTCCTGTGTTTTTAGGGAAATGACACCTTTAGCTAAACATCCTTTCACAGTTTAAACTTCAGAGTTGTTCCTCTCTTTCTCAACTTTAGTTTTATTGCCCTGTGAATGAAATACCTTCGGTGCATTAACTTAGAAAAATTGGACCCACGTGACCAATAATATCTGTGGTTGAGAGGAGGCTTGTAAAACCTGTTTCAACATGCAATTATCTTTTCTGATAGGTTAAGGAATAAGGGGTGATGTCATAAGGTTAAGTCTATATTAACCCCAATATTGTATTGTCTTGTTGATTCTGTTATAACTTGTGCTTAAGGAAAATTGAATACCCAACTCCTGTACTGTATTGAATAAAACATCTTTCTTGAAATCTGCAACGGAGTTCGGAATCACAATAATTTTCTACTCACGGATGCACGAAAGAAAAAAGAACACTGACTTTATATTTAAATCAACACATTTCACCCCCTCCTCTCTGTATGTGGCTTTGGATAAGTGTCTGCTAAAGGATATATATATATATATATATATATATATATATATATATATATATATATATATATATATATAATATATATTCAGATGATTTATCTGTCCATTATATTATTCGTTCATTTTCAAAACGTTATCAAAGACATCATATGTAACACTGTATTATAGTTGAAAAATATCCCAGAAGTAAAACAGGCCTTAATTTACCCTCTTGAAGTAACTACAAAACAAAGACAGCAATACAGTAGTTAAATATTGTGTGTATTTCAAGTATAAACAAAGTAGATCACTTTTAAAAAAAAAAAAAATCCCTACCATTGTTGTGTCTTCGCAATAAACAAAGTGGCCTGTAACAGGGCGAGGTGCCCTGTACATTGTTTTGTTTATTTATTTTTAGAACGGGGTTTTCCCCCTCCTCCCCCGGGTTATTTTGTATAATATTATTATTATTATTATTATTATTATTATTATTATTATTATTATTATTATTATTATTATTTATGACGGCGAAGCCGTGTTATTGTTTTGTTTATTTTTAAAAAACGTGTTCTGGCAGAGGCGAGATTGGTGCTCGTCCTCTGCCAGGAATAATTTAAAAACTCGTGCAGAAGGTGGCCATCTCCCGAATTAATTAGGTGATTTAATTTGTTGCTAATCGGGAGAGGGTCACCTGTTATAAAAGCCGGCAGCTCTCGGCACTCTGGGTGGGCGTGTAGAGAGAGTGGAGAGAGAGAGCAAAAACAAAACTGAATAAACGAATACAATACAGGAAGTGACAGTGACAGCGACTGCCCAGCCCGACCTGTCTGGTTTATTTATTATTTTGTTCGAGATTTGTTTTGTTTACACCTTTTATTTTGCTCTGTGAGCACAGTTTCTTTTTGTTTAAACTTTTGATTTATTTTTGTTATTTAAAATAAAACGCGTAGCGCTTTAACTGCAGTACTTGCCTGGTGTCAGTTTCCTTCCTGCTTCTGCCTGACGTTACCGCCCAGTCATTCCTGTCACATGGCCATAGACACGTTTTCATAAAGTAATAACATTAGTTTTTAACTTGAATGAACACTTCAAATAAAATAAACGTGAAAAAGAGGCCGTTGTACAATGAAAAAAAACAATATTTACTCACTGTTTTATTTCTTTTTTGCCATTCCACTTTGTTCTATCGAGCCTGCTTCCCACATCCCTCAGAATCTTTTCAGCGACCGCCTCCTGGCGGGCCACTGGTAAGCGTCTGGGCTGGAGCTTGGTCCCCCGTGTGGATTGTGTGTTAGACGAGGTGGGTCCATCCTGTTTCTTCAGGATTGGTTGCAAAACTGTGGCAGTACTCTGCCAGCAGTTCCTACAGCTGGGCCCGCTGATCCGGGCTCAGCCCCTCGCAGCTGGGAAACCAGACTGTGGCCACTGCGGCCAGGGCAGCATCTTCTTCTTTGAGTGACAGCGGCTTCTGATGTCGGGTGGGCCTTATAGGCCTGCTCCCGAGGGTGGCTTGTGGAGGGAGGCGGGCCCGGTTATAACTTGCGGGTGAGGGGGCTCCATGTGAGAGTCATTCCGTCTTGGAATTGCAGGACCCTGCCTGGTCTGTAGGTCCAGCTGACTTCCAGTGGCTTGGAGGAAGTCCAGGCCCAGGATGCACCGGGGCAACCCACACAGGGTGGTGCACCATCCAGCCAGCCAATGCTGGCGTATAGCAGTGGGGACCCGATCAAATATAGAGTGTTTAGGCTCATCTTCCGATAAGGGAGTTGAGCTCCTCCGACAGGGAGACAAGATATCTGATTCCGCGTCCTCGTACGGGAAGATTCATTCTTGGGTGTCCATGTCCTCAGATGCAGCGAGGGACAAAACAACCTCCTACGCTGGTTGTGGGTTAGGCAATGGTGTCTGAACTGTGGGCACTGACACTACGAGGGAGCCTCACAGCAGTTCCATCAAAAAGGACTGCTGCTGGTTCATAGCTTCAAAAATCTTCTCCATTTGCCCTGCAACCCGATCAGTACCAGAATGCCTTCTATGGTGGCTCCTGTTCCTCTTCCCTGGCGGAGGAGAGGGGGAGCTCCCTGAGCCAGAGGACAAAGAGGAGGTTTTAGAGGAGCGTAGATTCTTAGTCCTGCTCCTACCCCTAGAGGATTGCTTCCTAGCACCCGGTGTAACAGGGAGTAGGGACTCTGTTGACCGCACTGTAGGTGACAAATGTTGCGCCGGTGTCAGATGCAGAGCGGTCCCTGGAAAAGCAATTTGAGCACAAGGTGCGCAAGAGCTGCAGTCTTTAACTGCTCCCTCTGCATGCTCCCTTTTCAGGCAGTTGATGCACCTGTCGTGCTTATCCTCTGTTGGAATGTTTTTCTTGCAAACAGCACAAAGGTGAAACCTAGACATGGTGCAAGGTTGAAAAAACAGTTCAGCCTTTCAGTGTATACCAACCAGGTCACACGTACCGGGGCACCTTCTCTGGTACTGACCAGGTCACTGGTATAGGCTCTTGTACCGACTGGTACCGGCTCTGTTACCAACCAGGGGGCTGGTACAGCCTCTGGTATAGACTGGTACTGGCTGCGGTACCAACCAGGTCACTGGTACAGGCTCAGGTACTGACTGGTACCGGCTGTGGTACCGACTGACCTGGTCACTGGTACAGACTGGTAACGGCTCTGGTACTGACCAGGTCACTGGTACAGGCTCAGGTACCGACTGATACTGGCAGGAGTGCCATGGTGCTGACCTCAGTAATGAACGGGTAGTGAGAGCGGCACCAGAAATGAGTCACCGGTATCGGCCCTGGTACCGGGAGTGAGTCACTGGTACCAGCAGAAGTGGCGTGCAGGTGAAGACATGAAAAAGCCGCTGACAACATTGTGCTGTTAAACAGACATGGGCTGCAGTTGTCTGCTAACTAGAAAAAACTAGTAACCTTCGTTGTCAGTGAAACAAGAAGCAGATACAGCAACGGCAAAGAGACACTCTGAATATTCTGTAGTCGAAAAGCCTCCTGCAGTGTAGCTAAAAAGCCATTAACACTGGCAGTGTCTCCGTAGCGCAAAAACCAGACAGCTAGTGCAGTATAGTGTCTGTACAGAGGCGGACTCTAGTAAAGGGAGACAGCCTATGAACGCACTGGGTTTCTGAAAGAAAAACAGAAAACAATTAAAACTTGCTAAAATTATGTATTATATTCATAATATATAAATGAAAAGACGTTAGCAAAAATTTATATCGACTCAAGAAGAGCCGAGCAGCAAGGGAGAGCGTGAAAAGGGACTGAATCCTGGGTAAGGAGCAGTGAAGAACCACCGGCTTCACACGGTGCACAAGGCCGCACAGGGGACTTAATCAGAACCTAGGCTAAGAAATAATTATATGCTTAAAATAGGGGAATTATTTCAAATATGAAGTGAGAGAAAAAGTGAATATTCAACTTATCTCCATAGTTATGACTTAAAGTCAGTGCTCACTCTTCCGCAGGCAAGGCTGAAAGAAAAATGGCACTGAGCCTTATGCGTCACTCATATTTATCTCCTGGGGGCAGAGACGACGTCTGACGCATACAGGACTCTTAAAGGAACAGATTTGATATAAGTGCTCAGGTAATTCAGGCTATAAGAGATATAACCAATTCGGTAATGGTTACATTTTGTACTTGAAAGGGAATCAGTTTAAACCATGGAAATCAGCAGTGCGGACTATGAAACATTTATTTTTGGGTCAGTGCAGATTGTATTACATAAAATTGCAAGGATATCAAGTCAAATATGTTCAGTTTTGAAAAAAAAATGACTGAACCCATGGTCGGCATTTTGCAAGTAAATGTGTAATTTGTGGTTACTACAGCAACTATATAGAATTTGTAGATGACCCCTAGCAATGTAAGTGGAAATTGTTCATGAGACAGGAAAGCTGGCATTTTGCAAGTGATCTTGTTATTCATGGTTACCACGGAAACTGTAAAGGAATAAAAGATGACCACAAGCAATGTTGTGGAAATTGTTCATGGGGCAGCAGAAACAGTTCCATTGTATTCTATCAAAGAGTGTATTGCATTGCAGGCATTTAAATTACTGTAAATGGGATTCAAATAACGAATCTCCAGCGTAGGCTTGTCCCTTTCAGTTGTCCGTGGTTGAACTGGTCATCCCAGTATAGGTGCTATTTAATATTTCACAGTAGATTTGTGTGTACTCAATAAATGTTTGTTGTGCATTTGAGATTTCACTTTCTCAGATAGTTCAGAATTCTGTTATTTTATTTGGATTTGTCCCTTTTAAGAAACCCTAACAGTATTAGTATCAGAAATCAATCAATGAAAGAAGTAGATTGTAAAATGTTGCACTTAGAACCACAGCAGATGCAAAGCATGATGGACCATGGACCAATGTGTATGTTAATTGCTGCTCCTTATCATTTCTTTTTTTTCAGGCCTTAGGGAATCATGAATTTGACAATGGAATGGAAGGATTAATCAGCCCTTTTCTTCAGAAAGTGAACTGCTCAGTACTGAGTGCTAATATGAAACCAGATCAGGAACTGGCTAACAAAATAAGTGGATTAGTCCTGCCCTATAAAATCTTTGCATTGGGCTCTGAGAAAGTGGCTGTGGTCGGGTACACAACAAAGGAAACACCAACCCTATCCACTCCAGGTATTCATGCATTCTCATACTACTGTACATACTCGATGAACAGCTAGCAGCACACAATTAGTAAGTACAATGTATATGCTGGATGTACACTCCTGTGTCATGTCAACACATGTATAGATTGTATTTTTTTTTTCTTTAGAATTTTTTAAGTAGACACATTTTTTTTTCATGTCACTGCTAACAAGTGGGTCAGATTTTCCAGTTTTTCTGTCACTAGTGGTTCCCGTAATAAATGCTCTAAGTTAATACATCGTCATGTATAAGGTGTCTCCTGTTGTTGTAAGAGATGTTATCTCATGCAGTTTGATTCTGTCTGCTCAAACTATAAGAAACGCAGATCGAACTCATGAACTATTGATTGCTTTGGAACTGAGATTACACATCCTGTAGTTTGAAGGATGACATTTGACCCTGTATTGACCAATCGGGTTAAAGGAAAGCGCAGAGTACATAGTTTTATGTTAACCACAGCTATATATATACGTCATCCAGCTGCACACTCATTTCCAGGACTGCAATCCACATTGGGGTTAATTTTTATTATTTTGAATGTTTTATTTGAAATGTGTGTATTCTGTCTAATGCTGACATTCAAGTTCTGCATGCAAGTCACAAGGATTAAAGCAAGTAGAGGTTTGACTTTGTAAAGCCCTAAATGTGATAGTGGATGACAAGAAACACATTTTTACATTTAAAAGAGAATGTTTATACTTGTATTCATACTACATTTAGTTCGGAAGTGTTTTGTTTTCATAACTGGTGAATATAATGTATTTTCATTCTCTTTTTTTATTTTGTTTTCTTTGCAGGACCGAATGTAGTGTTTCAAGATGAGGTCCAAGCCTTACAGGTTGAGGTAGACAAGTTAAAAACACTGGGAATAAACAAGATCATTGCTTTGGGCCATTCTGGATTTGAAACAGATAAACTAATTGCAAAGAAAGTGAGTGGTGTTGATGTTGTTATTGGTGGACACTCAAACACATTCCTTTACACAGGTAAATTCCATTTACTCTTCTATTAAGTCCTCTATTCAATGTTCATGTAATGATGATGTCATTTTCACCATCAGTAAAGGCTGACTGTAGGTCAACACATTTAGGACTAACACATATAAAATATATCGATTTTTAAAGTTGGAAGGATGTGCTGTGTTATCAACTTTCCACAAAATTCAAAGAAATTCAAGTACCACAGACAAGAGGTAGGGGGGCGCGGCCCAAAACGTTTGAGAACCAATGATATAATACATGATAAGGTGGATATTTGTTATGAAAGAATGATTATGGCTATTACTCAAGCTGCAAAAAATGCCATTCCAATGAGGAGACATAGAAAAGGTGTTAACCCAGCGGTTCCTTGGAGTGTGCTAGACTGATTAAAGAAAGGACATCTTGTTTGAGAAGAGTTAAAAAACAAAATAAAACAAAAAAATATGTTAGCAGATGATTTAATTAAGTACAAAAAAGCAAAAACTATGGCTCAAAGGGTTATTAGGAAAAGGAATATTGACAGGATTATTGCACTAAAATAAGTTCTGATACTAATGTAAATAATGTTTGGAGTAAAATAAAGGCAATAGCAGGATAAGGGAAGGGAAACAAATTGATTCCTTTGATGCAGGAAGGGATAGTCATGACAGATGATGAGAAGAAAGCATCTATGTTGGGGTTAAGGTGATAATTATAATAATGAGTTTTTGGATAAGATTGGTCAATTTTTTATTGATAATTCTTTGATATTGGAAGATAGGGAAGATGTTCAAACATAAATAAATGTTTCTTTCTTAATTGGGGAATTGAAAGCTCCAATTGGAAAAGGCAAGAATTCTACGCCAGGTGAAGATAAGATATCTTATAACATGTTTAAATTGTTGCCTGATAGTAGCTTAGATAAATTATTGAAGCTTTATAATAAAGTATGGGAGTTGGGTTTTTTGCCTAAAGAATGGAAGAATGCCATCGTCATTCCTATAAGTAAGGCAGGAAAGGATCCAGATGAAGTGGGGTCTTATCGAGCATTGACAGTTACTATCTGTAAAGTTATGGAAAGAATGGTGTGTGGTAGATTGTTGTATTGTTTGGAAACTAAAAAGTTACTGAGTGACTATCAGAGTGGTTTAGTCAATACATATCTACAATAGACCAATTGGTAAGATTATCTGCAGAAGTCAAGGAGACATTAAGTGTGGATGAGGTGGTTGGGTCAGTATTCATTGACATAGTCTAGTCTGACATAGACTTATGATATGGTTTGGAAATAAGGTCTAATATATAAAATAGCAACATTGGGAATAAAGAAGAGGACTCTGGTGGAGCAGAGATTTTCTGAAGGAAAGGAAAGAAGATTTAAAGTGAAAATGAAGGGGAAATTATCTGAAAGGTTTGAGATGCATGTTATCAGCCCTTTGCTATTTAATATGATTAATTATCTATTATTAGGATCTAATGCAGCTGTGGGTTTGTTTGCTGACCATGGGGTTATTTCTAAATGAACATATTTAAAATAGTTAGGAGGGAATTGCAGATGGCAATGAATATTCTGGAAAAGTGGTCTAATAAATGGGGTTTTAAAATATCAGTAACAAAGTCAGAGGTACTGTTGTTTTCATGTAGGAGGAGAGAGCAGGGGAGTTCAGTATATTATACTAAGATAAGATACTTAACCAGGGCTTGAATTTAAGCAGGGTATCACAGGAATCACAGGAATCGCAGGAATCGCGCGTTTTCCAAGTTGCTCCCGCATGTCTGCAACTTTCAGTACGGGAAAATCCCACAGAGATATTTTAAGACAACAAGCTACTGTATTTTTCACCCAGTTTAGAATGCCTGAAACGCTTCAACAATCTATAAGGAAGTGGGTGCCAGTGACGAAACCACTATGAGCCGCATTCTGAGTAGTTATGTTAAAATAAATACATTTAAAGTAGTATTGAATATTTTAAGTGCCGCAAGACTTTATTCTCTCGTACGTGATTCTCGGCCGCTATCTTTAAGCATTATAGAAACTCAGTACACTGCAGTATAAGTAAACAGTTTTGAAAAAAAAAAATACGATATTAAGTCTGTCTAGGTGTTGTTTTGCAAGCGGTGACTTTACCTTTAACTCTGAAAACTCAGCCCCATTCAATTTGGGGCACCAAAGGTTACGCACATATTACTCAGGCACAATAAAAGCCACCTACCTGGTTCATGGCTTGTTTAAAAGTACAGATTTGGGGCTTTCCAAAGACGTATTCAGTGGCTGCGTCCCAAACCATTCCCTTGCGCTCTACACCCTTGGACAAGTGTACACTTCGCGTGACGTTTTACTGACATCATTGAGTGTGCACTTGGATGGGCGAGGGAGTAGAGTGTAGAGTGGAGCTAAAAGCATTAAATGGGACGCACTTCAGCATCATCATTCAGCGCCTTTACCTTTGACTGAGCAAGAAGCTACGCAATCTTTTGTTGTCTGATTGTAGTTTGGAAGAATGGCTGCAGCATTTGCACTGTTCTTGTTCCAAAGAACTGTGGCAAGGATTTCAGCAAGTATGAGACATCTTCACAAGCTTATTGCCCTACTGAGCGAACAAGACATATTTAGAACATTTTTCGCTGTACTTTCCAATCATATATTTAAATCGCGGTCACAGATTAAAAAAGATTAATTTTATTAGCTGTTTACTCAATACAACATACATTTCACAAATAATTTGCTTGTTAAATAACTTAACAATATCTACAATTTCCTAGCTAATTACATTTATGTGCAGCCACGTCTGCCATATTTGCAAATTTTTCCCACTTGTCTCCTCCTTTAATGCTCTGAGACTTCAGCACAAAAACACTTCTGCAGAAGTCAACTGTTTTGTACACTCAGTCGAAGGGTGCAGTGAAGGGCACGTAAAACACCCTTCACTCGTTCCCTAAGGAATTGGGACAATCCTTTAAGATGGCAAACATAGTACTTCCACCCCTCAAGGGAAGGTAACGAGTGAGCAAGGGTGCGGTTTGGGACGCAGCCAGTGTGTGTAGGCGGTACTCCTACTCGGAACTATGACTGCCTGAAGTTAAGCCACTCATCATGTGACAGAGTTCACAACTTAGGTTTTGTTTTGAGTCTATTGCTCTGTCATTGAAACAGCTAGACTGAAAGGGACGGTATCGTTGGAAAGCTTAGAAGCTCATCCCCCCCCATGTTCATTTCATATTGAGGGTCAATGGTGCATTTTTTTTTTTTTTTTTTAGCCATCATGATTACAATTGATCTACCACATATAGTATGCCTGATCCTGTTGCAACTTACATAATATTAAAGGAAATTGTGTGGCTTTTCATTTGATATGTTACATGCATGTAATATAAACTATCCAGTAGTTAAACATACATAAATGAAAACAGTAAAAAACAGGCGGAAATAGGGCTGAGTGTAAAGAGTTAAAAAAAAGAAATGGAGCGCTGGTTAAAAAGAAAAGCACCTTTTTCTTCTGCTGCAGCAAAAACTTCACATCAGGCAATGGCAAAGGCAATGAAGAGTGCTCTGTCTCACAGTGATGAACAGCTGTTAGGTCTCCTGAAAGCAGCCTATTTTAAAGCACCAGTGTGAATGATGATTCCCCCCCTAAAATTTGGAATCCCCCCCATTGGCTGCAGCATAGGGGGGAAATCCCCCCAGCACACAAAAATGAAGTTCAAACCCTGTTAAAGAAGTGGAAGAATTCAGATACCTGGGAGTGTGGTTTGATAAAAAATTGAGTTGGGGAAAAGCAGATAAGTACCATAATAGATCAATGCAAAGGACGGCTTAATATTCTAAGAAATATTTCAGGAACGAGTTGGAGAGCGAATAAATATAGTATGATGATGATATATGCAGAGTTAGGTGTAGCAGACTTTGGAAGTCAGATACTAGAGAGAACATGTAAAAGCAAGATACAAAATTGGATAATATTCAAGCTAAAGCCATAAGGGTGTGTGTAGGATCTATGAAATCCGCTCTGATTTATGCTCTGCAGGTTTTGGTAAATGAGATGCCACTGGATTTAAGGGGGAAATTATTAAGCATTAAATAATGGATTAAGGTTAATTCTCTTCATATAGCATTTCCTCCTAGGAAAAGCATGGAAGATAGATGGATAAATCACTATAAAAAGGAGATTTGGGAGCCAAATGGGGGAACATTGGGTATTTGGGTGCAGAAATGGATAACGGAGATAGGAACTGAGAACCTGAATTTAGTTAAGAATGTTAATTTTAATGTATACCAGAATGGTTGGTGGACAGACCAATTAGCTGTATTGACTTGAGTGAGCAAGTGAAAAAAGGAGGGGAAAAAATGGACTTGAAAAGAAAGAGTCAAGCTTTTGTAAAGGAATAAAGAGGCACTGTGTAAAAGATTTCACCACACACTGTTTACACAAATAGGGCTATTGTCCTGCCACACTCACAGTAAATTGTGCACATTTACAAAATAAACTGCAAGTACGTTTAAGGAAAGAAAATTACTGTGGTGTGAAACCATGGTTTCTTTCGTTGCACAAGGAAACTAGTAAGAAGCCATTTAGTTTACGGACAGAGCTGTTGGGCTGTTCACAGTAGTCTCATGCTGGTTTCACAATGTTCAAATTATTTTATTTATCTACCTTTATTTGTCTTCAAAGGGGGCTTGAGACATTAACACTTGTATTATACTTAAGTGTGCCATGTAAGGCTTAAGAAACACCGCCTTATTCAAACCAGGATTTGATGCTGTTAACCTGCTTCAACCTGCATCTTACATGCATGCATTTCCTGTTGGCAAATCACATGAACCTGTCAGATCATGTGCTTACTCAAATAATAAGAGATATCACACCCAGAACTATCCACTCACTGTTGGAAAAAGGTGTTTTCAGCTGGGTCATTCCAGACCACAGTGGGAGATGCTTGGGGGCTTGCTAGTTAACCAATTGCAACAGGATCATCCAGTTTACGAGTGCATTAGAGGGGGGAAAAAAACACCATTTGTACAATATTTCTGCAACAATGTTAAAATCTATTTTAGGAATAAAATAAACATTTCCCTAGGAATTGAGTGAAAGTGTTTGGTTTTGTATTTATGCAGCATGTTCATTGGGCACATTTCACAAATCATGGGTGGCCTTTCCAGATAAAGCTGTGTTTAATTTGTTTCATAACCTTTTGCAGATTTCTGATTTTTTTTTTAGATTTGGTATGTCGTTTTTAGGTAAATATCACAACCACAATAAAATTCTAGATTTAAACTAAAATGTCAACCCCTAAACTATCTTACCTCTTCTCAAATCTTTTCACTCATACAAAATATTTCACCACATGCAAATGTATGATCCACCAGCACTGTCAAACGAAAAACTCAAATGTCCCCTGTGTTGTAAACTTACCTGTCAACAACCATAATTGTTAGTAACTATTTGCCTAGTCGTTACTGATATCATTTCAAACTGACTTTATTTACTTGATTTAAATAATTCAAATCAAAACCTGTTTGGCATAACCTCAGACACGATTGGTATTTGATGTTGTGAATGTAAGGATGTGCTTTTCTTCTTAACTTGCTTCACTAACAATATATTTGCTTCTTCATTGTTTAAAGACATGTCCTAGTTGACTTGCTATTCTAGTTCTTCTTCCAGGGGAATATCATTTCAAACAGAATATGATCCAGGAGACAAAGTACATTATAATAAAATAAAAAAGTAATATACATTGTTTTTGTTTGTTTTGAATTTATACCTGTCATTTTGGTTCCTCAAAGGTACACCTCCCTCCAATGACGTCCCTGTTGGTCCATATCCATTCATAGTAGACTCTGATGACGGGCGTCAAGTGCCAGTTGTGCAGGCCTATGCTTTTGGGAAGTACCTTGGCTATCTTAAAGTCACCTTCAATAAGCAAGGGAATGTTGTGACAGCTAAAGGGAACCCTATACTTCTAGACAGCACTATAACGGAAGGTACCTGATAATATGTGTCTCCCATACAGTCCTATTTGACAAATATAAGAATGTAAATCAACCAAATCACTGCCATTTTGATGTAACCACTCAGTACATTCTCTACCCCAGTCATGTTGATGCCAGAGATAGAATGGGGCTCTACCCATAGTGATGTGCATATACATGTGAAATGATTTACAACCTCAATACATTCTCTACCCCAATCATGTTGATGCCAGAGATAGAATGGGGCTCTACCCATAGTGATGTGCATATACATGTGAAATGATTTACCCCTCAATACATTCTATACCCCAATCATGTTGATGCCAGAGATAGAATGGGGCTCTACCCATAGTGATGTGCATATACATGTGAAATGATTTACCCCTCAATACATTCTCTACCCCAATCATGTTGATGCCAGAGATAGAATGGGGCTCTACCCATAGTGATGTGCATATACATGTGAAATGATTTACCCCTCAGTACATTCTCTACCCCAGTCATGTTGATGCCAGCGACAGGAAGCAAACCACAGTTCGCAGGATATCAGCACCCCTATCACAGACGTGAGGAGGACTTGCATGTATACAGTTAGTGATGAACTTAATGATCCTTGTGAACCTGGTCAGACAAACCTGCATAAGGGAGAAAAGAACCTCAATGGGCACAAGCCTGGAGTTAAATGGGCAAGAGCTTGTGAGAAAACTACATGGGACACAGTAAACACAGATCTCTGCTTTGCGTTGGAAAGGTTAAGTGGAACAGTTGAAAAGAAGCTGGATAAATTTGGGGACATCATCTACACATATGGGAGCGAGAGGTTTGGAGTTGAAAAAAGAAAGGAAAAAGTACAAACTTCCTGGAAAGTCTAGACGGCAGCAGGAGATTGAACGCTTAGTTAGAGAAAGGAGACAGCTGAGGAAGCAATGGAGATGAGCAGAACAAAGTCGGAAAGAGGGACTCGGTCTCTTACAAAGGGTCATAAAAGATAAGCTTGCAACATTGCGCAGAGCTGAGCACCTACGGAAATGCTACAAAAAGAAGGAGCGTGCGAGAACTAACTTTTATAAAGACCCATTCAAATTTGCAAAGAAGTTATTCACCAAGGAGAAAAATGGCACACTAAAAGCTTAAGTTTGAGCTAGAGAGATATATTTGGAGGAAACACATACAGATTCAAAAAGGCAGGAGCCTATGTCAATTCCTTCAGACATCCCACCTATCAATCCACCAGAATACCAAATGGAGGACTGTGCACCTAAGTGGAAAGAAGTAGAGCAAGCTGTAAAAAAAAAGCAAGGGCTTCATCATCTCCAGGGCCTAATGGAGTTCCGTACAGAGTGTACAAGAGTGCTTCAGGAGTTCTACGAATCCTGTGGAAATTGATGAAGTTGGCATGAGAAAAACAGGTTGTACCAAGAGCATGGCACCAAACAGGTGGAGTCTTTTATACCAAAAGAAAAAGATTCTACAAGCATCAGTCAGTTTCGCCCTATTTCCCTATTAAACGTAGAAGGCAAGATTTTCTTCAGCATTATTGCTCAGAGATTGTCAGCTTACCTATTAAAGAACTGCTTCATTGACACTTCAGTACAAAAAGCAGGCATTCCCGGTTTCCCAGGATGCTTAGAACACATCAGTGTGATCTGGCAACAAATTCAATCAGCTAAAAAGGAGAGGAAGGAGCTCCATGTTGTGACATTCCTGGATTTGACTTGTTTTTCAACTTCAGAATTCAGCACTATGTGGCAATGTCTAGAAGTTGGAATAATGGCAGCATGCACCATTTCTCCACTGGCAATGGAAGTAATCATTAGGGCATGAAAATGGGTAGTGGGAGGAGAGTGCTTGGCTTCTGGAATGCGACTACCACCAATTCGAGCATACATGGATGACATGACAACCATGACTACAACAGTAGCCTGCACTAATCGGTTATTGGGCAAATTAACCAATAACATTGAATGGGCACGAATGCAATTCAAGCCCACTAAATCAAGGAACATCTCTATAATTAAAAGTGAAGTAGTAGATAAAATGTTCTACATTAATGGTGAGGCAATACCAACAGTGTCTGAGAAGCCAGTGAAAAGTCTTGGGAGATGGTATGACGGGGATCTAAAGGAAACAGTTTGTGTGGGAGAAGTTAGACAACAAGCAGTGGAAGGGTTGAAGAGCATAGACAGCAGCAGTTTACCAGGCTAACTAAAACTCTGGTGCTTCCAGTTTGGTCTACAGCCGAGGCTGCTGTGGCCACTGACTGTGTACGAGGTATCTTTGACAAAAGTAGAGAAGCTGGAAGCTTTAATCAGTTCATACATCAGGAAATGGTTGGGAGTTCCACGCTGCCTCAGCAGAGTGGGACTTTATGGTAAAGGAATACTGCAGCTACCAGTCTCCGCTCTAACCGAGGAGTTTAAGTGCGCCTAGGTCCGACTGGAAATGACATTAGTAGAGTCACACAACAAATGCGTAAGGGAAAACTGGAAGAAAGTGGGTGGCAAAGAAAGCTGTGGAAGATGCAAAGGCTGCCCTTCAAATCGATGATATCATGGGGCAAGTTCAGCATGGAAGAGGGGGGTCTTGGTCTCAGTTCAGCTCCTCCTACATGGCACAGGGCAGCCCCAGCTCAACGGAGGAAGCTGGTAGTCAACAAGGTGCAAAAGCAGGAGGGGAGGATGAGGTGCCTAAAGGCCATTCCGTATGAGAGGAAGAAACTGCGTTATGCTCAACTAGCCACTGAAGTGGAACAGCGAGGATGGAGAGTCCAGGGTTGTCGAGGATTTGTGGCACACTCTACAACCCGGTTTCTCAGAGACGTCGGATTCAGTGGCCAAGAGTTGCATCGCACAGTGAAGAACTTATCTGAAGCAGCAGAGAGGAGCAGCAACTTGCTGTGGTTGACACAGAAAGATTCTGGTTGGGGATCTCAAGCACAATAGAAAGAAAGAAACACTGATGTACGGGTAAGTAAGCTGGGCTGAGTTGAGTGGGGGATGGAGGGAGGTGATACTGGGACGCCAGAATCACAGTCGAGCCCTCTTGAGGTGTCGTGGGCTAGTCGACGAAACACTGAGGATGGAAGGTGCCCACTTGAAGACCCCAGGGATGTACCCTACTTAGCTCAATCCAGACGGTTGTCATGCTGATGCGCTGGGGAGCACACTGTGGTTGATCCCCGGAGCCAATGAGGTAATCGGATCAATTGCCTTTCTCTGTTAATACTAGTGGCACATATTGTATCTAAACAATACAGTTCAATGTAGAATGTAATGTTTGGTATTTGAATGTTAAGATTTGAAACATGGTCTGGTGCCTTGGCTGTTGCCCTTATACTTCTTAGGCCATTTTCATCACATACTAAACACTCGCTGCACTTTTCAGATAAAGAGTTGCGTGCAGAGGTTGATTTGTGGAAACAGAAGCTCAGTAATTATTCGGCTCAAGTTATTGGGAAGACCATGGTGTACCTTAATGGGACTACTCAAGAGTGCCGCTTCCGGGAATGCAACATGGGGAATTTAATCTGTGATGCAGCGGTAAGTTAAAGCTTATTAGACTCATTTGGATCCATGGTCTGGCTACTGGCATTTAATTAGCACCAGTTTCTTTAAATGTACATCTCTTTTTACTTATTTCACAGAATTCACAAGTACAAATAAACTACTTTATAGGTTTTATTATGTTTAATATTCATTAAAATATTACATAATCTGCTGCCCCTATACTACAATCCAATTGTTTGGTGTCCCAGTTGTATTGCAGCATTGTACATGCACATCATTTTTTAATTTGAAATCTAATTTGAAATTAAGCATTGTGGGGCTGGTGTAAGGATACGTGCAAAGTGATTTGCAGCTGCAAAACACCCTTATTGCAGCCTAAATCAGCGGTAAGGCATTATCGTCTCACTCCGCAGGTCATCCTAGACTTACTAGCTGAATTTCACCTTTTCACCTGGTTGACTGTCCCCCTGGTAACACCAACATCATTGACTATCTCCACTAGAGGGCCATATGCCCTCTTTGTTAGTATAACCGATTTTGGCTGAGGCTTTTCCAAATAACTCAGTTTCATGCTGAGTGACCTCAACCGTAAGGACTCTCAGCTCCTCCTCAGAAAGGTTTTCATTTCTGTGTGCCAAGAGGACTTTGCTGCCCTTTCTATTTTTTTGTTTGGTTTGATTTTCGTGCTCCACAAATCTCATACAGCGCCTACTGCTGCCTTTACTACTAAGTGCAGCCTCTAAATACTCTGCTGCACATGCGGCGCTCATTGCAACCCACGTTATCATGATTGCAGCTCATTATTTGTGCGTGTTGAGTAATTTGCATTACTTAAGCTTACATAGGCCGCAGTGCAAAATAAGGAACTGGCCACAATTGTTTTCACTACGCCTATCCTTACATCAGCCCCTGTATGTCTGCTACCATCTGCCTAATTATTATTTAAGATACAATATTGCAATCCAAAACAAAACAAATGGTATGGAAATGCCAATGCTACAGAGGCTTTTACCGCCAGATCAATTTAAAATGATAAACAGTAATTCATCTAACATTTAAACAGTTATAAAGTACAATATTCAATATAGTTTGTTTTTAATATTGAGCTGATTCCACTTTCGACACATTCGTGGCATGTATCCAGTAGCTTATGCAATGTTCTTGTAATTCTAAATTATATTTCGGTCAGAAAACCTTTTGAGGCACCCCTACTCATAAATTAGCTCGCAGATAAGTGGAGCGGGTGACCGTAGGGAAGCCATGGGTAGGGGGGCAGGATAGCTTCCCTTCCCTCATTAGACGAAGCCAAAAAGCAGGTGGAGGCTGGAGAGAAGGAGGCAAACTCTGGCGCACAGCAGGGACTCAATGGATTGTTAAATCCTTTCCTTGCCCATCATTGAACGAATTGTTTCCCGAAGGTCAAATAAGGTACCAGCTATTCGACTGACTATATGTTCTGGTATTGGAAGCACCTAAAATATGCTTGATGTCCTATTTTTTATATATTTTAAAACATAAATATCCAATACTGTGTACTACAGGCTATATGTGTAAAATATGTTACCTTGAAATATGCCTGTCATGACTTTTGAATTTAAAAAAAAACTAAACAAACTTGTGTCAAAAGTACTTACTGCCTTCAAAAATTGTGTGAATTCGTTTTTTTTTAAATTATTATTTCACTGTTTGCATTTTGTTGTTTTTTTAATAACAAAATGCAAGCTCAAGTTCATTCCAATGCAAGACACTTTCTTGATGGCCCACAGCTGTGTGACTGCATTTGTATTGTAAACAATACCCACCTTCGTCTCTTGTGCTTAACCTCTTTTTCCTGTTCTTCATGGTATTGGGATGTATTTTGGGCAAACACTGTATTTCGACAAAGTCTGTTTTGCTCCCAGCTCCCAGAAATGTGTTTATTTTAAAATGTAATCAAATCCTTCTGTCATCCCATGTGTATTTTAACAGCCACCTGCTGTACATCCAATGACATAATGCTTGGGTCTGCTGCAGCATGTACATCACATTCTAGAATAATCTCAAGAGATTGTGCAGTGAGACAATGGGTCTTTCTTAGGATCTGAAAAGCAGTTGTCTATATAATGCAGTTCTTAAACTCACTCATCTTTATTTCCATTGCCTTTTATCTCTGTTCGGTTTGTTTGTTTGTTTTTTCCAAATTCATTTACTTTCTACCATAAACATGTTGGCTATTTTACATTTCTTTCCGTGTTTAATATCCTGTTTTCTAAGAGTTCTGTTGTCTCTTCTAGATGCTTATTTACAAGGCCTGCTAACTCACTCCTTCACTCCCATTGTCCCAGCCTTGCTCAGGTAGACCATGGCAATGAGAAGCACATCCTTCACTCCCATTGTCCCAGCCTTGCTCAGGTAGACCATGGCAATGAGAAGCACATCCTTCACTCCCATTGTCCCAGCCTTGCTCAGGTAGACCATGGGAATGAGAAGCACATCCTTCACTCCCATTGTCCCAGCCTTGCTCAGGTAGACCATGGCAATGAGAAGCACATCCTTCACTCCCATTGTCCCAGCCTTGCTCAGGTAGACCATGGCAATGAGAAGCACATCCTTCACTCCCATTGTCCCAGCCTTGCTCAGGTAGACCATGGCAATGAGAAGCACATCCTTCACTCCCATTGTCCCAGCCTTGCTCAGGTAGACCATGGCAATGAGAAGCACATCCTTCACTCCCATTGTCCCAGCCTTGCTCAGGTAGACCATGGCAATGAGAAGCACATCCTTCACTCCCATTGTCCCAGCCTTGCTCAGGTAGACCATGGCAATGAGAAGCACATCCTTCACTCCCATTGTCCCAGCCTTGCTCAGGTAGACCATGGCAATGAGAAGCACATCCTTCACTCCCATTGTCCCAGCCTTGCTTAGGTAGACCATGGCAATGAGAAGCACATCCTTCACTCCCATTGTCCCAGCCTTGCTCAGGTAGACCATGGCAATGAGAAGCACATCCTTCACTCCCATTGTCCCAGCCTTGCTTAGGTAGACCATGGCAATGAGAAGCACATCCTTCACTCCCATTGTCCCAGCCTTGCTTAGGTAGACCATGGCAATGAGAAGCACATCCTTCACTCCCATTGTCCCAGCCTTGCTCAGGTAGACCATGGCAATGAGAAGCACATCCTTCACTCCCATTGTCCCAGCCTTGCTCAGGTAGACCATGGCAATGAGAAGCACATCCTTCACTCCCATTGTCCCAGCCTTGCTCAGGTAGACCATGGCAATGAGAAGCACATCCTTCACTCCCATTGTCCCAGCCTTGCTCAGGTAGACCATGGCAATGAGAAGCACATCCTTCACTCCCATTGTCCCAGCCTTGCTCAGGTAGACCATGGCAATGAGAAGCACATCCTTCACTCCCATTGTCCCAGCCTTGCTCAGGTAGACCATGGCAATGAGAAGCACATCCTTCACTCCCATTGTCCCAGCCTTGCTCAGGTAGACCATGGCAATGAGAAGCACATCCTTCACTCCCATTGTCCCAGCCTTGCTCAGGTAGACCATGGCAATGAGAAGCACATCCTTCACTCCCATTATCCCAGCCTTGCTCAGGTAGACCATGGCAATGAGAAGCACATCCTTCACTCCCATTGTCCCAGCCTTGCTCAGGTAGACCATGGCAATGAGAAGCACATCCTTCACTCCCATTGTCCCAGCCTTGCTCAGGTAGACCATGGCAATGAGAAGCACATCCTTCACTCCCATTGTCCCAGCCTTGCTCAGGTAGACCATGGCAATGAGAAGCACATCCTTCACTCCCATTGTCCCAGCCTTGCTCAGGTAGTCAATGGCAATGAGAAGCACATCCTTCACTCCCATTGTCCCAGCCTTGCTCAGGTAGTCAATGGCAATGAGAAGCACATCCTTCACTCCCATTGTCCCAGCCTTGCTCAGGTAGACCATGGCAATGAGAAGCACATCCTTCACTCCCATTGTCCCAGCCTTGCTCAGGTAGACCATGGCAATGAGAAGCACATCCTTCACTCCCATTGTCCCAGCCTGAGCCAATGGGAAAGCCATGTTGTCATTGTCAGAGTCAATCAGTGACTTTGATCAGAGGAGAAACTCAAATGGAGCGCAGGTAAACCAGTGGTGTACCACAGGATCAGTATTAGTCCTCTGCTATTCCTAATCTACATTGATGATTTAGATTCTGGTATAGTTAGCAAACATAAATTGCAGACAACACAAAAATAGGGAGGAGTGGCAAACACTGTTGCAGCAGCAGGTCATTCAAAATGATCTAGACAGCATTCAGAACTGGGCAGACACATGGCAAATGACATTTAATAGAGAAAAGTGTAAGGTACTGCACGCAGGCAATAAAAATGTGCATTATAAATATCACATGGGAGATACTTAAATTGCAGAAGGAATCTATGAAAAGACCTAGGAGTTTATGTTGACTCAGAAATGTCTTCATCTAGACAATGCAGGGAAGCTATAAAAAGGCCAACAAGATGCTTGGATATATTGTGATTTAAATCAAGGAAGTAATGTTAAACTTACAATGCATTAGTAAGAAAGACCTCGTTTAGAATATTGTGTTCAGTTCTGGTCACCTCGTTACAAAAAAGATATTGTCTGCTCTAGAAAGAATGCAAAGAAGAGCGACCAGAATTATCCCAGGTTTAAAAGCATGTCGTATGCAGACAGGCTAAAATAATTGAATCTATTCAGTCTTTGAACAAAGAAGACTACACAGTGATCTGATTCAAGCATCAAAAATTCTAAAAGGTATTGACAATGTCTACTCCAGGGACTTTTTGACCTGAAAAAAGAAACAAGGACCAGGGTCACAAACGGAGATTAGATAATGGGGCATTCAGAACAAAAAATAGGAGGCACTTTTTACATAGAGAATTGTGAGGGTCTGGAATGCCAACTCCCATGTAATATTGATTTAATCGAGCTAAAGGGATCAACATTGAGAGCTGCATTTGAGCATTCTGTATGGAGACATGGGCAATCTACAGGAGAGTTTCTGCAAGTGTCTGGTAAGAGAATGTTGTTCTGTTACAAGCATGAGAATTATGGGAACATTGCCTTTTGCGATTTTGTAAGTTTTGCATTAGGAATTATAGTTTGTTTGCAGCAAACTGATATATATATATATATATATATATATATATATATATATATATATATATATATACAGTACTGTGCAAAAGTTTTAGGCAGGTGTGAAAAAATGCTGTAAAGTAAGAATGCTTTCAAAAATAGACATGTTAATAGATTATATTTATCAATTAACTAAATGCAAAGTGAGTGAACAGAAGAAAAATCTAAATCAAATCCATATTTGGTGTGACCACCCTTGCCTTCAAAACAGCATCAAGCATCAATTCTTCTAGGTACACTTGCACACAGTTTTTGAAGGAACTCGGCAGGTAGGTTGGCCCAAACATCTTGGAGAACTAACCACAGTTCTTCTGTGGATTTAGGCAGCCTCAGTTGCTTCTCTCTCTTCATGTAATCCCAGACAGACTCCTTGTTCTTCTTTACGCTGAAGATAGTTCTTAATGACTTTAAGCTGTATGTTTGGGGTCGTTGTCATGCTGCAGAATAAATTTGGGGCCAATCAGATGCCTCCCTGATGGTATTGCATGATGGATAAGTATCTGCCTGTACTTCTCAGCATTGAGGAGACCATTAATTCTGACCAAATCCCCAACTCCATTTGCAGAAATGCAGCTCCAAACTTGCAAGGAACCTCCACCATGCTTCACTGTTGCCTGCAGACACTCATTCGTATGCGCTCTCCAGCCCTTCGGCGAACAAACTGCCTTCTGCTACAGCCAAATATTTCACATTTTGACTCATCAGTCCAGAGCACCTGCTGCCATTTTTCTGCACCCCAGTTCCTGTGTTTTCGTGCATAGTTGAGTCGCTTGGCCTTGTTTCCACGTCGGAGGTATGGCTTTTTGGCCGCAAGTCTTCCATGAAGGCCACTTCTGACCAGACTTCTCCGGATAGTAGATGGGTGTACCAGGGTCCCACTGTTTTCTGCCAGTTCTGAGCTGATGGCACTGCTGGACATCTTCCGATTGCGAAGGGAAGTAAGCATGATGTGTCTTTCATCTGCTGCAGTAAGTTTCCTTGGCCGACCACTGCGTCTCACGGTCCTCAACGTTGCCCGTTTCTTTGTGCTTCTTCAAAGAGCTTGGACTGCACATCTGGAAACTCCTGTCTGCCTTGAAATTTCTGCCTGGGAGAGACCTTGCTGATGCAGTATAACTACCTTGTGTCTTGTTGCTGTGCTCAGTCTTGCCATGGTGTATGACTTTTGACAGTAAACTGTCTTCAGCAACCTCACCTTGTTAGCTGAGTTTGGCTGTTCCTCACCCAGTTTTATTCCTCCTACACAGCTGTTTCTGTTTCAGTTAATGATTGTGTTTCAACCTACATATTGAATTGATGATCATTAGCACCTGTTTGGTATAATTGTTTAATCATACACCTGACTATATGCCTACAAAATCCCTGACTCTGTGCAAGTGTACCTAGAAGAATTGATGCTGTTTTGAAGGCAAAGGGTTGTCACACCAAATATGGATTTGATTTAGATTTTGCTTCTGTTCACTCACTTTGCATTTAGTTAATTGATAAATATAATCTATTAACATGTCTATTTTTGAAAGCATTCTTACTTTACAGCATTTTTTCACACCTGCCTAAAACTTTTGCACAGTACTGTATATATATATATATATATATATATATATATATATATATATATATATATATATATATATATTACAGTGCCTTGCAAAAGTATTCAGACCCCTGACCAATTCTCTCATATTACTGAATTACAAATGGTACATTGAAATTTCGTTCTGTTTGATATTTTACTTTAAAACACTGAAACTCAAAATCAATTATTGTAAGGTGACATTGGTTTTATGTTGGGAAATATTTTTAAGAAAAATAAAAAAATGGAAATATATTTGTTTGATTGATTTTATTTATAAGAATCTTTAGGGGTACCAATAATTCTGACACCTATCTTTCTGAGAAAAAATGTTATTACTTGTTAATAAAAAAACTTTTTCTCTGAGCAGTTATATTAGAATAAAAGAACATGGTTTTCCGGTATATTTGAGCATAAAATATTGCTCATTACCTGTGTTGTTTATTTTATACAGACTTTTTTGCTCATCTTTATCAAGGGTGCCAATAATTTTGGAGGTGACTGTGTGTGCGTGCGTGCGTGCGTGCGTGCGTGCGTGATTGTATATGTATATGTGTTGTGCTGTGTAAAACTGTGTTTTGTTTTGCAATCGGTAAACAAGCCTACCTGTCCGGTTATTAGAGAAGGTTCCAGCCTGTGTTAGTTAGTGCTCTGAAGGAGCTAGATGTTTGTTTTATTTTTGTTATTGTTTATTTTAAAAAAAAAAGCACAAAAGCGCTTCAGAACAAGTTCCTGTGTCTGGGTCAATTTTTAAAGGGGCAATGAACATGAGAGAGTGCAGCTCTCTCAGCACGTGAAGTGATTGCTGCATTCTGCTGTTTTAATGGTATCCTGATGCTATCAAGTCAAGCGATCCATATTAAATATCAACTGTATGCTATAGCCTTAGTATTTTGTCAGTCCTTATTTAGGTAATAAAGACCCAGTCAAGCATGTATTGGCACTGAAGTCCTCCCTTTATTTCTAGGCATACGAGTTGTCTTCGACCTTTCCAAAGCACCGGGACACCGCGTGAAGAAGCTTGACGTTTTGTGCACTAAATGCCGTGTGCCGTATTATGAGCCACTGGACATCAACAAAACTTACAAGGTTGTCATTCCATCCTATGTAGCGGACGGAGGAGATGGCTTTGCCATGATAAAAGAAGAGAAACTCAAACATGACACTGGTAAGCATTTCAGTAGATATGCCATAGACATTGCACAAACATGTTCAAGTTTTTGTTTTGGGAAATGATCTGTGTTCCTCGTGACCTTATACTTACAAGGCTTTCAATCAGCATTATTGCCACCTTTCTTTTTATGTTTTTAAAAATGGGACTTTTTAAAAAATTCTAAGCTGCTTTTGCATGTAAGTTTTTTTTTTCCCCCACCGATACTATAGAACAGCATGAGAGAAAAAAAAGGTACATAATTACTGTTTGTATAACCTTGAGGAGAAATACAAAGAAATGGCTTGGAGTAAACAGTAGCCCCAAACAATCATTTAATCTAAAATAGCTCAGTGGTACTCAAAACCATTCAAATCCATTAGTACACTACCAATAAGTGTTCTCATAGCCTGGGAACACTTGTCACAGTTATCAGTGGCAGTTAGGGTCTGTTTCTTAATCCACAGCACATGGACTAAATACAGTTTTATATTCATTTATGTTTTTTTTTAATGTATGCAAACAGAACTTTATTTAAAGCAACAGGACATAAATAATACAACAACAGCTCATGAGTTGAAGCTTTGTAAATCTTATAGTTACGAGTCTGTAACTTTTCAGTGGCCCAACGCAGCATGAGGTACCGGTCCTAGCCAGGCAGTGTAGCTGAGAAAGCCCTTACGTGTGTTTGTTCTTACCTTTTCTTTCAGGTGATCAAGACATATCTGTTGTCTCGGATTACATTTCTGCAATGAAGAAGGTTTATCCAGCAGTGGAAGGACGGATTCTATTTTCAGGTTCTGTCCCCACAGGGCTACTCTCCAAAGCACACTTGAAGATGGTGCTGCTATCATTGGCCTTTTTCTTGGCTTCCATAGTGTAGAACAGCAGCTCCCATGCATTAATTTGTTTTAACTTTAAAACTAAATAAACAAGCCTGCTATGTAATTTAAAGTTGTCTTACATTTTAGGAGGCTGTGTGGTCCAGTGGTTAAAGAAAAGGGCTTGTAATCAGGAGATCCCTGGTTCAAATCCCACCTCAGCCACTGACTTATTGTGTGACCGAGTAAGTCACTTAACCTCCTTGTGCTCCGTCTTTCGGGTGAGACGTAATTGTAAGTGACTCTGCAGCTGATGCATAGTTCACACACCCTAGTCTCTGTAAGTCACCTTGGATAAAGGCGTCTACTAAAATAAACAAATAATAATAATACATTTTAACAAAATAGTACCTACAATTTTTTTTTTTTTTTAAACCATTCACTGCTGCAAGTTGTTCTTTTGAACCTTGACAAAGTCCATCATAGTGTTTTGTTTCAGTGAGGCAAAATGTTTGCTGGGCTCAGGAGAACTAATTTTACAGAATCCTTCTGTTGTTCATACCAAGACATGAATCCTTGCATCTGTAGCGCCTCCAAAGGTTAGACTGATGCATGCGTCTTTATGTGTGTGCACCATGGGCATTAAGTCTACATTGTCAATAATGTACTGTATTTCAGAGATAAAATTTGTCAGGGAGCTGCGGATAATTGAAGTCGCGGATAAATGGGGTGCAGATAAATAAGGTTCTACTGTGTGTGTGTATATATATATATATATATATATATATATATATATATATATCAGGGTGGTAGCCAGCCATGAAAAATCACAGGGGCACAATACATAATTATTAGTATGATTTTAACCGAGGCCCATATTGCAAAGGACCTGTATACAGGCGTATATTTGACACAATTATAAAATAGTAACTATACCATCTGAAATATTGGATAAATGTAATTATATTAGTCGAGGAACACTTCTTCTGGTATTGTGGTCATGTCTATAGAAAGTGTTTTTTGTACAAAATACACTGCAATAATGTAATACAAAAAGACTTAAAAGCACAATAGGACAGCTTTGGTATGTTTTGGGGACACCTTGCGATTAAACATAATATGTAGAAAAAAAAAAAACACCGTTGTCACATTCAAAATTGATCATTTTCCCTAGAGTTATTATACAACAGATATTTCTAATATTTAAATGCTTACCTGAAAAACAGTAAATGATAAATTGTAGAATAAAAACAGAGAGCAATCAGATCTTTGGTGTCTTTTTCCTGAAGGCATTTTAAAGAAATTGTGCAGCTCTATGCAGTGTGTTCAATTATTTACCAGAAGCAAACTAAACCAGCTGCCAGGTTCCTAAATGCAAGTACAGCTTATCTCATCGCTACTCTAAACTAGTGCAAAGGTATGTGTGAGGATCCACATCACAAGACAGCGTAAGAGATACAGAGGCACGGACATTCATTTTGATGAGCATCACAAACGTACTGTATAGAGGTATAGACACTGCCACTATTATCCACGCTGGAGAAAATAAAGGAACAAGGACTGCAAATTAAGTACTTGTGATTGTAATACTTAATAATATTATGTGCCATTTCCCCACATCTCTCTATTGACCAGTATCACAGAGACAGAAAATACTTCTAACAAGCAGAGGGACTTGCTCCCAGAACAAACCCACAAATAAATGTAAATACCAGTGTGGGTGTGTGTGCCAACATAATAAACCGGCGTCTGTGTGGGATATACTTTGAGGAAGTTCAAAATGTGCCTTATGCTATGCTTACTGCACATAGTGAACATTTTATTGTGGCCATTCACAGTTTTTTTATTTTTTAAAAAGTAATCTTTGTATGAAATCATCTCCATTTTGTATGTGTATATATATATATATATATATATATATATATATATATATATATATATATATATATATATATATATATATATATATATTTATTTATTATATAAAAGATTTGTTCTTTAAATTACATAATTTCAGTTATGTTATTTGTTAGTAATCTCTGCATTGAAACGATTCTAAAAAGGATCAGAGGCACAGGGCCAAAGTGGGCTTGATTCTCTTTCCTGGTTGACGGGTCGTCCCCTTGATGCTGAGGTATTTGCAGGAGTTCAGCTTGGAAGGTCAGAGGACGGGAAGGCGGGCCGTGTTCAGCTCTCCCCAAGAAGGAAACCAAGGCCAGGCTGGCAGTAGGGAGAAAGACACTGCTTCCCCCACCAGTGCAAAGAGGACATACCCCTTGACTGAGTCTAATATTTTTAAAGGGGAAACATCTAGGGACCCCAAGGCTGCCCCTCCTCAAAGTCAACTTACTATTAGAAAAATAAAAACTCAAACGAGGAGAGGCAAGGCTGAAAAAAGGGTTACCACTGAAACAGGGAGAGGCACGGGTAAAAGAAGGGTTACCACTGAAACGGGGAGAGGCACGGGTAAAATAAGGGTTACCACTGAAACGGGGAGAGGCACGGGTAAAAGAAGGGTTACCACTGAAACGGGGAGAGGCACGGGTAAAAGAAGGGTTACCACTGAAACAGGGAGAGGCACGGGTAAAAGAAGGGTTACCACTGAAACGGGGAGAGGCACGGGTAAAAGAAGGGTTACCACTGAAACGGGGAGAGGCACGGGTAAAATAAGGGTTACCACTGAAACCCAGTGGTCCCCGGTTCAAATCCCACCTCAGCTACTGACTCATTATGTGACCCTGAGCAAGTCACTTAACCTCCTTGTGCTCCGTCTTTCGGGTGAGATGTAATTGTAAGTGGCTTTGCAGCTAATTGCATAGTTCACACACCCTAGTCTCTGTAAGTGGCCTTGGATAAAGGCGTCTGCTAAATAAAATACCACATTAAAAGGGGAAGCCAGCTTCTCTTCTTTTGCTTCCCCTTTCTGCTTCCCACTTCATCTTAAATGTCAAACCGCAACTTGGTTCCTTTTCATAAACTCCCAATCTGCTGCTTCTAAATGCCCAACATGCTTTTGCACTGAACACACAGGCAAAATAGCCTTGGAAGTACAAGAGTAAGAGTAACTTACTGCGTGAAGGCAAGACATTAAAAGTGAGTTTTCTTTAACTTCATTTTATTTTTAAATGAAAATACATGCTTGCCTGCAAATGCCAAAATGAATGTGTTAAGGCCTTTGCACACTGGATCCGTTCCATCATTAGAATCAGTCGTGCGTCAATCCATTGCACACTAGATGCGTTAATATCGTAGTTAGGAGCGCTGATGTGCATTGGAGGCTTTGTAGTAAATATACCTAGTTTCAGCATTTTAACAAAAAATAAATACAATTCTGTTCATTCTTACATAACTGAACACAAAAAAAAATTAAAATGTAGTATAAACAAAAGCTGATGGAAAATGTTTGCTAATTATTACGTTTCTACTAAACTACAATAATGTTGTTACGCAATATATACGGTAATATGGTTGACATATCATCAGGAACCATGACCAATATTTAATTTTTCAAACACTTGCTCCTGTAATTATATATATGTGTGTGTGTGTGTGTGTGTGCGTGCGTGCGTGCGTTGGGAAGCTAGCAATGAGCTACCGAAAATACTGTTAAGACCTGTATTTGTAATCTTTGTTGGATTTATCAGAGTAATTTTTGTTTGGCTGCACACACAATTAATTTTCCATTTTGTTCAGGGTACTGCAAGAACCCACGTGTCTTCACAGTCGTTTTTCATTGGTCAATGTCATTTTTAACGCACGTCAAATTGGATCAAATCGAACTTGTTTCGATTCCTTAGTAGACGCATCACCGTCATACGACAGTTAGGGACTCGGTGTGCAAGGTGCAATAGGGAATACATGTGATCGTTTTTTCGGTTTAGACGCACGTTAAATTGGGATGCGTTATCGGATCCAGTGTGCAAAGGCCTTTAGTGTTAATGTTGTTTTAACCGTCACTCCTTCAAACCTCAGGACTGTTCAAACAGGTTTCCTAGTGGCTGCTAGTATTATTAGATCCAGTCAACTATTGCTTGTTCTGCAGTCCTTTTTGCAAAAAACCCTGAGCTTTTTTCTTTTAACAAACAACGTTACACATTTTTCAAATCAATAAATATTTTGTTTTTTATTAGTGCAATGAAGTTTTAGTGTTGGTAGATGAAATGGTTTTGCTTTTTTAATACAGAAATGTATTGAGAAGGAAATTCAATAAGAAATGTATTGCACATCATTGGAATCAAGTTGAAATCGGTGTGCTTGCCTACATCCAAGATGCCATAGTGGACACCTCCTTTTGTACCTGCTGAGAAAGAAAAGTATCATATTTAACTCACATTTCACTTGCAATTCTGAAGTTCTGTAGTTCTATCGTGTTTTATAGTATCATAATAGAGCACGTGGACTGACTACAGTCTGAGGACATGATTTATAATGCTGCTTTTTTTGTTTTGGAGTAACCAAGTTCTGTGTAAACTTCATATTATGGATGAGGCAAATGAACCACAACAGAAAAGTATATTTGTGCAACATAACCACTGCTGATCCCAAAACTCCACCATAACACTTGAGTGCAGTTATGGTATTTAAGTTAGATATGAGGGGAAGTTCAGGGGCACAGAAACAAAGACGGCTATAGGAGGATTTCCTGGGCTGTTGCACAACATCAGCTGGTTATCCAGGCCAGTGTACAGTTATAAACAGTATGGTACAGCCAGTGGTACCTGTTCAAATTAACAATGTGCCTAAAAAAGTATTAGGAGTTAAATGAAATTAATGCATATCCAAAATACTAGATTTTGTTCATCTTCATATTTGTAACTGTAATGTTTTAGTCTGGAAAAAATATAATTTTAGTAAAGTCTAGCAGTTTGTTGATTTATGCATAAAATACCGATCAGTTAAATTTAAATATGCAAACTAAAGCAAAAACTTCACAGAAGGACAGTGCTGGCTCCAAGATAAACTGTGACAAACAGACACTTTATGTTAAACCCGTGTCCTTTACCTTATTGAGCTCTGGGAAAAGCTCCAGGACTGCAATATCCAACAGGACATATGTCAGCTGCAAATAAATTAATACAGAAGAAGCAACAATGAATATTTGCACAACTGCATGCATTCTCAATTCATACGCATTCATAAAGTCTTAAAGAGCTGTTCATTCTACATTCATCATGTTTATTAAACAAACTTGGAGAGCATCAAGGTTTACAAATTCTCTATCTAGGCTTTCTGTCAGCAGCTTTGTCTCACAGTGAAATCAATAGAGGCCAGGTGCGTCCTGCAGCACATAACCAGACCTGTCCTCACTGTATGGCAACATGTCTTAGATATACAGTACTTTCTTTTCAAAACTAAAAACTGGCAGAAAAAAAGGAATGCCCGGCAGGGTGTGTGTTACTACTTATGTAACATGAACAGTATTATTTGTATTTTTTAAAAAATTAAAATAAGACCTCAATAAATGTGGACCTTTATGTTTTGCTTTTTAATTGTAAACTGATGCACAGTAACTGCAGTGCCATCCTTTGCCACACACCTCTTCCTTTACATCTGCTGTAACCGGTGCTAACAAAGTGGCCCTGGAGTGTACATAAAATAAATCCTGTTTTTAAACCACGTATTTAAAACACACCTGTTTGTTCAGCACTGGTTGTTGTAACCCATCAAACAGCAGTCTTACACCTTCATATTTAGCCTCCTCGCCAATGCATTTCACAATGAAATCTGAAAGCAAAACCATTCAAGAGGTTTTTACAGGAAATTTCAAATGACGTCCCACATATCTGCTGTTGAAAGCGAGACACTAGACACTAGGGGCTGTGGCAATGTTTTTTCCACATTACCTACAATCCGTAGGGGAGAATCATGGGAAACAGCTGTAGTGAATATGAAGGTAATAATATCAAAGGGTGTCGTTTTATCTGAAGCGGTCAGTCAATTTCCCTTACATTTCTGCTAATATGAAACCTGGAACTGCAACCGGTTGAGAGGAAAGACCCAGAGCAGCTCCTTGACTAATACAGAAGATAAACATAATGAAATTGTAATCCTACTTATTATAAAGGGCAAGATTCTCCAAAAAATCGTGTTTTACCTTAGAAATACTTTTAATAACCTACTGAGAACACCAAAATCAGGAGTAAATGAACCAATCCGTAATATTACTACTGCTTTTGTCACAACGACCTTCTGATCATTTTGCCCAAAAAGCTTCTTTTCTGGCACAAACCTGGAATGTAGTTCATCATTTCCTCAAATGTCTTTTTTGCTCTTTTTTGTTTGTCTTCACAAGAGCGAGGTTCACTATTCTCACAAAACACAGCATCTGAAATATAAAAAGTAACACATTTTGAACACAAGACAGTAGGTGGGACAGTATGGTTAGCATGGTTAGCACATTTTATCACAGACTAACACTATGCTATGTGCAGTTTAGATAGAATGGTTCGTTGAAGTTTATTTGGGAGGTGGATCTTGGGTAGAACTTTACAAAGTAGATATAAAATGATCACTTACAAGCATTTGAAATAAAGAAAAAAACTTCTGCCAATAATCCAGGACAAGAGAAAACCTACTGCTCATTAAGATTTTTGTATCATTGCTAGACTTGCTTCATGCCTTTTTAATACAGCAACACTGATAACCTGTTATAGCTGTGTGTTAAACGTTGATGAGTAAATTCCTTAAAATGCCATTTACCCTGATCTGCACTCGCCCCTCAACTTTTCTTATTACATATACAAACTTTCTGATCAGTTCTAAGAGCACAGACCAGATATAATGCAAAGTGAGTGAACAGAAGAAAAATCTAAATCAAATCCATATTTGGTGTGACCACCCTTTGCCTTCAAAAACAGCATCAAGCATCAATTCTTCTAGGTACACTTGCACACAGTTTTTGAAGGAACTCGGCAGGTAGGTTGGCCCAAACATCTTGGAGAACTAACCACAGTTCTTCTGTGGATTTAGGCAGCCTCAGTTGCTTCTCTCTCTTCATGTAATCCCAGACAGACACGATGATGTTGAGATCAGGGCTCTGTGGGGGCCATACCATCACTTCCAGGTCTCCTTGTTCTTCTTTACGCTGAAGATAGTTCTTAATGACTTTCACTGTATGTTTGGGGTCGTTGTCATGCTGCAAAATAAATTTGGGGCCAATCAGATGCCTCCCTGATGGTATTGCATGATGGATAAGTATCTGCCTGTACTTCTCAGCATTGAGGAGACCATTAATTCTGACTAAATCCCCAACTCCATTTGCAGAAATGCAGCCCCAAACTTGCAAGGAACCTCCACCATGCTTCACTGTTGCCTGCAGACACTCATTTGTGTACGCTCTCCAGCCCTTCGGCGAACAAACTGCCTTCTGCTACAGCCAAATATTTCAAATTTTGACTCATCAGTCCAGAGTACCTGCTGCCATTTTTCTGCACCCCAGTTCCTGTGTTTTCGTGCATAGTTGAGTCGCTTGGCCTTGTTTCCACGTCGGAGGTATGGCTTTTTGGCCGCAAGTCTTCCATGAAGGCCACTTCTGACCAGACTTCTCCGGACAGTAGATGGGTGTACTAGGGTCCCACTGTTTTCTGCCAGTTCTGAGCTGATGGCACTGCTGGACATCTTCCGATTGCGAAGAGAAGTAAGCATGATGTGTCTTTCATCTGCTGCAGTAAGTTTCCTTGGCCGACCACTGCGTCTCACGGTCCTCAACGTTGCCCATTTCTTTGTGCTTCTTCAAAAGAGCTTGGACAGCACATCTGGAAACCCCTGTCTGCCTTGAAATTTCTGCCTGGGAGAGACTATAATTGTTAAATTATAAATCTACTTTGAGCACAGTGTAGGTGATGAGGCTGAAATTGTTCCCCTAGGTTTAAAGATCACCAATAATGCCACATTTCACTGATAAAAGCTTATAAGCTTAAATACGCATGCACATGACTCATTAGGACTGAATATTGAATGACTGAATACTGTGCAATTTATAACATTCATGCTTCTCCTAGCAGTAGCCTGTTTTTGTAAAACTGCCCCAGTGTCTGGTGTAGTTTGTACTCAGGTACAGACACAGGTCAGAAGTACAGCTTTACAGGTTTATAGCTGCCCATCTTTCCGGCTCATTTGGAGTACTTTACACTCTGTGACAAACAAGAAATAAAACGCTATGACTATGTACAGAAGACACTGTAAGCAAGTAAAAAGCTCCAGTTCCACCTGTTGTAAGCCTGTACGGCCACGATTCAGGTCAGTAAGATGGAAACGTTTCTTTAATACCATTCTCAAATCTTACAAGCAGGGTTTTCCCAGGCTTTTCTACTTTCTAGTGACGTTTTAAATTCTTCCATTGAGACAAGAAAAAAAAAAAAAAACCCTGAATTTAAAAAAAAAAAGTGTCATATCCTGCATTTGTGTTTATGTTACAAACAGATAATTCATAATTATTTTAAAATTAAACAAACTAACTGGACCGGACTGATTTTTTTCTTCGTCACTTTAAAAATACATTCGTAATGGATGAGAGTGAGGAGAGACATTGTAAACATATTTTTAAAGCAATGCACGTTTGACTAATCAGACCGTTCTTACAATGCGTGACATCCAAAACAATAGCAGACCATCCTTAACTACAATACGATGAAACCAACTGGCACAGCAAGGTGAGGTTTGTTTTAAACCCATGTCATGGTTAAAATAAAAAAGACAGGGTCCAGTGGATTATTATTAAAATCTAGTAATAGTACAACTATCATAAGATGCCACCTCTATTAGTGCTGTAAACACAGCCACTGCACAATGGAGACCTGACAGCTGAAGAGTTTGTACACAATCAAGCTAGTAATTTAAAGTTTTGTAACATAAGCATTTATCTGGCAGTGAAACCTGCTGTTGACAAAGCAACGTGTAAAGAGAGTGTTTGAGAACTATAAAAACAGTGTAGCCTAGTGACAAGATCTGTGACTTGAAAGTCAAAATATATTTAAGCTCAGCCACTGACCTATTACCTATTACCAGGAACCAGACCTACATGAAACCTTTAAAATTACAGTCGTCTCCGACTAAGAGAACACCACTCAGGAAGCAAGCGAAGTGTTCTCCTAGCCAAAGTGTTCTCTAACATGGCTTCCTCTATAAGGAGCCCCAATCCTACAGTAAATATGTATTACTTGTCATGACGCACGTGCATCAACATATGAAATGAAAATAATATGTAAGAGAAAAGCAATAGGCTACTGTATGTTAATAAACAATAATAATAAAGTAACAGACAAACTAACATTAATAAACTGTCAAGCTAAATTAACACAGCACACCTACACCCCTCAACTCACCAGAACGGGAAACACCAAATTGCATGGTGACTTGTGTCTGATTCAGGTTTCTTTCAAGAGGCCGCGAACAATTTCCAACTTTGTGTAGCAAGAGAAACAGGGGCGCATTTTGCTGTTTGTTTACATGCCATTTTGTAGCGATGAGGTGCACTCGTGGAACTCGGAATACACAACAAGGCAATGATAAACAGAAAAATTGGAATAAACCAATCAGTGTTCCTCAAGACTCTCATGACAAGTCCGGTTTGAAAAGATTGAATAAACCAATCAGTGTTCCTCAAGACTCTCATGACAAGTCCGGTTTGAAAAGATTGAATAAACCAATCAGTGTTCCTCAAGACTCTCATGACAAGTCCGGTTTGAAAAGATTGAATAAACCAATCAGTGTTCCTCAAGACTCTCATGACAAGTCCGGTTTGAAAAGATTGAATAAACCAATCAGTGTTCCTCAAGACTCTCATGACAAGTCCGGTTTGAAAAGATTGAATAAACCAATCAGTGTTCCTCAAGACTCTCATGACAAGTCCGGTTTGAAAAGATTGAATAAACCCATCAGTGTTCCTCAAGACTCTCATGACAAGTCCGGTTTGAAAAGATTGAATAAACCATTTGAATTTAAGTTGATGATGATGAGTGATCAGGTTACAAAACAGTACTGTATCAGTTGTGAACGAATCCCTATCGTTGCCAAGAAGGTGTTCTTTTAAGAAAAGTTCCTGTTCCTTTAGCCGGAACATTTACAATGGGAAAAAATCTGTTTCACCACAAGGGTGTTCTCTTAGACGAAGTGTTCTCTTAGGAGGTGTTCCTATATGCAGAGTCTACTGTACAACAAAGTAAAAGCACCCCCTTGCAGATTCTTAGAACACCAGCCAACATCTCGATCCTTTTATTTCTTTTTTTAAATCTCTACTTGACAAAAGGATAATTCTAGGTGCATTCTAGAAATCTACAGTACAGGTACCCAATGACGTTTTGGGATCTAAAGAATTATACAGAAATGGTTTGAAACAATACCTCTTAAAAGAGTTATCATAGAGACAGCTCTGTGTTCCTGAAGGACCTGATCCAACTTGTACTGCAGGTAATAGTCAGTATAGGTTTCAAGCGTGTTCTTGAAAAGCATTCGTCCGCCACTCAACAGGTGATGTAGCCAGTCAGGTATGTGAAAGACAACTCGCCCTATAAGTCATAGGACGAAAATGAAAGACAACTCACTAAAATACTTTTTAAATGTAGTGTTTTGAAGTTATGGATGAATTTCCATTTTTAGAACGGCCCACAACAGCCACGGTTTCCTAGATATTACTTACCAACATACATCAAGTAATCATAGACTCCCTCCACTGTTATCATCTCCATAAAGTAGTTTTGATTATATTTTTTCTCTGTACTGTCTGAGCGATTGGCGTTGTTTTTGAACAAGTCATTGAAAAGCTGAAACGCATTAAATGGGGGAGGTGGGTGGGAAAGAGACCATAAGTATATTTGATAGAAATGCAAACCACACATGATGGGGAACAAATGTAATGTTCTAGCTTTAGTACTCTGTATTCTGGCAATCTGCATTCCATGCAAAATTCAATTAACTTACTATATAAATATTATACTGTAACAAATCCCATATTTCAGGATTTAAGTATGCATGTCTAACTTGCAGATTGGCAAACCCACCTTCTTATTGTTCTCTGAAGTTGGGCTTACAATGGTCAGTTCAGGCCTGCTTGGTTTAGGTTTTGGAGATTCACAGGAACTGAAGAAGGACATAATGAAAGGCTCTAAATGCTGCCCTTTCTGCCGATCAAGAGAAAGTAAGTAAGTATTAACACTAGGTTATACTATAAAGTGGCAACACAATGAACAAGTGGCATATCAAAATGTGTTCATGATTATTTTTTTATCAAAAGAGAACATTATGGGGTAGAATGACAACTTAGTTGCCATAGTCGAATAATCAAGGTTACAAATACCTTGACTAGGTCAACTAATCACCACTTTAAAATCAAATGTCAATAAATCATGTCTTTGATCGTGTCTGGTGCTCTTTTTGTGAACGTACACTTTTGTAACAGTAACTGTTTATTTACTGTTCTTACATGTCACTATATTGAATGGATTGCAAAAGCAACTGCTATCTGTCCATCTGAAACCACACACTTAGTCATTGCTTTCCATTTCAATTCAAACAGCTGAATGCAATTAAAATACTGAGTCATCCACTATTACACACCATCACAACCTTTACAACCAATCAGACCACTCTTTGGATTTCTGTAGTGTGTGAAATGGAAATAGTTTAAATGTACACTTCAAAACACACACAAACATTACAATGTTGTAGTGTGCATTAGTCAACTACGTTGCTACCCAAATCTAAACTATGAATTGTTTTTAAACTACACTTTCTCTACAAACATATGCATCACTAAATCCTTTTATTTGCTTTTGTGGGTCCTTACTTACATGCAAGCTCTGATGTACTGAGGTATATAGTTAATTTAGATTTAGTTTTTGCAGTTTTTGCAAAAATAAAAACTAATCAGAAAAACAATAAAAAGTTATGAATTGCTTACAAAGATATATGACATTTTTGGGCATTAGTTGGTCTATAAACAATAAACACAAAAACCAATCTAAGCACACTTACCTCTTTTATCAATTTGCCAGGTACAGCTTTTATCATTTTTCCTGCAGATTAAACAAAAACATGATTTTTCTATTACTGAAATCTAACTACTGAACTAACAAGCCTGTTTGATCATGTATGCAAGACTTTTTACATATGTTTTCTATAATAATGTTATTTTATGTTTCAAATATAAGTATATAGAATAGATGTACATACCTAAATTGACATCTGGCAGCATTTTATCAAGAAACTGTGACTCCCCCCCATTGGGGGATAAGAAATCTGCCAATAACTGACTATTGCTCAACTCTGGATGCTGTAAAAGTTTCTAGAGAGAAAAACAGAACAATCATTTCAAGTAGAAAGCTGTTTCCACAAAACACAGTTACAACAGCCTTTGAATCACCCAGGTTTAATCCCACACATTAAAATGGTGCTTTACACCGGCAGTGTTTCATTGACTTGATTGTATCATGGCAACTTGAAGTATAACAAGCACATGAGTCACTGGGGTCTGGTCCATGAAACTTCCATGACACATGTTTCTACAAGAAGTCAATGTGTTAAAACAAAGCCACTGAGAGAGGGGTACTGGTAAGAGATACTGATTTAAATACTAAAAAGAGAAAAAGGAAGACTTAAATACAGACTTGGACTGTTTTGACCACCCTTCTGGCGGATTAACCTGGATTGTATGAGACCCTGAACTGTGTTTGAACCCTATATTGATTATTGTCTAAGGCTCTGGATTGTCCAATAAAAATACAGGCACCGCCCTGTTAAATCAAACTGACAGTCTTGTGTTTACTGTGGACCTCATGGAGGAGTGGGAACAAAGTGAAAATACACTACAGTTGAGTGTATTTGTTCCATAAATAAATAAATAAATAAATAAATAAAACCATATTATTCTCTAATAAAAGGTTGATTCAACTGACCTAAAAGCAAAATACTGTAACAGCTTCCTCTCTAAGGAGCTCCAGTGTTACAGTACAATGCCATTACTTATTGGTAATACCTGCAGGTACTCCTGGAACTCTTCCCTCTTCGACTGTAAGAACTCATAGTTCTTGGGTCCAATAATTCTTTTAGAGGGAAGCTGAGTGTCTGGAAATGAGCCTATGAAACACATAATAGTTGAAAACATTATTTTGTTTCATGGACCATGTAGTATGTCAGCCACACACATCTGCCACACCTTGGATAAAAACAAGGTTAGAAATAAAGTAGTTCACAACACATAGCAGAACAATTCATCAATTCAGAACAAATGTTAGTCAAAGTTTAATCAAATGTCAAGCAACTTAAGATTTTTTAAGTCTCAAGACCTTGTGCTAATGAATGTCCGTAGCAAATTACCATGATTGGTCACATTAGATAAAAATGGAAGTGTGTTATATGTACAGATGTATACTTTAATTTAATAATTTAAAAAGTGTGAAAACAATAAAACCACGGGTAATTACCATGAAATTCTGTCAGTTTTGATTCCAAAACATAGAATTCCAGGTATCTTCTGTATACAGACCAGTGTTCAGTTTCATGACCCACTGAAAGAGAGAAACATGTAGACTTTTTTTTAGACAACAGGAAATACAAATTCCAACTAAAAACTTACTGAACAAGTATTGTTAATGAGTGATCATTTCAATTTCAGATAAATCAGCCATTTAGCTGTCTGATTTCTATTTCACTAGGTAATTAACCAACATAAAAAATAAACAAGAAGATTTGTTGAGAAAAAAGTATTTCTCATGAGTACCAGCATGCAATCAGTGCATCTTTATTACAATGTGGTGACCTCCTTTGGATTTCAGTATAGGAAGTGTTGCAGTATTGTTACAGTAATGTTCTTAACTCTTAATTAGACATAACTTCAGATAAAACATTGTTAGAAGCGTTGCAGTATTGTTGCACTAATGTTCTTAGACATAGCTTCAGATAAAACATTGTTAGAAGCGTTGCAGCATTGTTGCACTAATGTTCTTAGACATAGCTTCAGATAAAACATTGTTAGAAGCGCTGCAGTACTGTTGCATTCTTAATTCTTTATTAAACACAGCTTCTCTAAGGGAGGCTGTCATCCTAATTCAAGCATTTTGTCTGATTTTTGTTTCTCATAAAGTTTACTGGGTTTAATGTGTTCATTTCCCTTGAGTCCAGTGCATGAGTAAAAAAATCCTTAAACCACTAGGAGTACTGCTCCCTCCTGAGCGTTACCTTTATAAGTCTCGAACGTGACTAAATACACCCTTATTAAACAAAAAACAGTTGAACTGCTCCTGTAAGATATGAACCCCTCATTCACACAGGCTGCTACCAACTGGACGGTACTAATGGAAACTGATCAATGCACATTTTATTATGGGTCTAAAACAGTAAATTCAGCTCTTGGCAGGACAGAATGGATTAAATTGTTATGCTAGAAAAAATTAAAAAGACGGTGCATTTCGGGATTCAGTTAGACTTTTTCCATGCTGTCACTTCACGTAACTGCCCAGTTTAACCATGTTTTTTTTCATGACCAGTTCCCTTTTCTCACCTGCCTTCCTGTCATTCCGTTCCACATCTATGCAGAACACAGGAATCCGTTCTTTCTTAATGTCATCAAAGAAGTCCACATAGGGGATAGTTATGTTCCAGGCAGAGAGGTTCCGCGGAGTGCTTGGAGTGCTGATCCCCTCCACAGGCGAGTCGTCTTCAAGCACCATTATAGCTTCTTCAACCTTTTAAATGAAATATAATCACATTAGCATTCAAGAATGTCACGGTTTTCCTCTTAACTCCCAAGGGTTATATGCTGCTTGCTCCAAACTTTTCTGCCATTGTCATTAAATACTTCTGTAACTCACTGGGAAGCTCACATTAATTCTGCATTATTATAGCTTATTAGATACCACTTACAGCATGTAAACTGTGCTTTAGGCCAGTAAGCTCTGAATAGCAAAATACATGTCGGAATCTCAACCTTAAACCAAGAATTACCCACCCTTCATTACTAAACAACCCATCACTTATTTTATCCTGTAACAAGAACATGGTGAAAAGCTCTAACTTACCAAGTCATCCTCTCCTTCCGCTAAGCCGTAGGATGGAAGCATAGCCCCTTCCAGAGTGGTACTTTTAAACACTCCTTTTATTTTACTGCCAATCCGGCTTATCCCAAATGATTCTCCACGTTTAGAGGTGTTCCTAAACATTGCATACAAGAAAACAAGCGCACACACCTTAATATGGCTGCATTCTTTATAAAGACTTGCTTGAGCAAGCAGCAGCAGGTGACAGGATGGGGCTGGGTGGGTGGTAGCATGGAAGGAAGTCTTTCTATAATTACAATGCTTAACCACAGTGGCAATCTACCTTCGTTTGCAGAATTTAATAAGGGATATAATAGAAAATGAAAAGATTTTCTGGTAGAAAACAAATGTTATACATGCAGTGTAAATGCTGCAAGACCAAAAACAGGATATGATCCTTAGAAGAAAAAAAAAAAATGCCTGGAATGAGAAAGCCAGTGTCAGACTGGCTCAATTAAAATCAGACAATTTGGCTAAATGAGTCAAATGTTAATCTGTCATCACAATGCAAGCAACCCAGAGCCGTGTGGTCCCCGACGCTGTAGCTCTGAGGTAGCTGCATGACGGGCCCGCAGAGTGAAAAGAAGGACTGGCTGACGACACACGCTTTGAGTGCGTGTGTTCGTCTTCGTCTCTCCCGTGTTAGCGTGGGGGTTGCAGCGGTGAGCCAGGCTTAAAATTGGGCATTTCAAATTGGGGAGAAAATGGGGTAAAAAAACAATTGGCGATTCCAAATTTTTAAAAATTAAAAAAATTTTAAAAAAAAGTTAACTTCAATGGCATTTGTGGGATTGGCACAATTTTAACTCAGCACAACAAATCTTAGTAGAAACATTTAATAAATAATTGCATTTACGATCCTCAGAAACAGACAAAAAGCCTGGTTGCATCAGTTGTAAACCCAGGTAGCCACAATTAAGGTAAGTAAAATGTTACAAAGTTGTTACAAACACCACCTGCGTGTTTGATTCATCATATGGTTCTTTATGAGCGATAGCACAGTCCCTCCTTAATGACAAGAAAATGCCACCCACTGCCACAGCACTTTGAAGTTTGTTGTAAACCCATGTTGTGTTAAAAAATCACACCATGCTACCTCTATTTGTGTTGTAAACACTGCCATGGTCTTATTTTGAACAGAGCAACACATGCATATAATCTGACCGAACCCAACTATTTAAACTGACATTGTCCCACCATAAATAACACGTGTTCTATGATCTTATAGAAGAGAAAAAGAAAACAAACCCAGAAACAAATCTCTCAAAAGCCTGCAAGGAATAATTCAACTAGAAATCAGCAGAAAAAAAAGAATTCGCCAAGTAACTCCAAATACAAATTGGATGTGGATGAAAACAGTTCATCTCTGAGCTTTGAAAAGACTAACACAGAGAAAAGGAACCTAAACTGCTCACCTCACCTTTGCAACACAAAACGGTTAATTATCATACAGGGAAAAGAGAAAGCATGCACAACTGGATTTAATAAAACTAACACAGGTTCTCTTTCCTTTATATATGAATCAGAGCTGGTTATGCATCACACTTGAATGGCAATAGCCTTGGCGGAAATGCGTTGTACTAGTTAGAAAATCAAGTAAAGACACATGAGTTCAACACACTCCCAGCAGAGGTCACTATAGGGCAGAACAAGGACTGGGAAGACTAAGGAAGACATGGAAGAAATTACTGAAATGTTAACTACAAAAAGGAAAAGATGTGTAACAATATGAATAAGAATACAAAATTAATACAAGAAAACAGAGAATAGTATGTAGACAGATATATATTTACCACAAATGACAATACACACATTTCACATTAAATAAAAACTTACAGAGATCATAATACTGGCTATATTTGAGTTGTGGCGTTTGGTTTTGATAAAAACGTATTTTGACCATATTTATGAAGTATTTGAATATTGTGTAATACTTAACTCTCAAACTGTATTACATTAAACTAATAAAATCAATAACATTAGGAAAGAACAATTAATGAAAAGAAAGACAGAAACGGGTGCACAGGTAGTTAGTCTGTAGCAAAAGAGACAGCCGTCACTACAGCAAAACAGTTAAGGTATGCATTAGAGCACATTTGGCCGCCCTTTACTTATAGAATAACGAAGGTTCAAAATCTCAAATTAACAAATACAGATCTAAAACAGTAAATCACAAACACTAGTGAAAAGGTAAAGAATATATATATAATCTTCAATTAGTATAGGGGAACATGCTTCAGCAACCGGGCAAACACACATTCATATACGATACACATTACAAAGAAGCATGCGGGGTGGAGAGGGGCACATGGTTTGTAATGGACCCTGACTTACTTTAAAGCAGCAGGGAGAGATAGAAAAATGCCAGACGGGAGTGTTATAATTGATTGGACATGAGGGAAAACGGATGCAGATGAAGGCCCTGGGCTCATGGTGGCAGCCTGTGCTACGGATGAAGGTTCAGTGCCCTGCATATAATCCTGATCAGAGCTAGTGCAACATGTCCAAGTGGCAGCAGTCATTCGTGAGAGAAAGACAGACAGACAGACAGACAGACAGACAGACAGACATTAGCTCAAAGGCCTGCATTCATCGACAGGGTTGCTTAGCAGTCACTCAGGCCTGCATTTTATTTCTTTTTGACCAGTTTCAAAAAACATGCTGCCTTCATAACAGAATAAAAAAAATAAAAGTAACGTACTAGAAATGGGATGGGTATGACCAATATTACCAGATTCGACTGGTTGAAATGGAAATCAAACCAATTTCAATGAGCCACCCCTTTGGGGTGGGGTAATATCATTGTTCTGCAGTATACTTTACATTTCCTAAAGTTTACTTGCTAGGGGTTTAGTTTAATGATCTAAAATGCGGCTTAAAATTTATAAATCTGATTTCATATGTTGTGTGTTATGTATTGTTTTTTGTTAATCTGCGGGTCTATAAATCAACCCTGGGATAAATTCCCATCTGGATTCAGAGTTCAACAGCAAGTGCCTTTTCAACTGCTACTGTCTGGATAATTAATAAAGAACCCATAGTGTTGGAATGTCAATATATAAAGCTGTCTGTAGTAATGGTTTACAACAGCAGGTAAAATGTTTCTCCTGTTTAGCAAAGATACAGTAACCTGAATCACTCAACATGTCAGTTGACAATTGCATTTTTGTAGTTTAAATAACATAAGTAACTTGCTTATGTTGTAACTAGAGTTTAATTAATATCAGTATGCCTCTACTTCTAGTATACTTTGACAATACCGTTCATTTTTAATCTGTTACAAAGGCAGTGTTAATCTTGCTTCCTGAACTGCATTCCAGCAAGTGCAGTTCCCCTGGGTGCAGTGTTAAAGTGGCAGCATGACAGTGCTCGTATCATGCAGTCGAGATACTTACCGGATATCATCCAAACTCACGCTATTTCTGCAATAACAGGCACAAGGAATTACAACTGGCTGAGAGCAAAGGTAACCCCACGATAAGACAATACAAAGAGCACATTCATTTAAACAAGAAACGTTTTGTAAATGAAAAGCTGCCCGTCTCCTCCCGAACGTGTGTATGTGGAGCTGCCCGTCTCCTCCCCAACATTTGTATGTATTTTTTGTTTATTTAGCAGATGCCTTTATCCAAGGTGACTTATAGAGACTGGGGTCTGCAGCAGCTGCAGAGTCACTTACAATTACGTCTCACCCGAAAGACGGAGCACAAGGAGGTTAAGTGACTTGCTCAGGGTCACACAATGAGTCAGTGGCTGAGGTGGGATTTGAACCGGGGACTTCCTGGTTACAAGCCCTTTTCTTTAACCACTGGACCACACAGCCTCCTCTAGAGCTGCCCGTCTCCTCCAGAACATGTGTATGTAGAGCTGCCAGTCTCCTACCGAACATGTGTATGTAGAGCTGACCGTCGTAAAAACAATTACCATAAACAGGGATTTTAAAAGTGTTAAAGAACGCTGGGGGAGAATTATTGAGGTCTTATCTCCAATTCACACATTATAATTTAGAGTTTCTTATTACTAGTTTTGGAACATATTTAATAAATAAGGCTATAGTTTACAATGCCAATGTTATTATGTTGTATTGTTCAATTTGTTTTTGGTATTGTGAGCATTTATTATTATTATTATTATTATTATTATTATTATTATTATTATTATTATTATTATTATTGTCTGAGGCCAAACAGCTTATTAAAAAAATCAAGAACATTAATAATTACTGTAAGAGGAACTGTATTTAAGAAAACATGCAAGAATAATTGTACATTAAAAGTCATTACTTAAAATAATATATATTTCAAATAACTGACTACTTACCTACTAAGCCTGGAGTTACGGGCAGGGGATTCCGCACCCCTTAAGAGCTGTGTAAAATACTGAAAAACAGATCGATACATTATTTACAGATCTTGTCTAAAATAAACTCAAACGTTTAATATTTAAGAACTTTGACTGCTTCCTCTTTTTGTTTTCTAGAAATAATTGCCAGTAAAAGCACAGTGAATAGGGCCCAGCAATACTACAAGTATACCTCCATTTCCTCTGTGACTGACAAGCATGACTAACTATGGAACTTGTGACTGATGGGGATTTGTTTGCAGTCACGCGTCTTAAAAAGGAGACCAAACTAAACACACAGTGATTGTCAATGTATTTACCTCGTCGCTGTGGCAAAACATAGGTGTGAAGACCTTCTCTAGCAAAGACAAGACATGCTCATAGGCCTCAAACAGGCAGCGCATGGTCTGCAGCTTCACAACACCTTGATATGGCCCTTCTGCAACTGTAAGCAGGGAAGAGAGCACAGTGTGGATTGCTCAGCATTCAGGATCAAACACAAACATGTACAGAATACCAAAAAGATTACATTCAGGATTTAACAGCAAAACACTGTGCATCAAATATTCAAGAGCCACTTGTAGTAACGTTTTTTTAAAATGAATCACATTGCAGGTGTTTAACCAATACTTACTGTTCCTTATTTCCTCTACAATGAAAGGATCAAATCGAATTTTGTCTATGCTCTCATCCAAACAGTACGTCTCGTAGATTTTTATCACCTCTTTATGAAGAGAGAGCATTGCTGAGTCTGTCAGCTCAGGACACAAGATCTTGTCATTAAACTCCTCTGTAGAAAAAAAAAACAAAGAAATCAACGCATGCCATACTTACAAATACACACATTAGAAAAGTTCATGATCCCTAGTAAACAATACTGAAGGGGCTATTTCTGGGGTCCTTAGTGCACTGATCGTTTCTCGCCAGTCACACTATACATGGGGAACATGACAACTGCCTGAACTGGCTGACTATTTGCAGGATGCAGTCAATATACTATACTATACTGTGCCTATTATATATTCAAATATTTGATATTCAGTACAGTTTGTTTAACAAATTCAATTGTAATAATAAATAACTCATTACTGTGCTCCCCCTTTATACTGCTGTAGTTGGGAGCCATGGACTTCACTATTTGTGTTCCGCCTTATTACAAAGTTAAACTTTTAAAACTTTTCTTCAAATGTAATTATCGGCCCATTTTTTTAAATGCATATTCTACTGTTTAACCTACTTTGCACTTCTTTATAAATATTTGAGCTCTATATTAACGAGATTTTGAGAAGCACCCCCCACCCCCCTCCCTTATGTATAGTGCGCCGCTTTAAGACTAACTGGTTTTACTTCTTGAATAAGGAAAGAGTCCGATCCACTCTGGACATCAGAGGAAGCAGCCTTACCCACAGTGAGACAGAACTGCAGCACATGGACAGCACCCTCCTGTTTCAAAAAGTTCATGAAGCGGAAGAGAAGGTCCTGCTGCTCTCGTATCTCCTTCAACTCCAGCTTAAGCACCTAGACACAACATGGACAGATCAGGACAGGGCAGCCCAAACCAGCCCAAACTGCAATACTTCAGGAAAAAAACAGAATAAGAAATCAGTTTGTATTCTTACAGATGGTTTCTTATTTCTCGGCTCAGCATACTTCTGCAGGAACGGGACCAAAGCTGAAGGAGGTTCAGTGTTGGGTTCCGGCTTAAAAATAATCAAAAGGTTTCACTAAACAACTTGTGCACTAATGCAGGCTGTCTACCGATTACTGTAAAATCACAAGTACTTACAGGAGTGTCATCGATGAACAAAAGAAGCAAATGGTTCACAGTATCCTGTCAAAAACAATTTGGAGAGATTAGATTAAATTCAAATTATAGATACCATTGTTTGGATTTATTTAGAAGCCTGAACTATTTTATAAACAGCAGTATTGGGAAAACCAAGGACACCAAGGTGCATTCAAGCTACCAGTAGTTATATTCAAAAAATTATAGTACGACTATAACAGTATTCATACTTGAATAGTAAACAACATTTACAATGTATTATATAAAAGTATTATAAACACAATCAACCCATCTGTATCAATTACTAGCAATTGAATGGCAGATTACAATTTACCAATTCAAGAATCACTATTAAATATACTTACAGGATCGGCCAAAAAGTCCAGAGATGGAAGAAAAACTGAACCGGATAGAATTTCTCGAATGAGCAACGTAAGAGACCTTAGGGGAAGAAAAAAAAAGAAGTTTATTTAAGACCACATGGCAATTGCTGAGAAGTTGAAAAACAAGTCTGAAAGATGCTCCATGTTATCAATCTGAATTATCCAAATTAAGGTTTCATTTATTCTATTTAGCATGTTACAGTAATGTCAAAAATAATCTATAAAGTCCAACAGACATCGTATTCAACTGAACGGCCCATTTCTTTTACCAGCCAAAATGTGACAAACCATAAAGGAATGCAGATTGCTTATCCTGAGACTCTGATCAGATAAAATGACTCAACTGTTATTTAACTGAATACTCACAATGGGAATTTACAGAAAAGCATTGTTAACATCTTTAGCATGCTGCTTCAGTGTAAAGTACGCAGTACTGCACAGAATTAAGCTGAAATTGTAAGCAGGAGCTACTTCCATACAAACGATTATAAAATCTGCAGCTTAATATGTTCGGCAGTCTTAGGTACCCATCTATATTTCCACAGGAGACTGTCAATAATAAGCACACCTGCAATCTGTTCCTTTGGGAGGAAGAATGTAAGGGAAGAGAAGCTCAGTTAACTTTCTCAAGTACAGCAGTTCATCTCTTCGGCTTCGTACAGCTACATGCAAGTCTGGTCCATACTCCTCTACCGCAGCCTGCTGCAAATATTCTGTATTCTTCACTAAAAATAAAAAAATAAAAAATGAAAAAAAAAACACCAGCAGATCATTATGCATTATTTATAAAAATGAAAGCATATTTAAAAACGTACAAACCTACATAAACAGGTAAAACAAGTTTTTTTTCCTACTAATTCAAAAAATAAATAAAAGAACAGGTGTCCCATGAAAAATAGTCAATCCCTAGTGACACAACAAACTGCATTCACTCACTGCACCTCCTCATAGAACATACAGAGCCATCGGCTGGGGATGCAATCTTTGGGAAGCTTCAAGTGTTGTTTAGCCTGACACAGTCACTGGCAAGCTAACCTTATTACATTGTTTGTTATTATATTGCGCAATTAAAACCAAGAACATAAAAAAGGGTTAAATACCTCTCTGTCTTGCCTTCGCAATTATTTCAATATGCTTCATTGCAACTTTAAGTAACTTGCATGTTATAAGTGCCGGAACATCAACCTGGAAGAAAATGAACAGAAATAAATGTTTGATATACACCACCCTCTAGTATTTGGGGCATTTGTTGACTGTTAAAGGATTTGTGAACCGTTTTTTAACCGTGTTAAAAAAAAAAATGAAAAAGTAACCTAAAGGCTGGAAAATAGGCCAAACTGCACTTCAAATAGGAAACACTCGGCTATCATCGGCGTGTGACGTATAAAAAGTCCTACACATAAGCTACCTGCCGCAATTACCACTCACTTAAGTGTGAAGAGTCTACGCAGTGTTTAGTACATTTTGAGAATTCAGTGGCAAAATGGTGTATTGTGTGGTTTATGGGTGCTTTAATACAAGCAAAAGGGATTCGGGGATTTGTTTTTTTCATTTCCTGGCAGCTCCTTTACGAAGAACGGGCGAACTTCACTCCAAGCAAATACAGCAGGGTATGTTCTAACCACTTCGAACATGACTGCTATGAAAGGCATGCTGACGATCTGGCTAGAACTGGCTACCACGGAGGGTACAGTAAGTTAAAACAAGATGCCATACCAACAATAGTCTGTATTTTTGGTAAATCAAAATAAAAAAATGAAGACGAAAACCCAGAAGTGTTAGCGGGGTCACCCATGGCAGCTCGTCGGCAGACCGAAAGACTCACTTCCTGAGTGTGTCTACAATTATTATTATTATTATTATTATTATTATTATTATTATGTCTTAATTTGGCTGACGCCTTTATCTATGGAGACGGACTTTTTCAAGCATTAAAATGAAATGTTCTATATACAAGATTACACAGTGTAACATTATTTCCTTTTAATATTTTGCTTCATTAACTGACTTAGTCTGGCTTAGCCCCCCCCCCCAAACACCTTTATATGTAAATGTCAGAAGAACCCGTCTTAATAACTCGTAAGTGTGGCTGGTCATTACTGGCATCACTGTACCTTAAGCATGATAACGCCTTTGCAAATGTAACATGGAACCCTTCAGTAATATCTTCGCTTTAACTTAGAATAATGTTTCTAACATATTAACTTACCTTTTGAGCTCTGCGAACCATCACTGCAGCAAAAAAACGCAGTGTTACTCTCAATTCATCCACAAAGGCTTCATCATCCGTAAGGTCCCTGTTAAGTTATAAATCAATTATATTTACGAGGTTGAAAAAAGAAATCTGGATTTTAAAAAGTAGTATTTTAACACTACTTTCAGGAAGGTAAACAAATCCTACCTATACCAGGGATAAACAAAATTTTCCAGCACTAACTCCAGCACCTACAAATCAATAAAACAGATGCATTTAGTAAGTGACTGCATTCATGCTAAAAAACATTTCTATAAGTACACCTATTCAGTGATCAAGGCCCAGCATTGCTTGATGCAGTATGGAATGTAGTGTGGGGTGATTAGACTGTTTGGCCCAGGATCTTACCTTCTGGTCAACCAAGGCCTGGTGATGGAGGACCAGCGACCCCTGGGAAGGGATATACAGTTGCAAAGGGGGGAGGGGGAGAAAGACTTGCAGAACATTTAGTAAAAGGTGGGCTTGGACTATAGATATTGGGTAGCCAAAAGGTTTAGCATAGTATGCTGAGGCTCACCACTAGAATTACGACAAGCCTCAAATTCAAACTGCAGGTTTAAACTAGAAATGTGGATCGCATTTAACAAAAACAAAGCATCAACAGCAGGGAGAATGCATAGAAGCTCCACTCAGAGGGATGTTTCAATTAGAGACCTTTGAAATGTGTCGATTGAAAATGGTAAAAGAAAGCTAAAATGCAATCATACTTCTGAAAGTGACGTGTCCACTTTTGAGAATACTTTCAGGTCCAACCATGGTTGATAGTTTTCAAGCAGCAGTGTTGGTCTGTAAGAAGGAGATAAAGAAATGGTCTTCCATACAAGAAAACTGTACAGATGTTTTTCTAAAAACAACAATGGTTGGTCCCGACCTTCCAGCCAAGACATGCAATCAAAAAAACACAACAAAACAAACGTCATTATTTTCAGAAGCAACAGCCAAGTGCTGCTGTGAATTAATGAAGCAGCCTGTTGAGATCACATCTGGTAGAACTGTATGGGATTCTCGCTTAGGACTGTGGATTATTAGCCCTTACTACCTTTACTTTTAAGTATTAAATTCATAAACACAACAAAAAAAAAATTGTATAAATAAGCTTAACATTCAAGCGCGTTTGTAGTCATCTGTTATTTTATGTTTAGGTTAGGTTGATCATGAAAGAGTACATAATCCATCTCTTGCATTTTAAATAAGATTTGATTTTTGTTCTGTTGGTGCAGGCAGAATTTGAAAACAGCAGACAATGTTCTGAATCATATTGTAAAACAGGAATGCATTTACAATTGAGAAAAGTCCAAAGCATTTTTAAAAACTTATTTCCAACAACTAAAATCTGCACTCTACAAAAAGACACAAAACCTATTATTCAGTGTGAATCCTGATCAAATAAATCACAGAATGCTCCCTTTACCCAACTGCAGTATGAAATTAGCCTCCAGTGTACTTCCCCAGACTCGGAGAGCGCTCTTTCAGCTTCATGGCCCCGACTCTCTGGAACTCTCTCCCAGCTTTAGTGCGTGCAGCTCACACAATCGCTCACTTCAAATCAACTCTCAAGACCAACTTGTTCTCTCTTGCTTTTAATGCTCTCTAAGCTTGGTATCTGTTGTCTAAATTGCTATTTCAGGTTCTTCACTCCATCTTATTTGTTTAATTCTGATTGACACATGCATCCACAATGTTTAGAATTCACATACCAGCCTTGTATTTAATGTATTATGCCTATTTTTATTGTATTTGCATGGTCTTTTACAGCTGTATTTAATGTACTATGCCTTGTATGTAATGTATCATGCAATGTTCCTCAGTATCTTGTAAAGCGCTTTGTGATGGTGGTCCACTATGAAAGGCGCTATATAAAATAAATATTGATTGATTGATGTATGTATGTATATATGTATGTATGCATGTGAGTGCTGATTAATACAAATATGATTTATTTTTAATTAATGCTTGAATGTATTGTTTTACGAATATGATCTATATGGACATTCTCTTGACTTCTAAGGCAATCAGCGATCTCCAGGAAGTGAAACAGACGCTGTGTGCTCAGGCGATGGTGACACTTGGTAAAGCAAAAGAAAGTGATACCCAGGGTTTCCAGTCAACAACATCTACACAGATGCACCCTTTAGAATTCCAAGCCATTGCTTGAAAAGTGATACAAATTGTAATAAACATTTTTCAGCACATGTAATAATTTCAGTTTCTATGAATAAATAAGTGTCAGCTTTTGAATTCAAGAACAAACCCTTGATTTTGCAAATTCACACCGAAGTACAATTCTAAAACATAAAACTATTTTCCTGAACCAAAGTTTGAAATCTTCTTTATACAAATCAAAATATGTCCCAATAATATGGGTAACAGGCACTTGACAATAAGTATCTGATCAGAAAGAATACACATTTTTGGTCAAAGTCTTGAAACCTGAACTCTTTCTATTGAGGCTCATTTCAGATAGAATTTCATGATAATACCAGATAATATTGGCAGCTGCCATGACAACCCTAAAAGAGACTTAGTCACTTATATGCTACAACCAATCTCAAATCTTCACTGAAGCTATTGTATAGCTATATTTTACCACTTAAAATAAATATTAAAAAAATGTTAGTACTTCTCTACAGGGGTAGCGCCAACTAGTAGAACAGAAAAGTGACAGGAGACCTCAGAAACTAGAACAGAAAAGTGACAGGCGACCTCAGAAACTAGTAGAACAGAAAAGTGACAGGCGACCTCAGAAACTAGTAGAACAGAAAAGTGACAGGCGACCTCAGAAACTAGTAGAACAGAAAAGTGACAGGCGACCTCAGAAACTAGTAGAACAGAAAAGTGACAGGCGACCTCAGAAACTAGTAGAACAGAAAAGTGACAGGCGACCTCAGAAACTAGTAGAACAGAAAAGTGACAGGCGACCTCAGAAACTAGTAGAACAGAAAAGTGACAGGCGACCTCAGAAACTAGTAGAACAGAAAAGTGACAGGCGACCTCAGAAACTAGTAGAACAGAAAAGTGACAGGCGACCTCAGAAACTAGTAGAACAGAAAAGTGACAGGCGACCTCAGAAACTAGTAGAACAGAAAAGTGACAGGCGACCTCAGAAACTAGTAGAACAGAAAAGTGACAGGCGACCTCAGAAACTAGAACAGAAAAGTGACAGGCGACCTCAGAAACTAGTAGAACAGAAAAGTGACAGGCGACCTCAGAAACTAGTAGAACAGAAAAGTGACAGGCGACCTCAGAAACTAGAACAGAAAAGTGACAGGCGACCTCAGAAACTAGTAGAACAGAAAAGTGACAGGCGACCTCAGAAACTAGTAGAACAGAAAAGTGACAGGCGACCTCAGAAACTAGTAGAACAGAAAAGTGACAGACGACCTCAGAAACTAGTAGAACAGAAAAGTGACAGACGACCTCAGAAACTAGTAGAACAGAAAAGTGACAGACGACCTCAGAAACTAGTAGAACAGAAAAGTGACAGACAACCTCAGAAACTAGTAGATGACTAATCGCACGTCTCGTGATTGTACAGTAAAAATGAAGTGAGGTTTCAGATGGACATAAGTGAAGTTGCTGTTGCGAATCCTTTAACATATAAATGACATTAAGTATAAAAAAAATTCTGAAACGTTTTAAACAGCAAATTATTATAAATAGAGCACCAGACATTATCAAATATTTATTTTGTCAACCTCTTTGACTATTTTTTACCTCAATCATTCCTGTCAAATTATCATTCTACCGCTACTTCTCCACATCTTCAAACTCCCCCTCCATACTGTTGTGAAACCACAGACTTTGAATCAGCTGCAAACAGCCACAAGTCCACATTTTAAAAAAAAAATAATAATAATAATAAAAAATAAAAAAATAAAAAAAAAACTTTCAGTGAATTAAAATCTGCATTGACAAGGTTCACAAATACATGGTCATTAAATTTAGTGACAAAAAAACTCTATACACATTTAGAAAATCCCATACCTCTACATCTTCCTGTTACATCAAAACCCACATACCTGTGACGTGTACATTTTATTTTCCCACAGACTGCACAGCTATGCCCCAGGGGAAATAACTCTTGTAGCTCTAGATTCTGCAATACAGAGATTTAGGTGGAAAGGGTTATACATGAAGTTCACTTTGACTTACTGGACAGGCGGAAAGGGGGTTAAGGTTTATACCTTAGGTTTAGGCTTGATTGTGAACAGAATATTAGGAAGAAGAGATTCTGGTCCTAATGCGCAGTAAAATGTGACAACTCCAGCCAGGAATGACCAAAAGATCATCAAAATATGAAGATACCTGAAAGCACAATTAAAACTCAAATTAAAGATTTTAAAAAAATACAGCTTACATATTCAGTGAAAGATGCCCTATTCATCTAATGGCAGAACTAATCTTTAGAGAAAATAAAAGATTATGCACAATCAATGAACTATGGCACATAAGAAGCAGGGGACATTGGCCATATTTATAAAGTGTTAGTTCCCTGTGAATTGTATCAAGACCAAAACATGCAAACAGTACAACATCTGATTTTGTACAACCACCAGACCTGGTACTGATTGATCAAAATCCACACTTTCTCTTCCATCTGCTAATCACTTCAACTTTGAAGATTCAGGCGAGACTTATGACTTGCTGGACAACTCAGAAGATGTTTCTGGTGGCTCAGATTGTCAGCCATGAATCATTTTAGTAACCATCAGTAAATGCTAGTTCATTATCAAAGCATACATGTTCACTTATCCAGCCCTGGTTTACTGTACATGTGGGAATAAAGACCACAAGCAGTTTGAGCCATTCCAGGTTTTTACCATGCTTAATTAGTCAAATTAAAGAGAGCAAGGGCAGGTGCATCAAACTAAAAGCATACTGTAATGCTTTGGATGGCTCAAACTACTTTAGCAAGATATAGAAGTTTGATGTGATTTACTGCTTTTTCTCTAAATGTAAATATAAGCTGTTTCAGTGTGTACAACTGCTTTAGGATCTCTAATCTTGACCTTCAAAGTAAGACTTTAAGATAAGCAAAGCTAAGAAAGGTTCTAGAATTCCTTTAAGTGATAGTATTTTGTACAGTATGCACTGTATATATGCCACATTAAGTAGGTGCTGCAATGTGCAGAATAAACGGGTACAAATGTTTAGAATTATTTATATTTCCCCCAAAAGGAACCATCCATCAAAATGAGCAGTTAATGCACAGCAGTTTATATTTAGTTTGTGCATTAAGATAAATGCAGTGATACCGATGTTGCACTTTCCTTAAAATATTCTAGCTTAGAGTTTGATTAAAAAATGTGCACATGGCAAGGAAAAAAAATGAACGATTAACAGTGAATGGCGGTTAACAGTTCGACAGCAAAAGGTAGCACAAAAAGTTCAAATACATTAAAATGTTATTTACATAGTAGTTAAAACAGTTATATAAAAGCTTGAGGAAAATGCTAAACATAATCTATGAACCGGAATCCAATATGAAGAGATTTGTTTGCAGTGTGAACATCTTTATTTTAGCACAAACTCTCATGGTAGAATGCCCATTGGGAATGAAGGAACCAGCTTTCATCTGTAGGTTAGTTTACCTGTTTAAAAGAATAGTGGATAACAGAAGAAACAGTACAATGAAACAGAACACAGGGTACTGGCGGACAATTTCTCTGAAGAGATCCACTTTGAGCCTCTGTTGCAGGTTTTCCAGTAATGCTCTGAAACGTGGCATCTTCAGCACTGTGTAAAAAACAAAGACAGACAAGGATATGTACATTAATTAAGATCTAGCATGTCAGAAAACCTCAAAGAATAATCTTGTTGTACTTGAAAGGAGAAATTCATCAGTGGCTCAGTTTACCTTGTAATGTGTTTTCTCTCACATATTAGCAAAACCTCCAAATTAAAATGCAGTATTTAGAGGATACATTTGAGGTCTAATCCTCAGGGATGGAAATAAAGACTCCTACTGCACAGTAGTCCCATCCATTACAGGTTTTAATGTGTGCTTAATTAGCCACAGGGTACAGGTAGCTAGGTGCGTCTTACTAAACTCAAGACTGGATCACACTGCTATGCAATAAGTCTTATTTCCATCCCTGAATCCTCTGTTTTCTATTTACTCTGCAGTTATGTGTCAGGGTTACATAGAGACAGCGTTGTCCACATTCAGCAAGCCTTCACGTTAAATGGCTCTATTCTCAAAAGTAGTCTTAGGCACTGCATTTTTCTTAAGCGTTGGTCTAATCAGCTGCTACACCTCAGAACATCTGAAAACTCAACCTTAGCATAGTTCAAGATGCACATCTGCTATGCATGTGTTCAAAACTTAGAACGCACTCTTACAACACCTGGGAAAAAAACATAATGTGTTTAGTGCCACTTGAATAGCACCACACGTGAAAAGTTGAAGCAACGTTCCTCCAGCAATGTACACAGTGCGACATCGCTATTATAAACAGACAGCAGAGAACCGAAAGAGGGCATCATAGAAATATGCATACTCTCGTAAACTGTTTCCATGTACCGTAGCAACAAAAAACAACGAAATATGGTAATGACGTTATCATGTTACAATTTCTTCAGCACACGACTATGTACGCTTGCACTACAGCTGTAGTTTCACACATATATAGAGAAATACATATTACAAAATGTATTGAGACATCAGACATATAAACAGTTCAAAGTGATGTGATTCAGACCCCAGCCTTTCCACATACGAATCAAAACTAAAGAGACAGCAGCTGCACCAACAGAGGACATCTGTTTTGGCCCTGTAGAGATGAATTAGATTTTACGGCCTGAAAATAATTTCGTTTTTTGTTTTTTTTTCTTAAAAGCAATTACCTGTACGGCACTGTTTATGTGACAATGTTTACACATTGATACAGAACCTAGTACAAGAACCGACTGTAAATTATTTTATTACGTGAAGCACCTTAGTTCAGCTGCAGCTTGTTCTCCAAATCAAATGCCCTGCAGCACGTTATGAAGAATCTGTCACTTAAGACAAGTCGTATCATTTCATCCACAATACTCTGCTGCCTGGTAGGTTTTCCGACGACTGAAACGAAGTATTTCCAGATGAAAATACGTTTCTTTGCCTTTGAACTGGATTTCCTGTTTTGGGGAACCGATTTCACCCCCGTGCCTACGACTTCCCGTGACTGACGTTATTTCCGGTTAAGGAAGTCGTAGTATACCTGGAGGAAGTTGTAAAATTTGAGCTAAAGGGCTGTGGTGAAATGCAAATTCTTCGTCGCTTTGCAAAAACATTTTTTTATCTAAGTCACTTTCAAGTTAAAAGTGTGGTTTGCTGATCCAGGAAAAATAATGAAATCCAATCCTTACACTGCAAACGGTGGATTTGGGAACTGGCACTGCTGTCATTCCCCGAGCGATACAATCGCTGCTCCTATAACAAAAAAAAAAGATTTCGGCTGCTGGAAGCTTAGTGTTAAACTCAAATATGGTAATATGAAAGTGTACCACAGTAAGGCAGTAAATGATGAGATACGGACTATTTTGAAGTTCTTAAAGTGCTGGTCGTGCAAACGGGGAATTTGCAAACAAGGGTATAGTTTTACCTGGATATTACGGGGTCCGCAGACCTCTTTTTCTACCATTTTGAATGCAGTGGGAGATTCACATACTACTAATCATGCATGGTTTAGGCTATTAGACGTATTTACCACTACCAGAAACAAGACAATATATTGGTCATTATGTATTATTGAACAGTTTCATGTAGAGTATCAAAATCTGGAGCTACATGGAGTGACCCGTCTGCCAATCCGTACTGACATACCATATAAGGGGTACTGTATATTTTGCATGCAATTGATATCAATTTATTATTATTATTATTATTTATATTATTGTTTGGTTTTGTAGAGCCAGGGCAGGGGTGTGTTACTAAAATAGTTATACTATTCCCATTCTTTAGGTTCAGAATTCCATGTTATTCACAGGTGTTATATATTGTATTTGGTAAATTAGATATCATTTTATTGTACTTGACATGATAATCATACATATTGTAGCTTCCAATTACACAAGGCACATTAACTCTGGTACTATGTTAAATAGTCAAGAAATATATATATATATATATATATATATATATATATATATATATATATATATATATATATATATATATACAGTACTGTGCAAAAGTTTTAGGCAGGTGTGAAAAAATGCTGTAAAGTAAGAATGCTTTCAAAAATAGACATGTTAATAGTTTATATTTATCAATTAACAAAATGCAAAGTGAGTGAACAGAAGAAAAATCTACATCAAATCAATATTTGGTGTGACCACCCTTGCCTTCAAAACAGCATCAATTCTTCTAGGTACACTTGCACACAGTTTTTGAAGGAACTTCGGCAGGTAGGTTGGCCCAAACATCTTGGAGAACTAACCACAGTTCTTCTGTGGATTTAGGCAGCCTCAGTTTCTTCTCTCTCTTCATGTAATCCCAGACAGACTTCGATGATGCTGAGATCAGGGCTCTGTGGGGCCATACCATCACTTCCAGGACTCCTTGTTCTTCTTTACGCTGAAGATAGTTCTTAATGACTTTCGCTGTATGTTTGGGGTCGTTGTCATGCTGCAGAATAAATTTTGGGGCCAATCAGATGCCTCCCTGATGGTATTGCATGATGGATAAGTATCTGCCTGTACTTCTCAGCATTGAGGAGACCATTAATTCTGACCAAATCCCCAACTCCATTTGCAGAAATGCAGCCCCAAACTTGCAAGGAACCTCCACCATGCTTCACTGTTGCCTGCAGACACTCATTCGTGTACCGCTCTCCAGCCCTTCGCGAACAAACTGCCTTCTGCTACAGCCAAATATTTCAAATTTTGACTCATCAGTCCAGAGCACCTGCTGCCATTTTTCTGCACCCCAGTTCCTGTGTTTTCGCATAGTTGAGTCGCTTGGCCTTGTTTCCACGCCGGAGGTATGGCTTTTGGCGCAAGTCTTCCATGAAGGCCACTTCTGACCAGACTTCTCCGGACAGTAGATGGGTGGACCAGGGTCCCACTGTTTTCTGCCAGTTCTGAGCTGATGGCACTGCTGGACATCTTCCGATTGCGAAGGGAAGTAAGCATGATGTGTCTTTCATCTGCTGCAGTAAGTTTCCTTGGCCGACCACTGCGTCACGGTCCTCAACGTTGCCCGTTTCTTTGTGCTTCTTCAAAGAGCTTGGACAGCACATCTGGAAACACCTGTCTGCCTTGAAATTTCTGCCTGGGAGAGACCTTGCTGATGCAGTATAACTACCTTGTGTCTTGTTGCTGTGCTCAGTCTTGCCATGGTGTATGACTTTTGACAGTAAACTGTCTTCAGCAACCTCACCTTGTTAGCTGAGTTTGGCTGTTCCTCACCCAGTTTTATTCCTCCTACACAGCTGTTTCTTTTTCAGTTAATGATTGTGTTTCAACCTACATATTGAATTGATGATCATTAGCACCTGTTTGGTATAATTGTTTAATCATACACCTGACTATATGCCTACAAAATCCCTGACTTTGTACAAGTGTACCTAGAAGAATTGATGCTGTTTTGAAGGCAAAGGGTGGTCACACCAAATATGGATTTGATTTAGATTTTTCTTCAGTTCACTCACTTTGCATTTAGTTAACTGATAAATATAATCTATTAACATGTCTATTTTGAAAGCATTCTTACTTTACAGCATTTTTTCACACCTGCCTAAAACTTTTGCACAGTACTGTATATATATATATATATATATATATATATATATATATATATATATATATATATATATATATATATATATATAAATTCCTGAATTTAAATTATCATAACATTTACTTAGAAAAAAATAATGCAATCTGAACCGTTTTCAGCGTGGATCCTGCAGAACTGAATGGGTGAATACACTTTGCTACACTTGCCTTGAGAATTGTGTGGGGGATGCTGCAAGGGAATCTACTGATCAGGGAGCTTCCAATGTGGCCAGTCACTTTCATCAGTTTCGAGAGAGCTGGTGTGCCAATTGCACCATGGCCTGTGGAAACCTGCCCTGCAGCTGCTTGAATGCCTGTCAGGTGGAACTGATGCAGCTCCTCACCCTTTCTGAAATGAGGAATCTGAGTGTAATTTTTGACCCTGATTTCTCCTTTGAGCCACATTTTCGAAATATCATTAAAGTATCTTTCTTTAACCATCGAAATATTGTCAAGGTGAGGCGCTTCCTTTCACAGCACAATGCTGAGAGACTGATGCATGCCTTCATATCTTCTAGGATTGACTACTGCAATGCCCCGTTCTCTGGAATTCCAAACTGTGTTCTGTCAAGATTTGAGCTTGTACAAAATGATGCAGCCAGGGTGCTAACCAAAATAAAAAAAGTGAGCATATTACCCCAGTGTTAGCAGCCCTCCACTGGCTCCCGGTGCTGTCCAGGATTGACTGTAAGGTACTTCTTATCGCCTATAAAGCCCTAAACGGTTTGACTCCAGCCTATTTGAAGGATCTTTTAGTCCTGTATGCCCCTGGCCAGCCACTCCGATCCCAAGATGCAGGGCTGCTATCTGTCCCAAGGATTTTAAAGCAAAGGACAGGTGGTAGAGCATTCAGTCATGGGGCACCTGAACTCTGGAATGCTCTACCATGCAGTGAGAGACACACCTACATTGGCAATTTTTAAAAATAAATTAAAAACATACTTTTATAATATTTCTTTTTTATATAGTTGTATTCCTATTTATTCAATTTGAGTTCCTCATCTTTTGCTTTAGTTTTAAAATGTTGTTTTCTCTTTCTGTTTTTATTGTTTATATTGTTTTTATTGTACTAAATGTACTTCCGAACGTCCTTTTTCTTGTTAAAAGTGCCTTGGGATGGCTTGCCATGAAAGGCGCTTTGTAAATAAAATTTGATTTGATTTCTGGCTGGAGCGAACTTCTTCACAGGAGTACAATTCCGCAGTTTGAGCTGGTTAAGTGCAAGTAGTCTTAAAAGTTCAGATAAAGTAGGCCAGTGTCGCAGGCTTCGGTCCTTTAAAGAATAATAACTTAATACTGTTGTGTATTTTTTAATTACAGTAGAACCCCAGAGTTAAGTACACCAAACTTACAAACTGACCGGTCTACCGAACCCCCACTTTCAACCAGAAGTATGCAATCACTCAATCATGCGTGCAATGCAACCAGATAGGCGCTCCTACATAAGCGGCATGCTGGTCCTGGAGAAGGCAAAATTACTGTACCAACAAATGTATTCATAAGAAGAATATAAGAAAGCTTACAAACGAGGAGGCCATTTGGCCCATCTGGCTCGTTTGGTTGTTATTAGCTTATTGATCCCAGAATCTCATCAAGCAGCTTCTTGAAGGAACCCAGGGTGCCAGCTTCAACAACATTACTGGGGAGTTGTTTCTAGACCCTCACAATTCTCTGTGTAAAAAAGTGCCTCCTGTTTTCAGAAAGGTGAGGCAGATTTCAAAGGAAGTACAGGCAATTTTACTGGGAACATTTTAGTTTTAAATAAAGTACACGTTTTTATTTTTTTCCCAAGCCAAAGGAGGCTGAATGACTGAGCAAGCTGCACAAATGAATTTTGTTTCAAAACCAGCACGTTACCCCAAGTTTTCTTGGACGTTTAAATCTGTGTTTTTGCTACAGTTACTATCTCAATGGTAACTTTAATTTAGCCTTTTTCCATTTATAGTACTGTTTTAAAGACTTTAGAACCGTAACAATATGAGTATTGCATTACTGTGCTGTATCCTTGTATTATTCTTCAGATTGAGGGTGTAGATAGCAGGTGTACACATTTATTAAACCATTGAAAACTCATTTTCAGAGCATTTCAGACTTACAAACAACCTCCATTCCCAAGGGGTTCGTAACCCTGAGGTTGTACTGTACTTCCTGTCGATATCTATTAGTGCTGGGACAAATATCCAAATAATCGAACAAATATTTTTTGACATGTATTCAGATACAAAAATAAGTTTGTATTCACTACAAATGACAAAAAACCCTTGCACTTATTTACCGCCTCACCAGAATTTGCACAAGTGATACGTGAGATTTATATATATACACAGTCACCTCCAAAATTATTGGCAAAAAAGGTTGTATAAAATAAACAACACAGGTAATGAGCTATATTTTATGCTCAAATATACCGGAAAACCATGTTCTTTTATTCTAATACAATTGCTCAGAGAAAAAGTTTTTTATTAACAAGTAATAAAACATTTTCTCAAAAAGATAGTTGTCAGAATTATTGGCACCCCTAAAGATTCTTATAAATAAAATCAAACAAAATTAAATCTGCATTAACATTCTACTTCTTTAAGTTCATATCAGTCTTAAGGAACTGTATTGTGGCCTTCCATGGCTTCCTGTTTCAGTGGGGTATAAAAATGAGGTAACACACATATGAAATCCATTTGTCATCTATCACCATGGGGAAAGGCAAAGAACTTACAAATGAAAAGAGAAATGGTTGTTGACCTTGATATATCAGGCAATGGGTACAAAACAATAGCTAAAAAACTAAATATACCACTTACCACTATTAGGGCAATAATTAAGACGTTCAAAACCACTGGAACAGTGGTAAACTTGCCTGGTGGAGGATGCAAGCGTATCAGATGAGTCAGTGAAGCAGATGGTTCAGGAGGCAAAGGGAAATCCAAGGGCCACAGTTGGAGAATTACAGAACTTGGTTGCATCTTGGGGTCAATTTGGAAGGGTTGCCAGAAAAAAGCCTTTATTGAGAGCAACCAACAAACGTAAGCGTCTGGAGTTTGCTAAACGGCATTGGCACTTCGATTGGAACCGGGTGCTATGGTCAGATGAGACGAAAATAGAACTCTTTGGCCACGCACACCAACGGTGGGTTTGGCGCCGAAAGAAGGATGTGTGTGCAGAAAAGAACCTCATACCTACTGTAAAATATGGTGGTGGATCTTTGATGTTATGGAGCTGTTTTTCTTCCATTGGTCCTGGGGCCCTTGTTAAGGTCAACAGCATCATGAACTCTCCCCAGTACCATGACATTTTAGCCAAAAACCTGGTTGCCTCTGCCAGGAGGCTGAAACTTGGCCGCAAGTGGATCTTCCAGCAAGACAATGACCCCATGCACACATCAAAATCCACAAAGAAATGGTTAATTGACCACAAAATCAATATTTTGCAATGGCCATCTCAGTCTCCGGACTTGAACCCCATTGAAAACCTGTGGTTTCAATTGAAGAGGGCAGTCCATAAGCACAGACTGAAGGATATCAAGGATCTGGAAAGATTCTGTATGGAGGAATGGTCTAAGATCCCTCCCAATGTGTTCTCCAATCTCATTAAACATTATAGAAAAAGACTCAGTGCCGTTATCCTTGCAAGGGGAGGGTGCACAAAGTACTGAAAACAAGGGTTCCAATAATTGTGACACTTCATTTTTTTGGAAATAAATTTATAATTTGAGAAATGTGTAGTTTTGGTTGATTCCATTGAATCATTAAGAAAGTCAAATATATTCCACATGTTGGAAAATTACAATATAGCTCAGTACTGGTATTATTTATTTTATACAGTCTTTTTTGCTTATCTTTATCAAGGGTGCCAATAATTTTGGAGGTGACTGTATATATATATATATATATATATATATATATATACACACACACACACACACACACACAGGATCAACACAGCAGCTCTTGAGCCTCTATTTAAGTTTTAGTCAGCAAAAAGTAAACAAACCAGATTTTACGTGCACATGCATAGTGATCTCTATGGAAGTCCAGCCGTGTTGTGCTGCTAGAGCAAGTCAGTATCTCATGGGACAGAAAAAAAGGCAAGCACGTCATTCTGAAATGCCTCGCTTAAACAGTGCCCAAGTTGCTGGAAGTTTTGTATTGTTATTTTTATATAGATTTGCTATATTATATATTTTTTGTTGTGACTTTGTATGTGGAATGTAATAAATGAGAACCAAAACGGTGAGTTTTTTCCCCTTTGTTTTACAACGCATTTCCACGTTTGTTTTATTTGAAGCGTTTAAGGTAAAATTTCAGTTTTCGTTTGCTTGTTCAGCTACAAAAAGGCACAAGTAGACCTCATGTTGTTACTTTATGAAAACGTGTCTATGGCCGCTGTTTACTGTGGAGAAACGGAAATGGCAAGGAATGAAAAAAAAAGTAAAAAATAAATAAAATGTGTTGTCAAATTTATGTACTATTTATTTAGGGAATAAACAAAATGTTTAACTTGAAATGCTATTTGGCATCCATTGTTTTGTAGTTAATTCACTGGCCTACACAACGTATTCTTTACTACTGGGATATTTTTCTACTTTAATGTGTTACACATTCTAACGTCTTGCTGTAAAATAAAGGCACACACAGGGTTTTCAAAATAAGCTGGCGACCAGTGAGATCCACTGTCTAAAATGATATTTGCGCCACCTACTTTTACTTAAAAATATTACAGCAGAATGTGACAGGGAGAGGGAGGTCTAAGGAAGAGTTTGGAGAGACAGCACGCCAAACTTTAAAAATAAATTTGGGTCAGGTTACAATACTTGGCACTGTAACATTTATTCAAGTTTATCTTTGTTATGAAAAGTTATTTTATTGAGGTAATTTAAAAAATATTGTAGCATGCACCGGGGTAGTGGTCAGGGCTGGTAGGTGACACAATCTGAAAATACACAAGCCCTATACGCTCCTGAAGGTAGCCGGCTCATTTGTAGAGCGGTATCGGCGCTATGCTTCAGAGTGGGAGTTCCTGGGTTTGCGTCCCACCTCCGCCTGTGAGAAACTCCTACCTGCAGGAACCACGGTTCGTTACATTGGTGTTAGCAGTGGGATGCAGGTACCATGGCCGTGCACTTGGAAGCCTGTAGCCTGGTGAGCAAGTCCGAGGATGGACTTGAGGCTGGCAGGGGAGAGTGTAGCGTGCACGGGGGTAGGGGTCAGGGCTGGTAGGTGATGCAATCTGAAAAGACATAAGCCCGATATACGCTCCTGCAAGGGAGCCGCTCTTTGTACAGCTATCGGGCACTACGCTTCAGAGTGGGAGGTCCCTGGGTCGTGTCCCACATCCACCTGTGAGAGTCCTGCTTGCAGGAACCACGGTTCGGTACAATATACAATATATAGAAAAACAGGTATTTGTGACATGTACCTTCAATTAAAACGTGTAAATGTGTATTGTTGAGCTCTCATTCCTATACATTTGAACTAACTACTCCCTGTTCACGTGAATGTCAAAATAAGGTCCATACCGCAGTTTGTTAAAAATGTCCATACTTTTCAGTAATACCGTAATCCAGTATTTTACAACAATCACCAGTTGTTGTTTTTTTTAACTGTGTGTTTTGTAATACTGGCTTGATGCGGGAATCTGTTTAACTCCACATATTCCACATTGGTCTCCAACAGTAGGTTTGTTAAGCTGGGTCCACAAAAAAAAGATGTAGAAATTGATAATAGTATTTTCGAAGTCTTGTCTTTATTATATTCATAAATTGTTTTAAGTATTGCTTTTGATTTCTTATTACGAAACACAAGATACCTTTGACACCAATCGCTCCTGGGGTTGTTTGTAAGGTTGGGACAGTGTTCTCAAACATTTGTATTATTAGTGTTTTTTCTTTTACTGTTAACAGTACATTATATTTATTTTGTTCAGAAGCAGCTTCAGCTACTTGCTCTCTATACAGTATACATCTTGTTTTGATTTTTTTTTTATTTCGTTCATATTCAAATAGTCTAAAGGTCTCCACACACCAGACTTTTTTCATTTTTTAATTGGCGACAATACCTTCGCAGCACGACCACACACCAGAAGTGACACAGAGGCAATGCGACAGGTTTGAAAACTGCCAGATCTATACAACTATTACAAATTGTTATTGACAAAACTATTATCAACACGATGTGGAAATTGTTTTCTCTGACGGTATTTCAACGTATATGGCAATAAATCACACATACCAGGCTTATCCAGTTCCTTTGAAAATGGACTTCCACATATTGTCTTACATATTTGTGATGACCTTTGTCGTAAAGCTCTGGGTATTTTTCCACAGCAAGTATTACTGTTTTCTCCGTCGTTCTGCATGCTGCTTCACCCTGCTGGACCACATACATTGAAGCTGTTCTCTGATTGCTCAATGCTCTAGTTGACATGCAAAAAATAGGATTCAATCCTATTAATTTTGCGCCGCTCTGGTGCTGCCCCTGCACCGCCTATCGCGTGAAATACACTTCTCAAACGTATAGGTTCTATTTGTTTTGCCGCATCATGTCTATTGGGTAGCAGCTTAAGCCTTAATTAGCAGTTGTATAAATCCAACATTATGAACATTGTCGCCTATTTATTTAAATATCTTGAGTTATTTGAGACTGAAGCAAAATAAATAAATAATCAAATTGATGGGTCACTTTGGATAAAGGCAGTAGCTAAACAAATAATATGTCAAGTTACCCATTACAGTATGCAAGACTATCAAAAGATAATAAATGAAATAGAAAGGATAATCTCTGAAAGACTATTTAATGTTGTTGATTATATATCTTGTTTACTGCATTCTTATAGTTCAGCTATCTGTGCGCTCAACTTCTTTAGAATACAGACTTTGCTTACATTTCAGTTTGTTTATAGCTTCCAGAGGCAAGTTTTAGTGGGGTGCTCCCAGTTTTGCACACTGCTCTGTATCACGTGTGTGACTTAAAGCAGTGAGGGTATATTGAAGTTACGTGAAAGAGTATTTCATTGATTTTCTTTGCAAATACCAGTTCTTTTCCCAGCCAGTCTTGTATTGCAGGGGCCTTGATAATCCTAAAGTCAATTTTGCCTTGCTGTGAGCAGTGCTGAAATAAAGCTCCTTCTTTGCACTAATGGAGTAGTTTGTCAGAAACTACAAGCAGACCATTACTTCTCTAGCACCTGCTTAAACCATGCAAAAATGTGCCAATGCGCCTCAATGACATTGGTGCCCCCTACTACCTTGAAACCACACACTTCAAAATGAATTATTTTTTTTTAACTCAAGCCTGTAAATGACTATGTACTAATTGAAAACCCTGCACACACACACACAAGGGCCAGGCTCCCCTGCCTCTGTAACTATGAGGTCTCTGCCAGCATTCTAAACAATATGGCTTTTATTACTTTTTCAAAACTAACAAATATCCAAATTATGAGCAAAAATCCATACATGAAAATCCCATGCTTGTCCCAGCACTATTGAGTGACATAATTAAGTAATTTAACTCTTTCAACGTGTATGTTTTGTTTCAATTTTTTACATACTATACTAAACAAAGTCATTTACCAAGATGTTTTAATCCTCTCTTCCGGTATACAACCAGCTTCTTCTGGAGTTGTTAATGATATTGTAGGACTTGCAACACGCAAGTCACAAATATTTGGGAGTTACTTGAATGGGCATATCATTTAGGAAAAATAATTATTTTCACTCTATAATTGGAAAAATAAAAATACAGCTCCTGGACAGACCATCGCCCATAGAGGCAAATTGCCAGGACCAGCGACATACTTGACTCTCCTTTGGCTGCAGGTCACAATGCCAATGCAATTGGGTAGTATAATTGTAACCACCATCCACATGATATTCCAAAATAGGCATTGCTGGAACAGACTACTCTATAGCATATAGACTCAGGATGCAAGCTCCACTGACAGTGTGTCAACATTTGCATTGTTACTAGATTATTCCCATACACACATTTCTGGCAAAAAGCAGAATTTCCTACATCAAGGCACTGAAGGGGGTTGCATTGAAGGAAGTTATTTTTCACCGTTCATTAAAGGAAATTGTTTTCACCCATGTAAAAATAAACACAACACGCATTATATATTATATACAGTATAATATACAGTATAATATATATATATATATATATATATATATATATATATATATATATATATATACAGTACTGTGCAAAAAGTTTTTAGGCAGGTGTGAAAAAATGCTGAAAAGTAAGAATACTTTCAAAAATAGACATGTTAATAGATTATATTTATCAATTAACTAAATGCAAAGTGAGTGAACAGAAGAAAAATCTAAATCAAATCCATATTTGGTGTGACAACCCTTTGCCTTCAAAACAGCATCAATTCTTCTAGGTACACTTGCACAAAGTCAGGGATTTTGTAGGCATATAGTCAGGTGTATGATTAAACAATTATACCAAACAGGTGCTAATGATCATCAATTCAATATGTAGGTTGAAACACAATCATTAACTGAAACAGAAACAGCTGTGTAGGAGGAATAAAACTGGGTGAGGAACAGCCAAACTCAGCTAACAAGGTGAGGTTGCTGAAGACAGTTTACTGTCAAAAGTCATACACCATGGCAAGACTGAGCACAGCAACAAGACACAAGGTAGTTATACTGCATCAACAAGGTCTCTCCCAGGCAGAAATTTCAAGGCAGACAGGGGTTTCCAGATGTGCTGTCCAAGCTCTTTTGAAGAAGCACAAAGAAGCGGGCAGCGTTGAGGACCGTGAGGCGCAGTGGTCGGCCAAGGAAACTTACTGCAGCAGATGAAAGACACATCATGCTTACTTCCCTTCGCAATCGGAAGATGTCCAGCAGTGCCATCAGCTCAGAACTGGCAGAAAACAGTGGGACCCTGGTACACCCATCTACTGTCCGGAGAAGTCTGGTCAGAAGTGGCCTTCATGGAAGACTTGCGGCCAAAAGCCATACCTCCGGCGTGGAAACAAGGCCAAGCGACTCAACTATGCACGAAAACACAGGAACTGGGGTGCAGAAAAATGGCAGCAGGTGCTCTGGACTGATGAGTCAAAATTTGAAATATTTGGCTGTAGCAGAAGGCAGTTTGTTCAGCCAAAGGGCTGGAGGCGTGCACGAATGAGTGTCTGCAGGCAACAGTGAAGCATGGTGGAGGTTCCTTGCAAGTTTGGGGCTGCATTTCTGCAAATGGAGTTGGGGATTTGGTCAGAATTAATGGTCTCCTCAATGCTGAGAAGTACAGGCAGATACTTATCCATCATGCAATACCATCAGGGAGGCATCTGATTGGCCCCAAATTTATTCTGCAGCATGACAACGACCCCAAACATACAGTGAAAGTCATTAAGAACTATCTTCAGCGTAAAGAAGAACAAGGAGTCCTGGAAGTGATGGTATGGCCCCACAGAGCTCTGATCTCCAGCATCATCGAGGTCTGTCTGGGATTACATGAAGAGAGAGAAGCAACTGAGGCTGCCTAAATCACAGAAGAACTGTGGTTAGTTCTCCAAGATGTTTGGGCCAACCTACCTGCGAGTTCCTTCAAAAACTGTGTGCAAGTGTACCTAGAAGAATTGATGCTTGATGCTGTTTTGAAGGCAAAGGGTGGTCACACCAAATATGGATTTGATTTAGATTTTTCTTCTGTTCACTCACTTTGCATTTAGTTAATTGATAAATATAATCTATTAACATGTCTTTTTGAAAGCATTCTTACTTTTCTAGCATTTTTCACACCTGCCTAAAACTTTTGCACAGTACTGTATATATATATATAAATTGTGTTACAGTACTTTTTCAGGCCACCATCTGACAGTAATCAATATTTTATTGTTTGTTTGTTTTTTAAATACAAAACATTAAAAAGCTGCTTGTGTACTGTGCCAATTTGCTCTCTTAAAAGGAAGCGATTAGGTAGAAGTAGGCTTGCTACTTTGATATTAAATCAGTAATGCTCGTGAATGTCAAATTTCCCAAAAATATGAGTTTGACTGAAATGTATGATAAACGTCGGTAAAACCACTCACTATTTTTTATTTTCTTACCAAAAATCATCATTTAGAAATCATCTCTAGTTTGTGTAGTTTTTATATTTGTCTGTCCCGTCTCTGTTCCACTCCAAATGGCTGGGGGTTGCTGTCAGTCATCTCAGTGGTCCGTTAGTACTGTAGTTTCACCCTGTTCTGACAGATCTCATTGACGGAAGTAGTGCTAGAATGCTCTCATTTCCCAGCTACAGCGCATGTCATTCAAAGCGCCTACTTTGAAATTAGCAGGTTAAGGTGTACGTAAGCTTTTGCTTTAGGTATACCGGCGCAAGAGAAAAACACTTAATGAATATTGTGCACAATACCCTGGGCAACGGCTGAAGTCTCCACGGCAGGATGAAGTGGGTCCATCTGCCTTGCCTTCCAGTGACACTCTGAGTCCAGCTGTGCTGAAGCAGGAGAAGTTAGTTCTGTTCAGCTATCTAATGTTAAGTTCTGTGCATATTATTTTCACTCAAATGTATGCTATAAAGATCTGTGTAATACACTTTTATATCCTGCGTTTACTACAGCTTGAGAATCTTTAAATGTATAGCTCAGCTGTGACCAAACGTTATTTCAATTAGAATGTTGGTAACCATGGTTTTTTTGCATGTTGAATATGATAAAGGGGTTTCGTTAAAGAGACATTTTTCAATGGCATAAAGTCTGGGTTTTTTTTTTTAAAGCAGAAAGGTCAATTTCACACATCCTCTGCTTGAATTGAAAAATGAAGATCGGAACAACGGTAAATTCTTTCTAAAATGAACGTTGCAATTAAATCGCAAAAAAATAAAAATCGAATAGTAGCAAGCCTAGGTATAAGGAAGCAACACAATGTAATTTAAAGTTAGATTTAAATATTTAACACAAAAATTTTTTGCACAAACCAGTGTTATGTTCCTAATCAATAGGTTAGATTACTGTTGTAAATGTCTCTGATTCACCAGCCTGTGTTTGCTCAACTTGCTTCCTTAGCAAGATTAGGAAAATAAAATTTGGGACACAGGCTCCAGGAATCCTCATTGCAGCAAGAAAACCTTTTTACCCACAATTACATAGAGAACACAAGACAGTCAGTGGTGTGCATGGTTTTTTTTAGCACCAACAGTTCTCTTTTTTTTTTTTTTTTAAAGACACATAAAATCAAAAACTTTATTACAAAAAATAAGTTACTCACCTCCAT